>JAOTOL010001554.1:225000-367500 GCA_034440575.1 Imbricaverruca yamaguchii | reverse complement strand
GGAAGGGTTACAGGGATCGCCGGACTTAAAGATGGGATGGACGAGGGAGTGCTTCCAAGAATCAGGAACATCGGATTGGGTAATGCTGGAATTGACCAAATGCAGGAGCACCCCACCTAACGAGTCGAAGCACACCCTGAACATGTGGATGCTGATGCCGTCTTCGCCACAGGCCGACGACCCGCTCATCCCGAAGACGATAGCTCGCAGCTGAGATAGCGACAACGACTCCAGGGTGAACGCACAGGCACCGACACGCGGCAAACGGCAGGAGATACTCGGCGTCGCTCCCATACTCCTAACCTCGTCAGCCACGCACGGGCCCACGCGGACAAAAAATCGGTTAAGCTCATCAACTGTCGCGTCGGGCATCTTACGAATGGCCTGCTTGCCGCCGACAAATGACCTGATATGTCGCCACATTGACCTCTGCCCATCCTCACGGATTCGCCGCTCAACGTCGTTCCGGCTATCACGTCTAATCGCCGATCGTACAGCTCGGTTGGCTTCCTGTACTCCGTGGACTGGTGCCCATAAACGGTCAGCGCACCACGGCGGCGACACATCAAAGCCTTAGTTCCATCTGATACGACCGGGGCGCTAGGGTTCCTGATTCTAACAGTCCTGATGGGAGCATGGATGTCAATGATGGGTAAAAAGATGTTCAGAAAACAGTCCCACTTGAGCGTGACGGAGGGAGAATTAAAAACAGAACTCCAGTCAGCCAAACAAAGATCGTAAAGCAAAGCATTGGGATCGGTACGGCGAAAGCAACGCGTGCGAACGGCGGCGCCGCTCGGTCTGGATCTGGGCACATCGACTGAAAAACGAACGAATCTATGCGGACTAAAATGATTAAATTGTGTACGGCAGTGCCGCACAATGTCACGACAGTTGGTGATAACTACGTCAAGGAGAGAGCCAGTTGAATAGGTAGGCGAGGTCACACACTGAAATAACGAGTAATCAAAAATAAAATTAGACAGCACACGCCTACTTTGGTCCGAGTCTGGTTTCCGTAAGTCACAATTTAAATCTCCGCAAATAAAAAGTTTGGACTTCGGATAATGAGTAGAGTAGACCGAAAAATGTTGTTGGAAGTCAACTTGCCCTAATAAAAAATGCTTACTTTAGCCAGAATCCTGTGTTTGAACTGCACTATGGCAAAAACGCAAAATTTACATGTAGTCAAAAACGAAAAAAAAATTGAAAAATTCAACTCGTATGTTTTGTTGCATCCGTAAAGATAAGCAAACGGTGAAAGTTTCATTAAAACATCTATATCCGTTAAAGCGTGACGACTGGCTGAACTTTTTTGGAGGTGACCTCACTTGACCTTGACTAACTCGTTGACCCCAAATGACCTGACTTAAAAATTTTGAATCAGCATGTCAAATTGATGTGCGAAAAGGTATGCCAAAATTTGGGCGCGCTACCGCGCGCCGTTCGTCCGCTATCCGCGAAAAACCTGAGGGGGCGGTTGAAGACCCCCCCCCCCTGAGACGGGACGGGTAATGAGTCTATTTGTGTGGCGGGCGGTCGTGAGAGAGCAGGGCCGGCGGCGCGTGGCTGGTAGCTGTGACGCAGTGACACCGTCTCGGCCGCCGGCTGACGTGTCTGCCGCGGACCGGCCGGATATCGTGCGGCCCAGGTGCGGCCCGCCGCTGGTCGCGCGTCACCTGGCAGCTTTCTGTGTCGCTTGCCAGGGGTGGGTGTCATCAGACAACTCGGTGTCCGCTCGTGCGGCCCGCCGCCGGCCGGGGTCACCTGTTGGTGCCGTTTGCCGGGGGTGACATCAGACAAGACGGTGTTCGGTTAGAGAGACTGTCAGTGGGTGCTCTGGTAACGTTTCGGCTCGCTCCAGAACGATCGGCTGACATGATGGCTGCCATATGCCGGCCGGTCATCGGCTGACGTGATAGCTGACGTATGCCAGCCGGTGCCGCCCATATGTACGGCGCAACGCGACGAGAGCACAGCCGTTCCCAGTGAAACGCACGCGGGTGGATGTGCGTAAGCTGAGGTACCGATCTCTTTGGGTAAGCCGAATCTTTCGATGTTTGTCTGAACTTCCCGAACAACTTGTGATTTAGCATGGCGCGCTGTAGAGCAATAGTTCAATATATTTCTTCGGTGTTATTTTCCCCCAATTTATGCATCGCCAGCTCGTTGAATCATTCTATCTAAAAATCAAAGCCGATATGCTAGTCTCTTCAGCGTGGAGCTTGCTGCACCCAGCACAGGCTGAACGCAGCTGGATGGGCAAATACTCGTTGCGGTATCGATGACATAGGCGGAGCCAGTGCCAGCGATGTCGTAACTCAAACCGACGGATCGCAGCTGGGCGGACGTGAGCGGCCATGTGAGCGGGCATGCGAGCGGGTGTGAGCAGCTGGGCGGATGTGAGCGGGCATGCGAGCGGGTGTGAGCAGCTGGGCGGATGTGAGCGGGCATGTGAGCGGGTGTGAGCAGCTGGACGGATGTGAACGGCCATGCGAGCGGGTGTGAGCAGCTGGGCGGATGTAAGCGGGCATGCGAGCGGGTGTGAGCAGCTGGGCGGATGTGAGCGGGCATGCGAGCGGGTGTGAGCAGCTGGGCGGATGTGAGCGGGCATGCGAGCGGGTGTGAGCAGCTGGGCGGATGTGAGCGAGCATGCGAGCGGGTGTGAGCAGCTGGGCGGATGTGAGCGGCCATGCGAGCGGGTGTGAGCAGCTGGGCGGAT
Organism: Imbricaverruca yamaguchii; assembly: GCA_034440575.1. Classification (NCBI taxonomy): domain Eukaryota; kingdom Metazoa; phylum Arthropoda; class Thecostraca; family Neoverrucidae; genus Imbricaverruca; species Imbricaverruca yamaguchii. The sequence continues at coordinate 364,778 of JAOTOL010001554.1, read as the reverse complement.
GTGAGCGGGCATGCGAGCGGGTGTGAGCAGCTGGGCGGATGTGAGCGGGCATGCGAGCGGGTGTGAGCAGCTGGGCGGATGTGAGCGGGCATGCGAGCGGGTGTGAGCAGCTGGGCGGACGTGAGCGGCCATGTGAGCGGGTGTGAGCAGCTGGGCGGATGTGAGCGGGCATGCGAGCGGGTGTGAGCAGCTGGGCGGATGTGAGCGGGCATGCGAGCGGGTGTGAGCAGCTGGGCGGATGTGAGCGGGCATGCGAGCGGGTGTGAGCAGCTGGGCGGATGTGAGCGGGCATGCGAGCGGGTGTGAGCAGCTGGGCGGATGTGAGCGGGCATGCGAGCGGGTGTGAGCAGCTGGGCGGATGTGAGCGGGCATGCGAGCGGGTGTGAGCAGCTGGGCGGATGTGAGCGGGCATGCGAGCGGGTGTGAGCAGCTGGGCGGATGTGAGCGGGCATGCGAGCGGGTGTGAGCAGCTGGGCGGATGTGAGCGGGCATGCGAGCGGGTGTGAGCAGCTGGGCGGATGTGAGTGGCCATGCGAGCGGGTGTGAGCAGCTGGGCGGATGTGAGCGGGCATGCGAGCGGCCTGGGCGGATGTGAGCGGCCACCGGTTTTCTGCTCCCCTAATAACTAAACCTTGACCACCAGCGCATCACGGGGGACAGGAAGGACAGAGAGGCAACGTCTGGGTGCAGTAGCCTCGCTGACCGTCCACACCTGACCCAGCTGGCCCGGCTGGCCCGGCCGGCGACGCAGTTGGTGTCGGTGTGGGCGGGGTCTCGCTCGGGACTGCCGTCCAGGTGACACCGCACCTGACCCGACCGACAGGTGGGCGGGGTCTCGCTCTGGACTGCCGTCCAGGTGACAACACACCTGACCCTGCCGACAGGTGGGCGGGGTCTGGCTCGGGACTGCCGTCCAGGTGACACCACACCTGACCCGGCCGACAGGTGGGCGGGGTCTGGATCGGGACTGCCGTCCAGGTGACACCACACCTGACCCGGCCGACAGGTGGGCGGGGTCTGGCTCGGGACTGCCGTCCAGGTGACACCACACCTGATCCGGCCGACAGGTGGGCGGGGTCTGGCTCGGGACTGCCGTCCAGGTGACACCACACCTGACCCGGCCGACAGGTGGGCGGGCGCTCTCGCCGGCCGGACACCCCAGTCGTGTCCGTGCAACAGGCGGGTTGCGTCATTTGAAAGCACCGGCACTGGTCGAAAGGCAATTCCAGTCGTAGCTCTAGCTGAGGAAAACCGGACAAGATTGATTCTTGAAGGTGACTTGGCGTCAATGTGGGCATCAGTGGGTGGCAATCACTGAATGCCGGCAGCATATTATCGATTGTCAGTAACCTATTTCACACGGCCCACACATCTGCCGCAACGTGTTGTCGTCTACGTTCAACCACACGAGAGACCCATCCTATCAGCTTTTAAATCTGCGGCACCCGTAATGCGGTGCACTAAGACATGTTCCATTACCAGCACGGTCGGTGTTTATGACTTTTCGCTTCACTAATATGGTCTGACATAACACAAACGGGTTACAGGTGGGTTATCGGTCACCTGGTCGGCACCAGATTGATCTGGGTCAGGTGCGTCTCTGATAAGATCGGCCCAGTCCGCTTTTTATGTCAAGTTTTTCCACCGAAAAGTGTGACTATTTTGACATAATAACAGCCCAAGCCACTTTGGGAAATCTTGCACTGAATTTAACCACACTGCGAAAATACCTTACTCCACTTCAAGCGTCAAGCGACGGTGGAAGCAACTGGTGATGTGAGGAATGCGGAAGAACTTCGGAGCATGAAATATGCAGTCGTTTGGCAAATCTACATGCTCGTATTTGCAGCGTAAAGCGTGACTTTGGCTGTGCCATAGTACACTCATGGCTTAATGCACGTTTCATTGGCGACTGACAACTCGATTATGCTGTGTTGCACTAGAACTCAATATGGGTTGCAATTAACAATGCATTGCAAGTACACTAATCGTACAACATGGTAGGTGCTTGCACTCTTGTGCAATCACATTACAGATGTAAGTGTTGAGTTGTTGACGAACACGTTATGACATTGAGCATGAACAACGGAAAGAGACTTGCAGTATGACCACTAAAATACTTATAAGAAAAGTACGTGCCACATTAAGTAAGTTGAATTCTTGAACTGTAATGTACTTCGGAGTACGAGAGTGGTTCACTGCCCCCCACTCATCCTAACGCCTGTCGCTCGGAGCCTCTAACCGGCTTGACAGGCGCTTGTGTACGGTATTTTGCCACATTTTCCATTGGATGGGGGCTGCAACCCTTGGCGTTCCCAGACTAAACATGCCGAACAGACGAAGCACAGAACGGATGGAGTGGGACGAGAGTTTGCGATTCATACCCGATTTTTGCATCTGGAGGTGCCAGTTGACACTCCAGGTCCGGTTAAAAGTGAAGTTTTCACAATAAATCGAGACTTTTTCAATATGATTGCAATCGCTTCCGAAATTGCAACAACTATGCACTTCTAGTTATGATCAGGGTGTTCGTCGGTGCTTTACGAGTATCATGACATATCCAAGCATCATTTAGCACGCGCCCTGAAGGGTGGGGGGCGAAATCCGCCAACCCCTCCAGTTTTTCGTAGCTAACTCCAGATTTTACCGGTTGATTTACACCATTGTTTGTGTACCTGCTTATAGATGACCGGCGCATTGTTTAAGGGAAGAAAAACGAAAATCGGCCGCACACTTTTAGAGTTAGGTGCTGTTTAAAAAATCGCAGCGTCAGACCACAAAAATCGTCGCTGATGAGCTTCCGCATATTGGCAAAAGAGAAGTGTTATTGACAACACTAGCGACTCGTTTGATGCATATTGTTATGATACACAATTTTAAAGCAATGTCAGGTAGCCGAGGTCAAGTCAGGTCAAGTTCATGACAGGCTAATGGAACCAAACTTAGTCAACTGGAATGTTGTCATAAATGCAAATGAATTTCATGCGATTGATGTCACTTTGCATGTTTCTCTCTACACATCCGGAAATCTACTGTTTGCCATTGTGTGCCTAAGCGTTTCCATGCTGTATTCATGTATTTCACTCATTCCTTCGCGAAGCCGATTGTGCCGAGCCGCCCAACGAAGCAGTCGGGTTGGGAGCCCGGTTCCGGTAACTGGAGCAGGTAATTGCCTGATAAAGTGTTCCTATATGGGTGACCTGAGGTCAAATGGCGGATCTGGCATCTATATTGCATCATTAGAAATGTCCAAAACATCATTAATGCCAATCTTTGAGCATGTACATACAATCACAGCGATCCATAACAATGACAAGCCAAGCCACGCAAAACCAGAAATGTTTGCTATTTTGACCTCATTTGACCTTGAAAATATTGACCTAAGATCATGAAATTTGCAACCAATAGAGTTCACTGTCGTGCCCATGCACCCTGTGAATGTTGTTGCTCTAGCCTTAATAGGAGCCGAGATCTTAGGGGATGGAATCCGCGCACCTCCAGTGCGCGTAATTTTCAGAGGCCCTCCAGGGCGCGTGTTAAAGTATAGGTCACGGGTCGAGTCGAGCCAAAGACCGACCCCGCATATGAAAGCTTGATAGAATATTGGTTAAAACTATTACTTCCACCCACCCATCCCGTGATAAAAATGCATGACAAAATCGAATAAAAGACTTAAATAACCTACACTTGTGATCAAGCTAAAAAGGTCATCTCAAGGTCAACTTAGGTAAATGGTCTCGAATGGTACAGGGACAATGTTCGAATATGAATGTAGTCATTGGTTGACCTAAACCGTACACAATATGTTGATGTAAGCCACGTGTAATGTATATAGTGTGAAGATGCGATTATCCGCGATTTCATTTTTTTAAACAGTCAGAGGTGTTCACATTTATGACGTCATAGCTTCGTAACCTGACATGACCTAACAAAAACGTTCCACCAAGAACTCCGATAAAGACGCCTCAGGGGGTACTGAAAATGTCGCTGGGTTCCCGTTGAGCGGTTCGAAAGCTATGCACGGTACCGCTAGAGGGTTGCATCCCCCTTCACTGGCGGGAAGGAGGAAACATAGGCGTGGACCTTTACTGGTGGGGAAAAATAGGAGTGAGCCTTGGCGTTAGTTATCGTGAAGTTTTCTAATAATAGGCTAATGCCCTACAGTGTTGAAGATGCTATATTATTTCGAAGTTTAACCCGCGCCGTCTTTCCGGTCAAATCTTCACACCCCGTCTCGGGGGGGGCGGTTGAAAACCCCCATCTAAAATATAAACTAAGCTTCGCAGGAAAACGAAAGAGGTGTCATCGGAAGGCGCTCGACGCGTAGGGTCCAGGTCCACCCTCCAAAACAATTTCCCCTCAAAAGTGACGTCACCAGGGGGACCAGATTTTCACGACTTTTCACGACTTACATTATGTTTTTGACTCTGGGGAGTTGATTTTGGAGATATATGAAAGAACAAAATTTGTTTGGAATGAGAAAAGGACAGCGAAATCCACCAGGGCTATAATTTGTTTTGCCCCCCCCCCCCCTCCCTGAATAATTTTTTTTTTTTAAATTTCAAAATGTTAAGTTTTCAAGTTTTCTTTAATTTTCCTTTTGCAGTGGGTAGAGCAGACCGAGACACGTTGTTGGAAGTCAACTTTCGCTAATTAAAAAATGCTTATTTTAGCCGGAATCGTGTATTTGAACTGCAATTTGGCAAATACGCAAAGCTTATGTAGTCAAAAACGAAAAAAAAGAAAAATTTCACTCGTACGTTTTGTTGCATCCATAAAGATAAGCAAACGCTGAAAGTTTCATTAAAATATATGTATCCGTTAAAGCGTGACGACTGGTTGAACATTTTTGGAGTGACCTCACTTGACCTTGACTAACTCGTTGACCGTAGATGACCTGACCAGAAGTTTTTTAATCAGCATGTTCAATTAATGTGGGAAAAGGTGTGCCAAATTTTGGCACGCTGCCGCGCGCTGTACGTCCGCTGTCCGCGAAAAAACCTGAGGGGGCGGTTGAAGACCGTCCGAGACGGGACGGGTTAAACAAATGTGGGGAGGAGGCAGTAAGATGCAAGAGTGAACTATTAGCAGTTAACTTCCTCTCGTATCAACTTGCATTTGAACTGCTAGTTCTAAATTCAATTTTCTTCGAAAGCTTCAATATCCCTTTTTGAGCTCCTGCATCTGCACGTCACACAATTTTGTACTCAGAAAGTCCTAATGTGGTTTAGATTGCGATTGTATTAATTTGGCTCGTAATGCTTAAATCCGTTCGTCAGGCTCAAAAGCATTGGCAAGCGCCTTCTGAAATTTCCCTTTGTAACAGGTCCTGATGTTAATATGAAATGATTCTCGAAAAACCGTCGTTGATTTGCACCCTCTGCTGCCTTTTTTGTCCTTAGAGTGGTCCACGTGAGGCTGTGACCCACTTGTGAATGCACGTTAGTCATGAATAACTGCAGACAAAAAAAAACTCCATATCAGCTCGGTCGCATCAGTTTCCCATACAGTCCCGTTCTAGCGGGGTCAACGGCAACGGCGATGACGCAGTTGTTATGAAACTCCTCACAAATGATGATGAGCAGAAAATGTAGTATTGTAGGTCTTGCAACGGCAACATCAACTTGAAAGTGACGCAACACCACCTCCTCCAACTTCAAATCGAACATTCTAATTTACAATAACAACACTTTTTGCTGACAAAAATGACATCGGAATTTACAACTGCAGCATTGCTGGTGAACCTCCATGTGTGCATTGCTGGTGAACCTCCATGTGTGCATTGCTGGTGAACCTCCATGTGTGCATTGCTGGTGAACCTCCATGTGTGCATTGCTGGTGAACCTCCATGTGTGCATTGCTGGTGAACCTCCATGTGTGCATTGCTGGTGAACCTCCATGTGTGCATTGCTGGTGAACCTACATGTGTGCATTGCTGGTGAACCTCCATGTGTGCATTGCTGGTGAACCTCCATGTGTGCATTGCTGGTGAACCTCCATGTGTGGATAACATCACAGTCGGTAGTACTTGGTGCAGCGGAGGACACCCGGCTGAAGTAGATGATGTAGTTCAACCAACCCACGTGCCACCAAACATCTCCAAGTGGTGGCAACCGTTATCGCCTATATCCTATATATATATTTTATCATATATCCTACAGAGCTATTATCCTTACTATGACTAATGATTAGCTTGGTTACTTAGGTTTTTTTTTTACAAGCACTTACTATTCCGGTTACGTTTCAAATAAGTGAAGTTGTATTATCTAATCTTCAATACAAAAATGTCGTAAGAATATAATGTGGCCTCCCAAAGCGGCCACATGGCCTGTATAACAAATGCAAGAATACACATCCGAGTGCCTCCACACCAACCCATCCTTTCATGTAACGAAGTTACATCAGTAAAGATAACAAGACTTGTGCGTTTCCACCCGACTTGCAAAGAAGTAGGATTTAGCATCGCTAATCATGTTGTGAGAATCTTCCATGTATTGCAGTCCACATACCTGGTGAGCTAAGTATACTGACAGTCATGAACATCACCAGGCGGTTACTAAGGCTGCATAGTACAAAACTGAGAAATCTGCATGCGCAAAGCAATGACGTACTGAACCATAAGTCCGCTGCACCTTAAGGCCCATAGGTCTACATTTTTTATACGCCCACTGAAGGGATCTACAAATGTGTTTGAAACCCATAAAGTATCCATGCTATGATATTCGGTGCCTGTCTTCTATCAGGGAGCTCAAAACAATGGCAAGACTCCAATGATGAGATGTGAAAATATTTATAATCCATTCTGGGTAGCTGCACTAACGCTGTCATGCAGCTTGCATTGAGACGGGGAAAAACTGTGAAAACCAAGCCGGACAGCCGCATGCTCACCGCTGTAGATTGCAGGGAAGGGCGGTATTAGGACGGCGTGGCACGAGACATTGTGCTTGCAGGCATGGCCAGACCAGGTGTGTCGCCGCTCGCAGTCCAGTGACCTACCGATCCAGTATGGTCCGGAGGCAGCCTGTGTCACTGACACGGCACCGTCATCACGCCAGCGCCCGGTGTCAACAGCTGGCGGTGTCAGGTGTCGGTGTCGGTGCCGATGGCTATGTGCCGAGCACAATTCGAAAAAGTCGCCAGCAGGAGTGATGGTCTGGCCAAGGCTGGCCACCAGCTGCTTATGCCTGCTTCACCAGCTCACATGTACTGCAAGGGACTCCACAACCATGGGGTGCTCGCACTGTAGTGTGGACGCTTCTTGCCATGCCAACCCAGCGGCATCCTGCCAACCGAACGGCATCCTGACAACCCAGCGGCATCCTGACAACCCAACGGCATCCTGACAACCCAGCGGCATCCTGACAACCCAACGGCATCCTGACAACCCAGCGGCATCCTGACAACCCAACGGCATCCTGACAACCCAGCGGCATCCTGACAACCGAACGGCATCCTGACAACCCAGCGGCATCTTGCCAACCGAACGGCATCCTGACAACCCAGCGGCATCCTGACAATCCAACGGCATCCTGACAACCCAGCGGCATCCTGACAATCCAGCGGCATCCTGCCAACCGAACGGCATCCTGACAACCCAGCGGCATCCTGACAACCCAACGGCATCCTGACAACCCAGCGGCATCCTGCCAATCGAACGGCATCCTGACAACCCAGCGGCATCCTGGCAATTCAGCGGCACCCTGGCAATTCAGTAACACCCTGACAATTCAGCTGCACCCTGACAATCCAGCGACACCCTGGCAACCCAGCTGCACCTTGTTAATTCCGTTAGATCACAGACGTGCGCGGAAGGGTAGGGTGAAAAAGCATGCCGCACCATCGCCAGGGTTTCGGAAAACCCATCATGCCTGATGGGCATGACGTTGACACCACACGAAATTGCGTTTATCGGTGTGTGAAATCCAGAATATCGCCATACGTTGCCACCATGCGAAATTACGTTTCTCGGTGTGTGAAATCCGGAATATCGCCATACGTAGCTTTAATCCCTCTCGGGTCGAAGAGGAGCCGTAAGGTGCTTTGTTGCGACTACCGGAAAAGCGGCACACCGGTGTTGCACAGCTTGGCTTACAGCTGGAGATACGCCCGTTGCCAATCCTATGATGCAAGAAATATGTCGAATTGGTCAGGTTACGTCACCAACCTGAAACGTAATACACTGAGCTGTGCTCCATGAGCTTGTGGCGATGATATGTTTAGAAAATATACTGGTAGTAAATTATGATACAAATTGATGAATAGACAGCTGACGCATTAAGTTTAAACTCATAATGATGAGATCGCTACATTGAGTACCATTGCTTTCATCCGTTGGCCACAATGGAGTCTGTTGAAGTTCCAGCAATGAAAGATGTGTTCCATTTGATGGAATTGCTTCATTTGAAGACTTATATTTGTATCTATTGTTATTTATTTGATATGATATGTCCAATTATAACTGCACAGAACACCTCACTTCAGCTGAACTCTCCCTAATACCTCTATGAATTAGCGTCCATACACTACTCAGTGATTTTTGTGGTATGTATGTAGTTGCATCATTCACCTCACTCCACTGGCGAATACCTGCTGTTTGCAATGCAAGTATGATTGTGCCATTCGGAGACATCGCCAAAACACCCATGGCAAGGGATAAGCCAGTTCTGTAGATGTATTTCTCTTCTCGTTGACATATATGTGCATATTAGCTGTCAGGCGCACAGTGCTTGTCTAGACGCATGGCAAGCTGTGCTGGAGTACGCCGCTCAACAAGAACATCAGGACGTGCAGACTTGTGCTGCCGTACCTCTTGATGTCGCTCACCAGTTTTCCTCTTTCCAGCTTGATTATCCAATATAAATTGTTCGTGCATACAAAATAGGCTGTTTTCAGTGTGATAAAATGTGCACATGCATACTTACTAGAAGTGGCATTGAAAGCATGTTATATACATTAGGTAGCCTTCATAGTTGATTTTCAGCTTCAAATGTCACAGTATATAATCACAGCTCACGACAGTTTACAGTATTGAATCACAGTTGAACAGTGCATTGTCATACTTTTAGCTTATTTACACTGGTGCATTGTCCGACCATTTAATCCGCAGGAAGTCGTCTTCCAAGCTAATCACAAATGAAATACCGATGCATTCATTTACTTCAATTCAAGGGAACAGACAGTTCTGCCATTTCGTTGAAATGATCGCGGTAATGACACAAACCGATACACTGCAATCGCCACAGGCATCGATATTGTGCGGAGAAATTGAAAGTGAATCGATTGTGGATCGTCAAGTAACTGATGTCTCGGTTGGCAGACGGCGAAAGTGAGTTCCAGTTGGGTTCGAGTTTGAGATCAGAGATGCTATGTATTTGGGGCGGCCGCCAAAGTGTACGGGCTGGTTATGTTGAGAAATACAAGTAGTCTGCATACTATTACAGAAAAATAAAAATATTTGTGTGTGAGTTTGTTTACGACGCTAGATTGATGTGCGAACCGAGTAGTCTAGTCGTGAATGTAGGCTGCGGCCACCATGTGATGCTATTTGCAGCAGGGATGCGGAGCCGGAGCCGGAGCCGCCGGGACATTTTACTCGGAGCCGGAGTCGGAGCCGGAGCCGTCAAAAGCGGGCGGCTCACGTTTAGGATGTACGGAGCCGGAGCCGGAGCCGGAGCCGCCGGAGCCGGTACATTTTTCCCGGAGTTGGAGCCGGAGCCGGAGCCGGGATACTTCCTCGGAGCCGGAGTCGGAGCCGGAGCTGTCCAAAAATTTTCCGGCTCCGCATCCCTGATTTGCAGGCTTTCAACAATTGTATACATTTTGCTCAATCTCCTCAGTACTGCACTGGAATCGACATAAGAAAGGAAACTATGTCTCTGGAATGTCCAGCCACAAATATCACGAGTAAGCTGATTATGGACATCAATCCTAAATGCTCAAGCTCTAAATCCTCAGACTGAAATATACCCACCCTCACAACCTCACCTGGCTAGCTTGAGAAGAGAACCGAATCAGAAGAGTGTATAAAGCTCGTGAACGATTAGCGAGAGTAGCATCGCAAAATCCCCGAATGCAGCCGGTCGTAACACCATCAAATGTCCGCCGTTGGCACTGCGGAACTTTCGCGCGGTGCGAGATCGTATCACCGCGTGCTATCGCAGTCCCATGCGGACATCATGGAAATCCGACGGCTCTGTGTGCGAGAGCGGGCTCCTGACACCCAGCTAACGAGCAGAGCCGGGACATCTAGCGCCGGGGTTTCACTTTCCAGCCGGCAGTGCTGGAAGGTGGCCACACTCCTCGTGCCGGTCGCCACCTCGTCGTGGGCACAGCGGCGCCGGCAATGCGCGTCGGCGTCGTCGCGGGCTGCCTGCGTGTCCACGGTCGGCCACTATCGCCCTCGCGCCAACGGCGGAAAAATAAACAGTCGGGAAAACAAGCGAGTCGGCTCGCGCCTGGTGCTCACAGCGGGCGGCGATCTGCGTCTGTAGCGGCGCACGAGTAGGCGCAGCAGGTGCTGCGCCGACTCGTGCCGCCACGCTGCGGACTCACCTGCGTGCTGCGGCGCCGTCAGGACCGCCGGCGCTGCGGCGAGCAGCAGCAGAGTGGCGAGCGCCGCCATGACCGGCCACTGGCGCGTGCGGCCCTGCCGGCTGCCTATTCACGTCTGCCGCCACCGCCGCCGCCGCCGCCGCCGCCGCCGCCGCCGGCCCGGCCACGCAACTGTGCGCTGTCCGACGCGGCCTTGGCGTCGGCGCCTCACCCATCCTGCCGTCTCCGGCTCTGCGGCTCCCACTCGCCCCGACTCCTCTGCCTGATGGTTGATGGTCGGCCACCGATCTGTTGGTAGGTCACTTGGAAGGTTAGTGCGCTTTCCGAGAGCAGGTGGCTTGGCAGGTCGCGGCGCCGACTGACGGCAGGTCACACGGCAGGTCACGTCACCATCTGACGGGAGGTCACACGACAGGTCACGTCACTGTCTGACGGCAGGTCACACGGCAGGTCACGCCACCATCTGACGAGAGGTCACACGGCAGGTCACGTCACTGTCTGACGGCAGGTCACATGGCAGGTCACGTCACTGTCTGACGGCAGGTCACGCGCCAGGTCACGTCACCATCTGACGAGAGATCACACGGCAGGTCACGTCACTGTATGACGGGAGGTCACGCGGCAGGTCATGTCACCATCTGACGGGAGGTCACACGACAGGTCACGTCACCATCTTACGGGAGGTCACACGACAGGTCACGTCACTGTCTGACGGGAGGTTACGCGGCAGGTCACGTCACCATCTGACGGGAGGTCACGCGGCAGGTCACGTCACCATCTGACGGGAGGTCACACGACAGGTCACGTCACTGTCTGACGGCAGGTCACACGGCAGGTCACGCCACCATCTGACGAGAGGTCACACGGCAGGTCACGTCACTGTCTGACGGCAGGTCACATGGCAGGTCACGTCACTGTCTGACGGCAGGTCACGCGGCAGGTCACGTCACCATCTGACGAGAGATCACACGGCAGGTCACGTCACTGTATGACGGGAGGTCACGCGGCAGGTCATGTCACCATCTGACGGGAGGTCACACGACAGGTCACGTCACCATCTTACGGGAGGTCACACGACAGGTCACGTCACTGTCTGACGGGAGGTTACGCGGCAGGTCACGTCACCATCTGACGGGAGGTCACGCGGCAGGTCACGTCACCATCTGACGGGAGGTCACACGACAGGCCACGTCACCACCACGTCTGTCATGGTGTCCTATGACGGCAGGTTACACGGCAAGTCACAGTACCCTCCAAAGGCAGATCACTATACCCTCAGACGGTGCGTCACCAGGCAGGTCACACAGCAAGTCAAGGCGGCCTCGGACGCCGGCTGTCCAGAGTACCGCCGACAGCAGACTACCGAACCGTGACCGGTCATGACGTCGCTCCGGCCAGAGCCACAGCACATCCGCCACGTCGTCTCCCCACCGTGTAGGACGTACCTGGGCTGCGGCGCCACAGAACCACAGCGGAGCCGCCACGTCGTCTCCCCGCCGTGTAGGACGTACCTGGGCTGCGGCGCCACAGAACCACAGCGGAGCCGCCACTTCGTCTCCCCGCCGTGTACGACGTACCTGGGCTGCGGCGCCACAGACCCACAGCGGAGCCGCCACGTCGTCTCCCCACCGTGTTGGACGTACCTGGGCTGCGGCGCCACAGACCCACAGCGGAGCCGACACGTCGTCTCCCCGCCGTGTAGGACGTACCTGGGCTGCGACGCCACAGACCCACAGCGGAGCCGCCACGTCGTCTCCCCACCGTGTAGGACGTACCTGGGCTGCGGCGCCACAGACCCACAGCGGAGCCGCCACGTCGTCTCCCCACCGTGTAGGACGTACCTGGGCTGCGGCGCCACAGACCCACAGCGGAGCCGCCACGTCGTATCCCCACTGTGTAGGACGTACCTGGGCTGCGGCGCCACAGACCCACAGCGGAGCCGCCACGTCGTATCCCCGCTGTGTAGGACGTACCTGGGCTGCGGCGCCACAGACCCACAGCGGAGCCGCCACGTCGTCTCCCCACCGTTTAGGACGTACCTGGGCTGCGGCGCCACAGACCCACAGCGGAGCCGCCACGTCGTCTCCCCACCGTTTAGGACGTACCTGGGTTGCGGCGCCACAGACCCACAGCGGAGCCGCCACGTCGTCTCCCCACCGTTTAGGACGTACCTGGGCTGCGGCGCCACAGACCCACAGCGGAGCCGCCACGTCGTATCCCCGCTGTGTAGAACGTACCTGGGCTGCGGCGCCACAGACCCACAGCGGAGCCGCCACGTCGTCTCCCCATCGTTTAGGACGTACCTGGGTTGCGGCGCCACAGACCCACAGCGGAGCCGCCACGTCGTATCCCCGCTATGTAGGACGTACCTGGGCTGCGGCGCCACAGACCCACAGCGGAGCCGCCACGTCGTCTCCCCACCGTTTAGGACGTACCTGGGCTGCGGCGCCACAGACCCACAGCGGAGCCGCCACGTCGTCTCCCCACCGTTTAGGACGTACCTGGGCTGCGGCGCCACAGACCCACAGCGGAGCCGCCACGTCGTCTCCCCACCGTGTAGGACGTACCTGGGCTGCGGCGCCACAGACCCACAGCGGAGCCGCCACGTCGTCTCCCCGCCGTGTAGGACGTACCTGGGCTGCGGCGCCACCCGAGGGCGGCGCGACACGGCGACGCCGCCGGCCGCCCTGTTTATTTGGCCTCGGAACGGCGTCGGCGCTGAGGAGCACGGCAGGTTCCATTGAACATGGTGTGTCATTGACGACTGGGCCGTCGGCCGGGACCACCAGGCGGTGATGATGAGACGGGCCGGTCGCCGACCGCCGCGGCGCCATGCCCCAGCCGACGCCGGCGCCCCTCTGCATACCGACGGCAGGCTCCAGGACGAGGCGGACGTACCCACGGAGTCGTCACCACCCGAGCCACCAGCGCGGTCATCAGAGCACCAGCACGGGATGTACCAGCGTCCGCCATCACTTATGCTATTTTGCGAAAGCCATGTTTCTCGAGCATCGAATATAATGGGAGATTTTCGAGTTGCATCTCTCATTTTGTCAAATTTTAACTCCAGGCCAACTCGTAGCTGCTGAATGAGTCTTACACCACCAAGAAATTCCATGAAGTAACTTCGTGGAATTTCAACATATGTCCTTTGGATTCTTAGCATGGTGTGCATAAAGCACGCCCTTGAATTACTTCAGGTAATTGATACCCACAGATCTATATTTTACAAGTTCAAGGTCATTCGAAATCCATGTGAATATCAGTTGACAATGATAAAAAGAAGAAATTATATGAACAACATGCCGGCACATGCAAATTAAAAATTTGTAAAGGTGCACATAATGCACTTACTTTGCATATGTAGAGCCTACAAACGCGCAGAAATGATTCCAGGAATCACAAATTGAGGAGGGGTGGCTGCATCCAAAAATTCAGCCATAATAATACGATATTTTCTCTTGAATAACCTCGCGCATTAGAGTACTATGTGGAATATTGCAAAATATGTTATTTTTCAAAAGATGTATTGAATGAAGTCCCCTTAGAATTATATTTCATATTTGAGAAATATTTTCTGAGTTGGGGGGAATAGCCTAGTCGCCTAATATCAGATGCTGTTGCACGAGTTCAGAGAAATTAGCCCGGGTGTTTTCGGACAACATGACGTCATGTCTCTGTTCTGGTAGTTTCCTACCGCTACAAAAGTTGTGCTGAAGCAAAGAATTAAAGATCCGCTGAAGAAAATCTAGTGTAAAAATCATGCATAATAAGGCTGTGTTTGAAGAGAGTTGGACGAATATGTAAAGGCAATTCGAAGGCGAATCAAGTCCGTTTTCCTTTAGCAAAATTTGAAATGAATTGTTAAGTGGAAGCTGCATAAATGTAATGTGTTGTAATGTAATGTGTCAATATCTGATTGGTAATCAGATTCCTGTGAGCCCGACATCCTTTACTCAGGCGCTATCCCTATTGCTCGAGCTGTCTCATGCACGGGCTCCTGACTGAGGCGTATCCTCAACATTTGAGGAGTAACTTCATCTGGAAAGCAAATGAGATAAAATTTGAGAATCGCAAGTAATATAGTCTTTTGAGAAGAGAACAGATTGAACTGTATGCTTGCTCTACTGCCTGTTTTTTTTTTTCGGGCACGCTACCTGTAGTTAATTTGATAAATAATGTGATACCTTACTAAGTGTGAAATACGAGCGTGAACATTTGGCATGTGTTCAACTTCTTTGGAAAATCATTGTAAAATTTGCTTTATTCCGATTATTTACTATTACATTGCAAAGTTTGCTTCCTCAGTACCGTCATGCGGCATATTCATATAGGAACCAAAGTTCATGTTTGCGCTACCTTAACAAATTAATGAAGGATGCTACAAAACAGGAGCATATTGAGAGGCCCACTGACGGCTTGCACTATGACACTCATTTCATTGGCGAATTTAAAAAAATAACCAATTTCTAGCTGTGTTGTGCTGAATTGCCCATTTTCCCGACCGTGCGATGCTGGAGTCCGTGGTGATCTGAGGACCAGAAACAATCTTACGTCCGGACATTTGGACCAAGTAGGATGGTGGGCAGCCGGCATCCGAAGCCATGTAAGATGGTGGGCAGCCGGCATCCAAAGCCACGTAGGATGGTTGGCAGCCGGCATCCAAAGCTACGTAAGATGGTGGGCAGTCGGCATCCAAAGTCTTGTAATCGCGCTATTCCAACGCCGTGGTTGGACTTCTTGCCTTGAATGTCGGCTGTCTGGCATCCGGATGAAAATAGACCGCTCTGCTTGTCAGTGTCAGCACCGTCGGCGCGCTAGACTGCCAAGCTGGGTTATCATCTCTTCGGAGATTAGTAGCCAGAATAAAGGGCGAGTTATCCTTACAAACCATGACAGGATGCCGCCTCGAAGCTCTTCATGTACCCTCGCGGGGCACTGGGCTGTATCGTGTAAGTTGTTGAACGCAGTGGACACACATAGTCATTCGTTACTTCTGGTCTTGGTGGGATTCTCGAAACGCCACACACTGAGATCGGGTTTCATCAGCCTGGACGCTTGCATCACCCCACTGTATTGGCTGTATTTCGTGGCGACCACACAGATTGAACATCCTGCCACACAGATCTCAGGTGAGCTAGAGGACTGTCGTATCCCAACCGTCCGCTCTGCCACAGTTCATCTTCTTTGCGATGTGTATTTGTAATGCAATGGAATTCACTCTATTGGTGCGGTCACACAAACCACTGGGCTCGACCATTTTTTGGCTGGGCTGCCTTCACGTCTCTGGCGCCATGAAAAGAATAATCATGTGTGGTATTTGATCCGTCCCGTCTCGGGGGGGGGTCTTCAACCGCAACCCCCCTCAGGTTTTTCGCAGATAGTGGACGAACGGCACGCAGCAGCGCGCCCAAATTTGGCATACCTTTTCCCACATCAATTTGGCATGCTGATTCAAAAATTTTAAGTCAGGTCATCTAGAGTCAACGAGTTGGTCAAGGTCAAGTGAGGTCACCCCCAAAAAAAAGTTTAGCCAGTCGTCACGCCTTAACGGATACAGATATGTTAATGAAACTTTCAGCGTTTGCTTATCTTTAGGGATGCAACAAAACGTATGTGTGGAATGTTTCTTTTTTCCGTTTTTGACTACATATATATTTTGCGAATTTGCCAAATTGCAGTTCAAATCGAAGATTCTGGCTAAAGCAAGCATTTTTATATTAGGGAAAATTGACTTCTAACAACGTTTCTCGGTCTGCTCTATCAATTGGAAAAGGAAAATTAAATAAAATGTGAAAACTCAAAATATTTCATTTGAAAAAAAAGTGGAGGGGGGCAAAAAATGATATAGCCCTGGTCGATTTCCCTGTCCCATTCTCATGCCAAATAAATTTTGTTTTTTTCATATATCCTACAAAATGAACTCCCCAGAGTCAAAAACATAATTTAAGTCTTGAAAAGTCGTGAAAATATATCCCCTGGTGACGTCAGTTTTGGATAAAAATTGTTTTGGGGTGGATCCGAACCCTACTCGTCGAGCGCTTTCCGATGACACCTCTTTCGTTCTCGTGCGATGCTTAGTTTGGATTTTAGAGGGGGTTACTAACCGCCCCCCCCGAAACGGGGTGTGAGGATCTGACCGGAAAGACGGCGCGGGTTAATGGGTAGTTGTGCTCTTTAAAATGCCTCAGAACGAGGAAGCATATTTTGAGCACAAGTTTGTCTTCATGCCTAGCAAAAAGCAAAGCAGAATTGTATGTAACTGCTTGTTGGACAGCTGAAGCAGATTTCAGCAAAATCCAGAGGACACTGGTTCCACCTGCATTTCCCTTACTCAGCAAGACATCTTTGGTATGGTCTCCTTGCCTTTTGCATCACATACGGCTTGCAGCAAAAGGGATCGGTGTGCATCACTAATCTCAGAAATATCGGTGCATCATCCCCAATGAGCAAGTGATAATGATACTGGTCCTTCATATATCTTGCATGTATGCAGAAAGCCGATTTGTCACAAATTATCTTTGATCAATGGAACACCACTACATCTATGTCACCGTCCACATCAGTACAGAACATTTAAATATGGCCTCCCCATCGTCTACTTGGGTTCGGAATAGTTAAATATGGCCTCCGCATTGTGTCTGATGCAATATATAATTAGCCAATCGTAAGCTAGTCGGCTGCTACTACAAACCAAAACCAAGGCAAAGCAAACTAGTGACGAAGCTTTTGAAGGTTTTGAAACTAGTGACGAAGCAGTGGGGTTGCATGCTGATTTGTATGCATGCAACCCCACTATCAATCAGGAATCGTGGAAAATATAATATCAGGTAAATAGAAAACAAAAGGAAAGCCAGCACCACATTATTTTTTCCATGATATTCTGTTTCCCGATGTTTAATAAGCTCGAAATTCGGGAAGTCTTGGTGTATATTTGCTTAATTGTATAAGCTAATATCGTTGTATGAAAAATACGGCAATGTATACCAGTTCATACAGCTATGGAAGACTATTTACCGTGCAATAGCCATTTCCGAACGTCACCAACAATGACCCAACATTATCCAAAGTTGTTTGATGAAAACTTAATCCTTGGTGTTTGTCTGGAAACTGCATGCAATATATGAAGGGTATTCTGCAAGCTCAGACAACAATTTCAAATCACGCAGCCCAATGCACTTTTTACCGGGAGAGACAATGGTGACCAGCTGACCAAAAGTCAATCTGCGGTTCGCAGGTAGAGGTGAGAACAAACAAGGCTCTAGCTCTACCAGGCGGAGCAGCTTGTCCGAGAGGCTCAGGCAGTCGTTGACTGCCCTCGGGTTCCGTCGTCACTCTACGGGGTCTTCTGAGAGGGCAGAGGACCACTTAACAGGAAATATTTCAACTTTCTTCCTGTTATTTCTGGAAATTAGGATTATTACTTCCTTTCTGATTATTTTTTACTTCATTGTATTACTTCAAAACATTATTTAGTAAAATTATATGTTATTATTCAAATTTAATCACTTCAAATTTTGAGTTGGCATCAAGATACGCTCCATGTAAAAAGAAACCATTTGTCGTTTTCTGAGCTTTGTGTCATTTTGGAGTTAATGCCCTGATTCTCCCAGTTCGTGTGAGGCAAAACTTATTAAACGTATTCACATTTAATAAGTTCAAGCTCTGATCATGTTCTGGGGCATCACTAAGCATCCTACAGTAGCAAAATGTTTCATTGCCGCTGCAAATTATGCGTCCCGAAAGCGCACACACCTAAGTATCCGTCATGCACCCTAGATTGCCTTGCACGCAGTACACCTGTTGAATCCCATGCAGTGAACCTCGTCATCACAGAGGCCGGACTACAAGCCGCCAAATGCTGCTCTCGTTGCTGACGGCGGCCGGAACGACCAAGTCATCTGCTAGCCGTATTTGCATAGCCCTGCCACCGGTCGGCTTCCCAACTCTGTCAACAGACCTGAGAGATAGTGTCGACACGTGTGTGCTCGCCCATGTCGATCGGACGTGCAATTTGTCAGACAATCATGGCACAGTCCTCCTTGTCGCGTGGCGCTTCTGCGCACAATAACACAACCAATGAGCAATGGTTATGGTGGAACCTTTACAACGTCCCAGTCTAAATGAACCTCTTTGGAGCGCATGAATGCTCCGGCACGTGCAGGTGAAAGCTATGCGTCTTTTTACTGTGCGATTGTTACACACCGTATGTTTATCACATTAGTGTCTCGTAAGCGACTGTTTGAGCACTCACACAGCCTGCCGTTTCCGCCGGTGTCAGGTTCCCTGCTGCCGACTTCCATGGCTGCTTGTAAGCCTTTGGCCACGACTCTACATGCTCACCTGTTGCTTCCGCGGTGTCAGGTGTTCCTGCTGCCGACTTCTATGGCTGCTTGTGTCACGCATCGGATCTTATGTTAATGACACTCCCCCGCCATGCTTATCGGAACTTTACCGCCAATCCAGATACAGCTGGACTTTTCACTGGGCACGTGCTGCGGTGCTCAGCGCAACCACCCGGCCACCGCTGAATGGACAATGCTTTTTATTTGGTTGGCGGGGTTCCGAATATGGATCATCCAGGAAGAGTTGCTGCAGCATTGGCACTTTCCTATCGCTCAGTGCAGACAGGGACGGCCTTGGTTGCAATGCGTGTGGAATTAACTAGCGATGGGCTCGATGTAATTCGATCAGCTGATCCTGTCCGGTGTGGTTGTCATGCATGGTATGGATTGATCACGGGCCCAGGGTCCAAAACGGTATCCCGCACCTACCCATGAACACAGGACTCACTCAGCTACTGACATCAGTGAAAACGGGAATCAGAATGTGGCATAGGACCCATGAGAATGCACTATTGGTGAACGAAATAAATAGCAGCCGAACTAAACATCCCATGCAAGAGGTACAACGCTACTGAGGCTTTGACATCGGCGACATGTGGAAGCTTTCAGAAGATCTGCGCACCTCCTTGTGGAAGAGAGACCGAGCCTTTTCTACCAGGATCTGAGGGTCCGATACGAACCCTGGCCCGATAATCCAGCCACCCGGACATCATTCTGCTGCGCATCAGACAGAATGACAGTTTCAGTTCGAGCTCATAAAACCAGTGAACCCCAGAACCCCTTAGTACTCGACGCAGCAACGAACCACTGAGCTTTCAGCTTAAACGTAAAATGGTGCTATTGCTCGAATGGTTGTGAAAGCCTGCAGAATATTATGGTGAGCGCTCTCCTTGCTTTAGACAAATGTCGCCATGGTAAATCACACCATAGAGTCGACTGGAAATAATGACTTGGAATGGTTCAAGTCCCACCGGGTCCAAACACCCATTCCTACGTTGTCGGTCGTTTGCGGCCGGGACACCGCCGTCGCGGCGCTATCCAAGGGTGTCGAACGGCAGTACCGCAGGTGGAGTGTTAAACCGAGTATAGTGGTACGGTGTGGTACCGAGTATAGTGGTACGGCGTGGTACCGACTACAGTGGTACGGTGTGGTACCGAGTATAGTGGTGCGGTGTGGTACCGAGTACAGTGGTACGGTGTGGTACCGAGTATAGTTGTGCGGTGTGGTACGGCGTGGTACCGACTACAGTGGTACGGTGTGGTACCGAGTATAATGGTGCGGTGTGGTACCGAGTATAGTGGTACGGTGTTGTACCGAGTATAGTGCTACGGCGTGGTACCGACTACAGTGGTACGGTGTGGTACCGAGTATAGTGGTGCGGTGTGGTACCGAGTATAGTGGTACGGCGTGGTACCCACTACAGTGGTACGGTGTGCTACCGAGTATAGTGGTACGGTGTGGTACCGAGTATAGTGGTGCGGTGTGGTACCGAGTACAGTGGTACGGTGTGGTACCGAGTACAGTGGACGGTGTGGTACCGAGTACAGTGGTTCGGTGTGGTACCGAGTACCAAGTACAGTGATACGCTGTGGTACCAAGTACAGTTGTGCAGTGTGGTACCGAGTATAGTGGTACGGCGTGGTACCGACTACAGTGGTACGGTGTGGTACCGAGTATAGTGGTACGGCGTGGTACCGACTACAGTGGTGCGGTGTGGTACCGAGTATAGTGGTACGGCGTGGTACCGACTACAGTGGTGCGGTGTGGTACCAAGTACAGTGATACGGTGTGGTACCAAGTACAGTTGTGCAGTGTGGTACCGAGTATAGTGGTACGGTGTGGTACCGAGTATAGTGGTGCGGTGTGGTACCGAGTATAGTGGTACGGTGTGGTACCAAGTACAGTTGTGCAGTGTGGTACCGAGTATAGTGGTACGGTGTGGTACCGAGTATAGTGGTGCAGTGTGGCACCGAGTATAGTGGTACGGCGTGGTACCCACTACAGTGGTACGGTGTGGTACCGAGTATAGTGGTACGGTGTGGTACCGACTACAGTGGTACGGTGTGGTACCGAGTATAGTGGTACGGCGTGGTACCGACTACAGTGGTGCGGTGTGGTACCAAGTACAGTGATACGGTGTGGTACCAAGTACAGTTGTGCAGTGTGGTACCGAGTATAGTGGTACGGTGTGGTACCGAGTATAGTGGTGCGGTGTGGTACCGAGTATAGTGGTACGGCGTGGTACCGACTACAGTGGTACGGTGTGGTACCAAGTACAGTGGTACGGCGTGGTACCGACTACAGTGGTGCGGTGTGGTACCAAAGTGATACGGTGTGGTACCAAGTACAGTTGTGCAGTGTGGTACCGAGTATAGTGGTACGGTGTGGTACCGAGTATAGTGGTGCGGTGTGGTACCGAGTATAGTGGTACGGTGTGGTACCAAGTACAGTTGTGCAGTGTGGTACCGAGTATAGTGGTACGGTGTGGTACCGAGTATAGTGGTGCAGTGTGGCACCGAGTATAGTGGTACGGCGTGGTACCCACTACAGTGGTACGGTGTGGTACCGAGTATAGTGGTACGGTGTGCTACCGAGTATAGTGGTACGGTGTGGTACCGAGTATAGTGGTACGGCGTGGTACCGACTACAGTGGTACGGTGTGGTACCAAGTACAGTGGACGGTGTGGTACCGAGTACAGTGGTTCGGTGTGGTACCGAGTACAGTGGACGGTGTGGTACCGAGTACAGTGGTTCGGTGTGGTACCGAGTACAGTGGACGGTGTGGTACCGAGTACAGTGATACGGTGTGGTACCGAGTACAGTGGTACGGTGTGGTACCGAGTACAGTGGACGGTGTGGTACCGAGTACAGTGGTTCGGTGTGGTACCGAGTACCAAGTACAGTGATACGCTGTGGTACCAAGTACAGTTGTGCAGTGTGGTACCGAGTATAGTGGTACGGCGTGGTACCGACTACAGTGGTACGGTGTGGTACCGAGTATAGTGGTACGGCGTGGTACCGACTACAGTGGTGCGGTGTGGTACCAAGTACAGTGGTACGGCGTGGTACCGACTACAGTGGTGCGGTGTGGTACCAAGTACAGTGATACGGTGTGGTACCGAGTATAGTGGTGCGGTGTGGTACCGAGTATAGTGGTACGGTGTGGTACCAAGTACAGTTGTGCAGTGTGGTACCGAGTATAGTGGTACGGTGTGGTACCGAGTATAGTGGTGCAGTGTGGCACCGAGTATAGTGGTACGGCGTGGTACCCACTACAGTGGTACGGTGTGGTACCGAGTATAGTGGTACGGTGTGCTACCGAGTATAGTGGTACGGTGTGGTACCGAGTATAGTGGTGCAGTATGGTACCGAGTATAGTGGTACGGCGTGGTACCGACTACAGTGGTACGGTGTGGTACCAAGTACAGTGATACGGTGTGGTACCAAGTACAGTTGTGCAGTGTGGTACCGACTACAGTGGTACGGTGTGGTATCGAGTACAGGTATCGGTGTGGTACCCAGTACAGTGGTATGGTGTGGTACCCAGTATAGTGGTACGGTGTGGTACCGAGCACAGTGGAGTGATAGTGGTGTGGGACAGTGTGGTGATTGTAGTGATGGCACGTTGGGGTGATTGTAGTGGTGACACAGTGTGGTGACACATAGTGGTGATTATAGTGGTGGCACAGTGGGCTGATTGTATAGTGGTGGCACAGTGTGCTGATTATAGTGGTGACGCAGTGTCGTGATTATAATGGTGACACAGTGCGGTGATTGTAGTGGTGACACAGTATGGTGATTCTAGTGGTGACACAGTGCGGTGATTGTAGTGGTGACATAGTGCGGTGATTGTAGTGGTGACACAGTTGTCTGATTGTAGTGTGGCAGCACTATGTGGCAATTGTAGTGGTGGAACAATGGGGCTGTGGCTTATGTACGATGACACTCGAGCATCCATGCAACAGCATCTTAAAGAGGGCTAAGCACGCAGTTCTGCAATAAAGCAGATGAAACCCAGACTATGCTACCTAGACAAAGTTATTGGAGACAAAGTATACATTTTGACCGCGACTCTGGAGGATCTTTGGGGACGAGGGAATGCCCCTTTACTTCAAGCCTCCCGAACTCGCGTGCAATGGAAGGACAAATGTTTGCCAAAATTGTTCCGGTTCATTACACGCCCATCGCAGCCTTAATTGTGGAAATGGAATACCAATATTCTTCGTTTCATTTGGAAGAGACACAAGCCACGGTGATTACCTTGGGCTACTCTGACTATATGAATGTAAGAGCCGTATCATGCAGCAGTGACCTGTGACGTTCTGTATATCGCAGTCGCTGTCGAGATCAGCGAGCCGCCGTACAGCTCTGCCGAGTACCAACATGGTATTGAGGGTCTAGCTTAGCTAGGCATGCGGGAGTGTGCGGCATTGTGTGTGCCGCCTTCGTAATACTAACTTTAAATGCCAACACTGCCGGACAATGCCAACGCTGTGTGTGTATTCTTGATTTATGTCATGGAAACGTTGAAAATTGTTGACTCGTGGGCACAAAATAGCCGTTGAAATAGCTCAAACCCATTTTGCCAGGTCTTCAACAACAGCAACAACAAACAAACAAAGAAAAAACAGCGAAATCGCTTTGGAAAATCTGGCATGATGTGCATCCGTGCCACTCTACGTGTTTCAATGGGAAACCAAATACGGCTAGCTGCAATCGTGCAGAATTAATGTTTGAAAAAGTAAGGGGAAAACTACTCGTAGGTATGACCTTTGCGAAATAGCTTATCCTTCTGTCCTCTGCCGATAATCTGCTCAGCGAGGAAGTGAGAGTGACAAGGATCAGAGAAGCCCCAGCAATGGGAAAAGACACATTCTCCACTCACTTCATATTGGCAGATATGACAAAGCTGTCAGGTCTGGAGGAGTTAATGAGTTGCTGTTCTGAATAATGTTCGAATTGGTGTCCGTGAATACCCTGATAAAAACTTGCAATCTTCCGTGTCCTCAGATAAAGAGGCTAGGGTCGTGACCGGGATATAGGAATCACCCACAAAGTGTGCATCTATGGTTCCACGAGTCTTTTTCTCCATCTACATACTGCAGTTCTCACTGAGCCTCACATTTTGCAAGGCTGTTGCACGACGACACAGACCATAGAATAGACAATGTATGCTGCTCTTTCGAATCGGAGCTTCCTTTCTCCTTCAAGTCTGGACATTTATCGCCAGTTGCAGTGGAGCGATGCGTGACGCTCCACGCCTGCGGCCTCGCCGCCTGTCCCTTCACACCGCCTGCCGACGCTGACACTGACACTGACCTCGTGCCGAGTCACGTGCAGTTCCGGTCAGCGCCGTCGGCGCGTAGCATCGACGGCGCCGATCCCACGGTCAGTTCCGGCGACACGGTGACGTCACGCCACTCTCGGTCCGGTGACGTCATGCGACTCGGTAGCCGCCCGCCTTCACCGGTCACGCGCCGGCCGGTTGTGTGCGGTGTATCCGGGAGACGGGTGTCACGGAGTATTGGGCCGGGAGACGGGTATCACGGAGTATCGGACCGGGGGATGGGTGTCACGGAGTATCGGGCCAGGAGGCGGGTATCACGGAGTATCGGACTGGGAGGCGGGTATCACGGAGTATCGGGCCGGGAGACGGGTGTCACGGAGTATCGGGCCGGGAGACGGGTGTCACGGAGTATCGGGCCGGGAGGCGGGTATCACAGAGTGTCGGACCGGGAGACAGGTGTCACGGAGTATCGGGCCGGGAGACAGGTGTCACGGAGTATCGGGCCGGGAGACGGGTGTCACGGAGTATCGGGCCGGGAGGCGGGTATCACAGAGTGTCGGACCGGGAGACAGGTGTCACGGAGTATCGGGCCGGGAGACAGGTGTCACGGAGTATCGGGCCGGGAGACGGGTGTCACGGAGTATCGGGCCGGGAGACGGGTGTCACGGAATATCGGGCCGGGAGACGGGTGTCACGGAGTATCGAGACGGGCGCCGAACGGTGGTACTGTGCACTGCGCAACCCCCCACCCCCACACTCTGCCCCCCTACCCCACCCGAGTCGCGCGGCTGCAGACATCAGCGGTGTGCAAGACAGGGATCAATGAATAATGTGTGGCTGCTTCCTGTATCCTGGCCACGACTCCAGTTTCTTCACCCGAGGACAGGGAAGAATGCAGATTTGTCTCAGGATGGCCGATTGATGGTCTTCGCACTGGTAGGGTTCTGTTTTATCACGTGGTACTGATACTCTGATGGCACTGCTGGGGTGCAGTGTTGTGGTGTGCAATGATACACTGGTTGCACTGATAAGGTGCTGTGTTATGATGTAGTATTGATACACTAACGACACTGATAGGATGCTGTGCTATGATGCAGTACTGATACACTGACGGCGCTGATAGGGTGCAGTGCTATGGTGCAGTACTGATACCTTGGCGGCACTGATAGGGTACAGTGTTGATATGATACTTGTATGCATATTGTTCCTGTTGTTTGATCGTGCATTGCTTTAGGCTCTAGACTTACATGCCAAATGAAATATATACCTATGAAATTAATTTTATGAATGTTCTGCTTCCATTGGAAGCATTAGTGCGACCAAAATATCGACTCCATGAACCGACGACCGAACGAGACAGACTGTGATAACCCAGGCATGTGGTTCTAGTTTCGATCCAACATCAACATTGGTGTATCCGTCAAACTGACTCGAATTTTACGTTGGCTGAAAATCTACTTCAAAAATGAAAATCTGCCTGTATGCTGGAACTGCAGCCCATTGTGCAATAAAGCGGACATTACGGAAATCGGCAAGGCTGGCTGAGACTCACTACGTGGTTTTCTTTTGTTGTTATTGATATCGTTTATTGATACCTTGTTCATATCGCGTCATGCTTCAGATATAACTGTCAAAGGTCCGAAGGAATCATGCGCAATCCTACACTCGCTTACTCGGTTCGGTAATCCCTCCGATGAAGACTGAAAGTCGCCAGGTGCGTAATGCATGCATGTGAGTCACCGACATTTCCTGCATATTTGCACTCTTTGTGGATCTAAGAGGATGTCTAACCAATGCTGTCCAGGTCTCTGACTTCTACATGGAGTGGGAAAATACTGCAAGTGGTGTCTGCTTCACTGAAATGAACACCGGGTCATGTGAGTCGAATCTGTATCTTAGCAACTTGATTCGTTCCCAATGTAACACAAGTTTTAGTCACGGGTGCTGTCTGGTATGATTGTCGTACTTGTGAACAAAAATCCCTGTCATTAAATACGGTTATATTCAGAAGACGACATATGGACATATGGACATATGGACGTTCGCGATGGCATCCCTCATCGTGCGATTTTGTCACGCTGATTCGTGTGACGGTTTTCGCACATTGCGCTGGTGAGAGGATCAGCACCACTTTTGTCATGGCCTGCAGTCCAGTCGAGATGAACGTGTTGATGGATGAATAATAATGAATTGTTGTATATAATGATTTTAGCGAGAATGTTAACAAAGACCCGGCGCTTCCTCTGAGTGTAACTGTCAGCTTATAAGTGAAGTATGTAGGCCATAGCTGGGTGATTATTCCGTTTGCTTATTTTACCACATACATAAAAATGAATGAGAACATGAAGTGTCTGCCAGTGGGTGCCGATGATGTGAGTGTCAATATCAATGGGTTGCCAAGTCTTGTAAACTGAACAGCAAGACACACGAGGGTCGAGTCACCGACAGACAAACAGGAAGTTAAACCGCAGTAGCATTCATTGGGCATCCATCCGTCAAAATCGACATGTCTCGAAAGCAGCACGTTCAAATCGAAAATGCAATGAATGATGATGCGAAGCGTTGCATCCGCAATCCCAAGAAGGAAGCGTATCATTCCCAGTATGATCGCACCCCGAAGCGGCGATGCCACATAATTTTGCATCCATTTTTTATTTCCAAGGATATTTCCTCGTGCTCTGCAGTACTCATCTCGTCATATCCATACCAAAGAAAATCCGTGTCGCAGAATTGTCGAGGGATCGTCACCAGCCCGAGACGGCCCGGACGTGTATGGAGCCCTGCCCGTCCGGCCGGGGTGTGCACGGAGCCCTGTCTGTTCAGTCCGGGCCGACTCAGATGTACAGGAAGCCCTGTCTGTTCAGTCCAGGCCGGCTCAGATGTACAGGAAACCCTGTCTGTTCAGTCCAGGCAGGCTCAGATGTACAGGGAGCCCTGTCTGTTCAGTCCGGGCCGACTCAGATGTACAGGGAGCCCTGTCTGTTCAGTCCGGGCCGGCTCAGATGTACAGGAAGCCCTGTCTGTTCAGTCCAGGCCGGCTCAGATGTACAGGAAGCCCTGTCTGTTCAGTCCAGGCAGGCTCAGATGTACAGGGAGCCCTGTCTGTTCAGTCCGGGCCGACTCAGATGTACAGGAAGCCCTGTCTTTTCAGTTCGGGCCGGCTCAGATGTACAGGAAGCCCTGTCTGTTCGGTCCGGGCCAGCTCAGGTGTACAGGGAGCCCTGTCTGTTCGGTCCGGGCTGGCTTAGTTGTACAGGGAGCCCTGGTGGTCCGGTCCGGGCAGGCTCAGGTGTACAGGGAGCCCTGTCTGTTCGACCCGGGCCGGCTCAGGTGTACAGGGAGCCCTGTCTGTTCGGTCCGGGCCGGCTCAGGTGTACAGGAAGCCCTGGTGGTCCGGTCAGGGCCGGCTCAGGTGTACGGGGAGCCCTGTCTGTTCGACCCGGGCCGGTTCAGGTGTACAGGGAGCCCCGGTGGTCCGGTCCGGGCCGGCTCAGGTGTACAGGGAGCCCTGTCTGTTCGGTCCGGGCCGGCTCAGGTGTGCAGGAAGCCCTGGTGGTCCGGTCCGGGCATGCTCAGGTGTACAGGGAGCCCTGTCTGTTCGGTCCGGGCCGGCTCAGGTGTACAGGAAGCCCTGGTGGTCCGGTCAGGGCCGGCTCAGGTGTACAGGGAGCCCTGTCTGTTCG
This sequence comes from Imbricaverruca yamaguchii, assembly GCA_034440575.1. Lineage (NCBI taxonomy): Eukaryota > Metazoa > Arthropoda > Thecostraca > Neoverrucidae > Imbricaverruca > Imbricaverruca yamaguchii. Next base: position 336,911 of record JAOTOL010001554.1, on the reverse strand, counting down.
ACCCGGGCCGGCTCAGGTGTACAGGAAGCCCTGGTGGTCCGGTCCGGGCATGCTCAGGTGTACAGGGAGCCCTGTCTGTTCGGTCCGGGCCGGCTCAGGTGTACAGGAAGCCCTGTCTGTTCGGTCCGGGCCGGCTCAGGTGTACAGGGAGCCCTGTCTGTTCGGTCCGGGCCAGCTCAGGTGTACAGGGAGCCCTGTCTGTTCGGTCCGGTCCGGCTCAGGTGTACAGGAAGCCCTGGTGGTCCGGTCCGGGCCGACTCAGGTGTACAGGGAGCCCTGGTGGTTCGGTCCGGGCCGGCTCAGGTGTACAGGGAGCCCTGGTGGTTCGGTCCGGGCCGGCTCAGGTGTACAGGGAGCCCTGGTGGTCCGGTCCAGGCAGGCTCAGGTGTACAGGGAGCCCTGTCTGTTCGGTCCGGGCCGGCTCAAATGTACAGGGAGCCCTGGTGGTTCGGTCCGGGCCGGCTCAGGTGTACAGGGAGCCCTGGTGGTCCGGTCCGGGCAGGCTCAGGTGTACAGGGAGCCCTGTCTGTTCGACCCGGGCCGGCTCAGGTGTACAGGGAGCCCTGGTGGTTCGGTCCGGGCCGGCTCAGGTGTACAGGGAACCCTGTCTGTTCGGTCCGGGCCGGCTCAGATGTACAGGGAGCCCTGGTGGTTCGGTCCGGGCCGGCTCAGGTGTACAGGGAGCCCTGGTGGTCCGGTCCGGGCCGGCTCAGGTGTACAGGAAGCCCTGTCTGTTCGGTCCGGGCCGGCTCAGGTGTACAGGGAGCCCTGGTGGTCCGGTCCGGGCCGGCTCAGGTGTACAGGAAGCCCTGTCTGTTCGGTCCGGGCCGGCTCAGGTGACAGGGAGCCCTGGTGGTCCGGTCATGGTCGGCCCAGACGGCAGCGGCCGGCCGTGACTCCTGGGTTGCGGTGCTGTGACGTGTCGGCCCTGGGCGGCAGTCTTGGAGCGCCACGGCCTGCTGACCTGGCTCAAATACGCCCCGTCCTGCACACACCACAATGCGGCTGGGAACAATCGCTCTGGAGTGCCGCCTGCTTTGCTGCATCCCTCCTGCACCTGGAATGTATCCTGCACTGTATCGCCGCACGGTACACAGTTTGAAGGATGTGCTCAGAAATGTCAGATTCAGAAATTCTGCAACGGCGGCTGAAGAATGTGACCTTGCAAACCATGGATGTTGATATGCAGGTGTGGCAACATTTGAAAAGAAAGGGTCAAGTCAAGTTCAGTCCTAAGCCGATTACTTGTATGTAATGATGATATAGGTGAATGGGTAAGGTTCGCGAACCGGGCTTCGCCATGCTATGCTTGTATGTCTATAGCATTTGCATCCACTCACCTTCCCTGGCCTTCCTCGCTGCATGCAAAATATGTATGCACATTAAACCGTGATACAATTAACTTGAAACTGATTAGCTGCACCTTGGACGATTTCATTACCTCAACAAGCTGAACAATGTACTAAATACAAATGATGATTATCACTTTATCATGGCCAGAACCATCTGCCAATGTTACACTGCACGAAATCACAATAATGACGGAATTATTGGCCAGGAATTCGGTCGTCTATATTGTCTGACAAGCCTTTGTTTTTGCAAGGTCATGTCAGGCGGAAATATTCGGACACAGTCACGCGGCGTTATTATAACGAACCGAGCCTGGCCATTCTGGTGCCCAAGGCTGGGCACCAGATCCACTGTATCAGCACGGTACACATGTTTCCTCTAACCTGGGACTGCTTTGACTAATAATTAACGCGGGCATATATTGCTCAACGCTATTTACATGGGTAGTTTTTGCCAGAGCTAACTCTGTGCTGAGCTCTGAGCTCTGACTCTGAGGTGAGCTCTCAGTATGTAATGGGTGATGTGAAGTCTCATGATATATGCTGGACTCAGATTAACTGATGTACGCCATGAGCCTAATCTAAAATCACATTTGAACAGTGGTTTGGTCATCACTTATTCCTATACACCTTGCACAGGGGTGTCACTTTATACACCTTGCACAGGGGTGTCATTTTATACACCTTGCACAGGGGTGTCACTTTATACACCTTACACAGGGGTGTCACCTTATAAACTCTGACGGGACAACTCCCCCACCCAGGATGATTTATTTGGCACCCCAATCAGACCCAAGCTTACCCATTCAGGACCTAGAGGCGCCTTCCAAGACCGCTTGGGTGCTGCCCCACCCCACCGGTCAATGAGTTTGTTCAGCATATGGAGCCCTTCTCCGGGTAAAAATGCCGTCAAAAACATCAATTACGCCCCCTCCCACGTCAATCTCCCAAAGTGACCCCCATGTATCTGCTACATCCACCCATGAGTTTTACCTGTGAGCGAATTCAGTCAAGGGCCTGGAAACCGCAGGGTCAGGGTGGACTGGAACTCCAAGATTTCGGCGAACCTTATAACCGCTGATCCCACGGACAGTGGATGGAAAATAATTTGTTCGAGAAACGACTTAGCCCAGCCCTTTATGCACCTTCTTGCCAGCGGCGCGGGAACTGCCTGAAGGTTGAGGGTGGACAATGATCATTTTGAAGTCGATTGTTTCCATTCAGTTCTCAAAAGATTAATGTTAACGGCAGGGATGTAGTGTAGTAACTCGTGCTCTGGAGTTGTCCAAGGACAAGGCGGATTTTTTTCGCAATGGGCCTAGACAAATCCATAAATGTTTAATTCCCCAGATTTCAGACACTATAGTTCCAAAAGGACCGGGCTTTTCCTAGAAAAAAGCATATACTCCCGGTTAGGAACCCGGATTGTTGGATCCACTCCTTAATCAAAATGGGGCCAACTGGCATTGGGACCAAGCAAGCACTGCATTCACTGATCAGGAACGCAACCACCGAAAGATTCATCTAGGTGCTGATGCCGGATGTCAAAGGATAGTTGGAAATGGTGTCGATTCAGTATTCGGTAAAGGCCAAACGAATGCGTACGCAATGGCCTGGAGCCGCTCAGCAAAACTTGCAACCATTCGCGAGACCCATACACCTTTGTAAAGACCCGCAGAAGTTCGCAAGGGCGATCATGCGTTCTCATGAGGCCGCAAGCATTCGTAGATCTCCATAGACGTTCATAGCAATCCGCAAACTTTCCTAAGGGCTTGCAGACTTTCATCAAGCATTTACAAGGTTCTGTAGGCGTTCGTGTAGCCCATACAAGCGTCTACAATCACACACATACGCTAGTAAGTCCCTGAAGGCGTTCGCAAGGGCCCGTATATGCCCGTTAGGACCCGTTGCAATTGCCCTTATATGTACGTAGAGGCCCTTCGGACCACGCCTCTCTATGCCTCTCCCACCCCGTAGCTCTCGGACCCTTGGTTCCAGCCCTCTCGTGTCCAAGCGGTGCGCCTATGTCCAGAGTGGCGCCCTTATGGAGTTTATTTAGATACTATTTTGATGTCTTTTGAAGATCTCGTGGCTACTTTTCGGTACTATTTATTCAAGCTAAAAACAAACATTTTCCACGGCGCTCGTTTGGGCACACTTTGTCACAATTTGCAAGTAGCCCTTCGGGCTGATTCAGAAGTTTTCATTCGGTGAGGCACTCGTCTGGAGGAACGTCATTTTCTAAGAGGAACGATGGCTACGAGAGCCCCTGCCTTCGTCAAAAAATTCGTTGAAAAGGGTGGGTGTGGGCAGTGAGAAGGAGCATATTCAAAAATTGGCATGGTGCGCACTGCGATATGGATGGGCGTCACTGCGAAAGCACCTGGAGGTTCTCTTTTAGCGGAAAATTCGAGGGTGTGCACTCGAACTTTCCCGTAGAGGCGCTATTTCCAGCCCCGAATGTTGCCACCTTCCATTGAGTGAGAGCGGTATGCCCCCAGGGCCCCCTGTATCGGCCATTGCTCATGGATATGTGTGGGAATTCAGAGAGGTGCAGCAATTTGGGTGGCGGAGATCCAAAACACAAGAGCTAAAATACACTGGATCAAGCGATACGTTTTGACATTTTTCCCAGCAGAATCCTAAATTTTCGGTACGCTAAGCGTGCCCAAAGGTTTTTATGTTGCTTCATATTTTTGGAAGTGGCCACTGATTGGGAAGCTACACTATGAATGGAGGGCCAGGTCCCCTTCCGCAGCTAGCATATTAGAGGACGCCCTGCTGATCTGGAAGAAACCATGGCTTAACTTTTGTCGGGAACCTATTCATGTCAGTTTCCCATGTTTCTCGACTACACAAATTGATTTAGCTGCGACGTTCTAAGTAGTACATCACATATGCGCCAAGTATGCCCCATTTGCGGAAATGAGACAAAATAATGAAAAACAATGAGTGACCTTCAGCCTGTTTCGGACGAAGGTGTTTTCTGAGCTTGGGAGCTCTGATAATGGGTAGTTGTTTGGTGGCTGATAACTGGGAGGTGTTGTGAAGGAGGACATGATAACAAGTTTTGTAGACAAAGGTGCTCAAGACGGGACTTATGTTGTTTCAAGTTGTTATTGTTGTCGGGTTGGTATTACCTTGTTATTATAATGCGACGCTTTGTTTTGATGCTTAATTCATCAATCGGTAGTACCTACCTACCTACCTAGGTATTCTTAGGAAGCCAAATTGAAATGAGTTTTTCTTCATATTTCACTCCACCCTCCTTTACAAAAACAAACCTATGGTAGCAAGAGATGATAAATATAACAGAGTCCAACCAATAGTATACATGTCTAGGTAGGTAGGAAGGTAGGTGCATGTGCCTAGGTATGTAAGAAGGTTGGTAGGTACCTAGGTAGGTAAGTACCTAGGTAGGTAGGTAGGTATATACTTATCTGGTTAGGTTATTAGTTTCTGGCCCTCATCCTCACCCTGGTTACAAGAGGTTTGGTGAATTGTAAAGTGTATGATGAAATACTCCATTCTTGCATGGGTTGAATGGTCTGGACCCCCTATTTTGTTAACCTGCTAAGGCTTGTTTTTAATTTTATTTATTAAATCTGAAAATGTGTTCTGAAAATAAGAATTTGGACTCCCTGGCCTTGTGAGAAATATCCAGCCTTAAAGTCATAAAGTCATAAAGTCATAAAGTGTTAAGGCTTAATAAGGGCCACAAGGGCCCATCTGGGTCAAGCCTGTCTAGAAGATATTAGAAAGTACATGTTCACACCTATCAATTCCAAACCCATGCAATCCCTCCACCTGTGCCACCACAGCCAATCTCATCAGTATGACATCGCAAAGGAAGTTGCCAAATCCACTGCTAGGTACACCCCATATAGTACAACATAATACTAGCATAATGTTATACCCTATATAGCTAGTGAAAATACTGAATATCCCATGCATCACAAGTTAGAATTCAAAAACAACATTTTCCTGTCTAAAAAATTTATCCACCCTACTTTTAAAGACATTCAATGAGGGACTCCCCACTGCATCAGCAGGCAGCCTATTCCATTGGTCAACAACCCTTTGACTGAAGACCTGTTGTCGTTTAACTGTCCTGCACCTCATTTTGTCTAACCTGAATTGATGACCCCTATGGGATACTCTAAACTGCAGAGCATCATTCAAATTGACCTGATCTAGCCCTCTAACAATTTTGTACATTTCAATCATGTCTCCCCTTAATCTCCTATACTTGAGTGAGTACATATCTAATGCATTAAGCCTTTCTCCATATTCTAAGTTACTTAATCCACTGACGAGTCTAGTGGCTTTGCGCTGGACTCTTTCTAACATATCTATATCCTTTTCTAGGTAGGGGCTCCATGCTTGTACAGAGTACTCCAAGTGGGGCCGGGCCGCACATATGCTAAGTACAGCTTTTTCATGACTTCCCTGCTCTTATATTTAACACTTCTATTAATGAGTCCCAGCATTCTGAGTGCCCTATTTCTAGCTGAGATACATTGTTTTTCTGCTTTAAGGTCTTTTGAGACCAACACACCTAAGTCCCTTTCCTCTTCAATAACATCCAGTTCCCTCCCTCCCATTTTATAACTGAATGTCTCGCCTGCAGACCCTATATGCATAACCTTACACTTATCATAGTTGAAAGTCATCTGCCATTGATCAGCCCACTTTTTTAGGTCGTCAAAATCTAGTTGAATATTACTAGATTGATCTCTGCTGTTAGCCACTCCTACCAGCTTGATGTCATCAGCAAATTTGAACACTTATTCCTCAGCCCTACTTCAATGTTGTTCACAAAGATGATAAAGAGGAGGGGCCCTAGAACAGAGCCCTGTGGCACTCCACTCAGAACATCTTTCCAACCAGATTTACATCCATTCAATACTACCCTTTGTTTCCTTCCCTGCAACCATGCTTCAATCCAATGTAGAACTTTTCCTACAATCCCATGTTGTTGTAATTGATGAATTAACCTTCCATGTGGAACTTTATCAAAAGCTTTGCTAAAGTCCAAGTACACAACATCCATCCTGCTTTCATTGTCTACTTCTTTGGTAACATACTCAATGAACTCCAATAGGTTAGTTAAACAAGACCTTTGAGATCGAAATCCATGTTGAGTATCCCTTAAAAGGTTGTGCCTATCAAGATGAATCTGAACATTCTGTTTAACCAGCTTTTCTAGTACTTTGCAAACTAATGAGGTCAAACTGACTGGCCTGTAGTTTCCTACACTCTTCCTATTTCCCTTTTTGAAAATTGGTACTACACTTGCATTTCTCCAATCTTCAGGTACTTCTGAATACTCCATAGATCGCCTGAAAATGATACCTAGGGGAGTTGCTAAAGCTTTAGCACACTCTACTAAGATCCTAGCATATATTTCATCTGGTCCGGAAGCTTTATTAGGTTTTATATTCTGCAACTGCTTCTCTACGGCTTCTGTAGTTATTGTAAGATCCTCCAGCATATCACCTGCCATGGCATGGCCTACAGATGTTCCTATTGTACCAGAATTATCTTTAGTGAAGACTGATGAGAATTGCTTGCTTAGGGATTCCACAATGTCGCAATCATCAACCACTATTTCCCCATCTACCTCCAGTGGTCCTACACTACACTTTTTAGCCTTAAATTTATAGAAGCTAAAGAATCTCTTAGCATTACCTGCTGAACATTCTCGAGCAAAGTTGATTTCAGCAAGTCTTTTAGATGCTCTAACACATCTCCTAACTTTATTTCTAGCTATTCTATATGATTCTAGGTTTAACCCAGAGTTAGTATCTTTTAGTTTCTTGAATGCTTGTTTCTTTGAGTCCAGTAATTGCTTAACTTCCCTAGTCAGCCACGAAGGGTGCTTAACCCTGTTTGATCTAATTTGCCTACTGGGAATGAACCTATCCTGACCCTGAAATAGCTTATCTTTTATCATTGTCCACATTTCATAAGCATCTAAGCCATTCAATATGACTTCCCAATTAATTTCACTTAGGAAGCTCCGGAACTCACTGTAATTCCCTTTTGTAAAATTCGGAATCAATGTTCTGTTGGTTGCTACCCTTCCAACATATAATGAGAAGTGTATAATGTTGTGATCACTATTACCAAAGGTCTCTCCTACGTTAACATTTTGCACAAAATTTTCCTCATTAGTAAGCACTAGATCTAATATTTTATTTTCCCTTGTAGGCTCGTGTATCATTTGAAAGAAGAAATTGTCCTCAAAACAAGCCATGAAACATCTTTCTGATTTGCTTACACCTATTGTTTTGTTTCCCAATCCTGCTATGTTGAAATCCCCCAACAAAATAGTTCTCTCCTGTACTCTCCTACTTATCTCTTCCTGCATCAGCCTGTCAGTGTTTTCATTCTGGTCTGGAGGTCTATAGAATGCCCCAATCCTAAATTTTGTTCCATTCTTCAGAATTATATCTAACCACAAAGATTCTACTCCTGCACTATGTACTCCATCCTCTATGGAATGACATTTCATTACTTGCCTAACATACAAGAGAATGCCACCTCCTATCCTTGCCTCTCTTTGATAGGCATGCATGTTGTAGCCTGTCAATTCAAATTCTTGCAAGTTGTCTCCAAACATGCTTTCGTTAACCCATGCTTCTGTTATGCACACCAAATCTAGCTGTTCAGACAACATATATGCATGCAGTTCCCCAATTTTGTTCCTAACACTTCTGGCATTGACATAAAAACATGATAAATTATTCCTTCCATTGCTTGCTATGCTTCTCTCTTTATCAGCTACATCCCCCCATGTCCTGCCTAGTTTCCCTGTTTCCTGTTGAGAGCCTCCTCATACCTATTGCTGAGCAATTCCACTCCTCTCTTGCTCAGATGTAATCCATCTAAAGCAAACATCTCCGTCCTCCCCCAAAACTCCCCCACAAATCCAAGAACTGCACCCCAAGCTCCTTACAAATGTTGGCCACCCTGGTATTGAGCCCAATGGCCCTCGAATACCACTCCATGCTTGCATGGACCATAGGGAGGATGGATGTCACCACTCCTCTTTTCCTACTTCCTGCTAAACTACCTATCAAAGCCCTATAGGCTTTCATTGTTTCCTCTGTATTATTTTTTCCTACATCGTTAACTCCAACCTGCACAATTACCGTTGCACCCTCTCCACTTCCCCTCATTACTCCCTCCAGCCTATCCCTAACATCTTTCACCTGCGCTCCCGGGTAGCAAACACGCATCCGTCTGCTGGGGTTCTTGCTACAAAATGTTCGATCCTTGCATGACATGGTTGTGCCCATTATCATAAAGTGGCACTTTCAGTGTTATTTATTTATTTATTTCATAATGTATGCCCTCCATGTACAGTGGCTATTCACTAAGTATGATATTTATGAATGTCATGTAGAACATGTGACCACTCTTTTCTCAGCTCATGCTTACTTTTCAATTTGAATGGTAACATCATAAGCACATCAGTAGTGTGATGATGCCATGGGCATTGCATGGAGGCATTGATTGGCTAACTCCACAAGTAGTTAACGTGCATTAATGAGATGGTCCTGGCTGTGGGTTGTTTGCCCTGTCACTAGTTTTTGGATGGCTGAACACAGGCCTTAGATTGCAGTTTGTACAGCTTTGCTCATCTCATGAGGAAGTTGTGTTGTGTATCTCAGATTGACTTGACATACTTCAGAACAAGAACTCTCACTCAGGGTGGGAAACTTGCTTTCTGGGTTTGGAGTCACAGTGCAAACAGATTTCTTCTGGAGTACATTTTGATGGACATATTATTTTTCATGCATGGAATATATTTGCTGGTAACTGACGAGCAAATCACACGTACTTAGTGTCTACGTAATGTGCATAAGTAATACACATCATCATTTTTGGTCACATCAAAGGATAGAAACAAAGAAGTGGGCAATGGATGGTACCGCAAGACAGGGAGTTGTGATCAGCTCAGCTTTGTCTCTCATAACTCATAGGAGCAATGCACCTTCCTTTCACTGTTGGTCTCAGTACAATGCTAGGCAAAATGGGAAAAAACACAAATAGTTCACGCTTCACCCTCAGCTCAGAGCGCACACCTACCTACATACGCAGCCAATTCCCAGAGCGATACAGACCCAACACCACTACCTCACACCCAGTCGGAAGCGATGACTGTGTGCAAAGGATCAGTCAAGGTCTTGTGTTTGGAGTTAGCACTGTTAAGAGTTCAAAACATGTGTTCAAAGTTGCTAATGGTTATGAAGTAGTTAAAAAAATACCTTGCATTGATTGGCTGAACGACAATTTTCATAACAGAAAATGCTAACTCAGCAAATTCCGATTGGCGGCCTCCAGGACTCCTGATGCTACTCTTAAAACTGTCAATTTTTTCCATTATAGGGTGGCTCGAAAGCAGGAAGGCAGGTTTCTGGAGACGCACCAGCTGAATTTGTAGTGACTGGAGGTCACTATATTCAGTGCAGAGTGTTGTCGTCAGCATTGTGTTGTCATGTTGTTGTCAGCATTGTGTTGTTGTCTGAGTTTCTGCTGGTTGTGGTTTTGTGTGGTGTGTGGTATTTTTGTTCCTTCTGCATCTTTGTGTTGGAGTACATGTGGAGCCCATTCTATCCAGTATGAATCTGGAGTGCAAAAATGCTTTAAGAGATGAAATCTCTTAAGAAGTGCCTTAATTCCCACCCTGCTCTCACTTATGTCTATCTTACTGAAGCTGACAGGCCCTTGCACCATGTAGTATACAAGGCACCCTGTAATTTTCACTGAATTTGCTTGACCATGTTGTGCTTACTGATTGGAACTGACAGTTGGCAGTTGGGAAAGTTGGCAGTATATTGATGTACAAGGAGACCAATATTGGCATAGGGCATTAGTATTGAACCTAGGTATAAACATAACCTTCCAGTATTCAGTACCAGTATTGGAATCTTCACATTATGATTACTGTGACCCTGCTGTAATTCCACAGAAATTTGACATATTGCTACACAATATCAAATTTCATTTTGTCATTGCAACTTGTTTTGAAACATTAGATTGTTTCAAAACAAGTTCCACATGTTGCATACTCAATTCATTCAAGACACATCTAATAGGAAAATATTAGACCTTTTTGGTATTACTGAGTCAACTAGTCTGTTCCTGACCCTGCTCCAAGCTGCTCCAAGCAACTTCGAGTAGCTGCTCTGTGTCCCCATGCATTTTTAGAGCAGAATGGAGTAGCTCCAATCTACTTCAACTTACTCCAACTTACTCTGGCCGAGAGCAGTGGCAGCTTGGAGCAGCTTTGAGTAGCACAAATGCAGAGCTGACAATACATTTGCGAAGCACTTTTGGGCATCTGCGTTAACAAGTTTTGAACATCTGAGTCATACATGCAGCCATAATACAATCACAAACTGCTGATTTTTACTCCAAGTTACTCTAGACATTCCAGTGCTCACTTCTACCAAGCTTTCTCCAAACTGATCCAAGTTGCTACAAGTTACTTTACTCTTTTGTTTGTGCAGGTTCAGGAGCAGACCCCTAGTGAGCAATCAACATGAGAGATTTGCTATGTTATATAATCAGCAGTTGAATGCATATTATAATAACCCAGGGCTCATTGAAGACAATTGACCACAGTCTGGTGTGACTCTAACCCAAGAACTTATAACAAGAGTTTTATGCACATTTACTCTTCCAACAATATCTTGTTCAAATTTGGCAAGTGGCTAGTGGTGTGGGGATGGGGGTACCCGTTGTGCTGATTATTCACTGACAATCCACTGTGGGCCCACAGTAACTGGAGAATATCAGCAGTGCAAGTTTGTTTGTATGTCAGTCTCTGCACACAATTGGCTGTGCCATAGGTATGCTGGTAATGTAGCTGTTGGACAACAAGCAATGGATCTCACCATGTTGTTAACCAAATTTTCAAGATCACTAACCTTCTATGATTTTAATTGCCTTGTTCTGATTGCTTAGCCCTTGCTGGGGAAAGTGTCTGAGAGGGTTGTGTTCACTGGCAAATTGTAAGTGGGCATTTGGGTATCATGTGTGCATCTTTTCATGGCAATATATTTTGGGGGTCATCTCAGGTCACATAGCTGTATGTCTCGGGTAAAACTATCTTTGGCCTGATTTTGACAACACCTTTTCATATACTTTAGATGTATTTTTGCAGTAGATGACTGATGCCAGATTGCTGAGGGTGCTTGGAAAATAAACTGACATAGATGCACCCCATTGACATTTTCAAGGTCATCCTAGGTTGTTAGCCTTATATGGTCTTGGATGGCCTTGATCATGCTTGGAACATTTCTGGGAGAATTGTGATCCATTGATTCAAATTCAACATTCATTTTAACCCTGGTACACACAGAACACTGAGGTCATTGTAAAACTTTTAAGTGCAAGGTCACCTCTTGGCTCGGTCTGACTAGGTCCATATGCAAGTAAAATTAACTTCCTATGTAGTACTAGACTTTCAAGGCACCAAGGTCGTTATGCATGCTTGATTGTGTTTTAGCTTTAATGTTTTTGCAGTTTGTGATTGAATGTGAAAATATGTGAGACAGACATTCATGCAGGCATTGAACTGTCTATATTTATCCCCTACATAACTCAAAGCACACCGTACTCTAATGTTGTCAGGTTGTATGGAGAACTTCCATAAGAGCATCACTTGGGAGAATGTGGACAGTATTGGTGGATGCTTGTTCTCTTTATTCATTTTCAAGTATTCAGGTCAAAGTCACAAGGGTATTTTGCATTACCTGAGATAACAATGGATGCTGGATCTGCTTTATTGGCCTGTTTTATCCATCATCGATATTCATGCATCCTGATTTTCTGTGCACCAACCAGTCATGATGGAATCATCAGACACTGCCAAACAAGCTGTAACTGAAGGACCAGGTTCTGAGGTTGAAGCTGGAATTAAAGAACCAGAATCTTCTGAGGTGCAAGCAGAGTCAAAAAGCACAGCTTCTGTCTCAACATCAAATGTGGAACCAGAAGCAGCCACTACAGCAGAAGAGAAAGAAGAGGATATGAAAAGGTGTGTATATATGTGTGTAATCACCTGGTATCAAATATAACAATGACTGTTGTTGCTGTCACTGCTCACGGCGCCGTTATGTTTTGTCTGTTGCATCCAGTCACATGGAACACTTCGATATTTTAGCACTACATTAGTTTTTTAAGAAAAAAATGTGTTTGTCGCTACTACATCAGGTGGGGCTCTGACCACTGTGCTACACATTCCGCAGTCTGTGTAGCTTCGGTTCCGACATCGGGTGTGGCCCTGACCACTCGGCTGCACACTCCAGTCTGTGTAGGTTTGGCTCAGACATTGGGTGTGCCCCTGACCACTCGGCTGCACACCCCACAGTCTGTGTAGGTTTGGCTCGGACATCGGGTGTGGCCCTGACCACTCGGCTGCACACCCCACAGTCTGTGTAGGTTTGGCTCGGACATCGGGTGTGGCCCTGACCACTCGGCTGCACACCCCACAGTCTGTGTAGGTTTGGCTCGGACATCGGGTGTGGCCCTGACCACTCGGCTGCACACCCCACAGTCTGTGTAGGTTTGGCTCGGACATCGGGTGTGGCCCTGACCACTCGGCTGCACACCCCACAGTCTGTGTAGGTTTGGCTCGGACATCGGGTGGGCCCTGACCACTGGCTGCACACCCCACAGTCTGTGTAGGTTTGGCTCGGACATCGGGTGTGGCCCTGACCACTCGGCTGCACACCCCACAGTCTGTGTAGGTTTGGCATGTGATGGTTAGTCATCTGACATGTGAAGGTTAGTCATCTGACATGTGATGGTTAGTCATCTGACATGTGATTGTTAGTCATCTGACATGTGATGGTTAGCCATCTGACATATGATGGTCAGCCATTTGTCATGATTCGCAACCTTGTGGCATATGATTAGCACCTATTCATAATTTCTTGACTGCCATTTATGTGATGTGTGTCACATGTATAGCTGAGATCCATGTGACTGGTGTTCTGCATCATATGATATGCAGTGTCATGTAGCTGAGAGCCATGTGCCTGTGTTAGGTGTCATATGTTGTGTAACCGAGTGTCATGTGAATGTGGTTGGCAGCATGGAGGAGATGATGGCTGGACTTGCGAACGTTGCCTCTGGCTGGCTCTCTGGTTGGGCCAAATCCCTAGAAGTAGCCAAGTATAAGGTAAGTGGCATTTGAACCTCGATATTATTTGATCGGTCAGTGCATTTGTCACTGTTCAATGCAGGCCATGGGACATAGTTGTCCTGGAGTTCCATTGCGGACTACATTTGGTACGGTCTGGGAGATGTAAGTGCAGCATCACTGTGAATGTTGATATTTTCCAGATCCCAGTCCCCTACATTACTAACTAGTGGGAAGAGCCAATTCGTAGTAGGACGGTGAAGTGTTTCAACTCAGAATATGTTGTAGACTGGAAGCTAAGAGGCAATAACATTTTGTTTTACAAGACATCCTTACACAAACCATTGGTTTAGTCAAATACAGGTATAGCAGGTTAAAATTCGCGTGTACCGGACAGGGTTCTCAGAGGATTCTTGACTTCAATGTACCTGTCGATGATTTTGTGCATCAGAAACGTATATAGGGCATCAATCATTTTGCCCCTCGGGTCATTTCATTTCCGCCAATTCCATGCTATATTTTAATTCACAGTGGATTAATTCCTGAAATTTTGGTTCTTCAGCGAATTAGTGTCCTATTCACGAATTAAAATGTCCTATTCACGCAAAGTAATAGGGCTTTCATTGGTGTTTATATATTTGTATAAACTGGAGCTTTATCACACCTCTTGCATGACAAAGTGGAAACACCTAGACAGCCTTCTTCGTCTCCATCTTGACATATGGACAGCCATAGCCAGGGTAGTGTATCCATCTTCAGCCCTTTGGCCTGTGATCTTCCCACAGTGTACCGGGGTGTCTGACAGTCAGTCTGACCTCTGACTGTGTTGGCAGTCTGCCGAGGTGTACGACATGGTAAAGAAGGACCTGAGCGAGTTGTCTGAAGCTGTCCAGACCGAGACGTCCAGTGTGCTGTCGGAGACAGGAACTATGCTCAGCTCCACCTCACGCTCGCTGCGAGACTCCTTGCAGGTACGACTGATGTTAACACTCACACCGTTATCATCGTAACATATTGCTGTCAATGTCCCAGCATAAGTGTGGTTGGATGGGAGATGGAACACCGAACTGGAAGTAATTATGGACTCATACGCCCCAAGGTCATGCAAGTTTTCCACCCCCAATGTTGCTCTATCATCAAAACAGCATGAAAACTAAAGGCAGCCAAAAACGAGATCCTGGCATATTTAGGTTTTTTCTCACCATTCCTTTTAGAGTACAATTAGAGTACATGGACGCTGTATGACCAACGCAGTCGATGCTCCCATAAGCTTAAAAAAAACAACCAAGAGTACAATACAGTCTTCTAAAATCATGTATTCCTCTTTTTCTTGCTTTCTTGTGGCAGATGCAGGTCGTCTGACGGGCTGTCCTGTCGTCAGATGGAGGTCGTCTGACACGCTGTCCTGCCGTCAGATGCTGGACGTCTGACACGCTGTCCTGCCGTCAGATCCAGGACGTCTGACGGGCTGTCCTGCCGTCAGATGGAGGTCGTCTGACACGCTGTCCTGCCGTCAGATGCTGGACGTCTGACACGCTATCCTGCTGTCAGATGCAGGACGTCTGACGGGCTGTCCTGTCGTCAGATGGAGGTCGTCTGACACGCTGTCCTGCCGTCAGATGCAGGACGTCTGACACGCTGTCCTGCCGTCAGATGCAGGACGTCTGACGGGCTGTCCTGCCGTCGGATGCTGGACGTCTGACGGGCTGTCCTGCCGTCAGATGCTGGACGTCTGACACGCTGTCCTGCCGTCAGATGCTGGACGTCTGACACGCTGTCCTGCCGTCAGATGCTGGACGTCTGACGGGCTGTCCTGCCGTCAGATGCTGGACGTCTGACACGCTGTCCTACCGTCAGATGCTGGACGTCTGACACGCTGTTCTACCGTCAGATGCAAGACGAGTCATCGGCCGCCTCGCAGGTGAAGAGGTCTGTGTCGGGTTTTCTGACGCACGTGCACAAGGCGTTCACGCCCGACACCATGCAGGACGACGACGCCGAGGCCTACATACTGCGCGACGGACAGCCAGTGCTGCTGGACAGACTGCAGGTCAGTGATTGTGGCCGCGGCTCAGTGACGATAGTCCGTTGGTCACTGACGGTGGCCACATGTCAGTGACGGTGGCCGGAAGGCCAGTGTCGGTGGCCTACATATCAGCGACTGCGGCCTGGAGATTATGCCGGACTGCTTGGCAGTACAGCGCTGCCGAACATTGGTGGAGCTCAGCATATCACTAACTGACACGTGCGGGGTTGGTCGGGTCCATTCTCAATGATGATGGGAAGCCTGTTAATGATGTTTTTGGACTTCTCCGCACCACTTTTGAGAATTTTATGTCAAGCGATGGCTGATGCAGTGATGCTTCAGTACTCCATGGTCAAGTGTATCTGAGTGGGACTTATATGGAAGCCAGCTGGGGCGATTTCAGTGGCTACAGCACCAATTAATGAACACTTTTAAATCGTCCTTGTGACGTATGACCAGTCGTTACCCGAAAACAGCTTTCGTCGTATAAGGTCCTTGACAGTACTCTGATGCATGGCGTGACATTTCACTGCCGAATTGTTAGCAGTTATAGGCTGGCTGCCGACGGCTGGTGTTTGCCGTTTCCTCTGACGTCTGTGCCGTGACGACCGCCGCAGACGGAACTGCACCGGCTGGCGGCCGACCCGCACACCTACCTCTCTGAACCGGCCGAGGCCGAGCGGGTGCGCTACGAGCTGTGGGGCGCCGATTTGGACCTGGAGGCGCGCCAGCCGGAGCTCAGCGACCTGCTGGCGTCCAACCGGGCCATCCTGGACCAGTACACGACACTGGTGCCGGCCCAGGTCAGCCATGTCCTCTTCTGGCACAGGTGAGGCGTCCTCTTCGGCCAGTGTCGGTAACGTACACTTCGGAGATCGCTCAGTGTTGGTCACGTCCGCTTTGGACATCAGTCATGTCGATCACGTCCGCTTTGGATATCGGTCATGTCAATCATGTCTGCTTTGGACATCGGTCATGTCGATCATGTCCGCTTTGGACATCAGTCAGTGTCGATCACGTCTTCTTCGGAGATCGGTCATTGTTCAGATCTGCTCATGTGTGCCACCGGCATTATTCAGTTCTGATCAAATACAGCTCGATTCGCAGTACCTGTGCTGGACCTGTTCCGGTGTACCTGGTGGGGTTCGTTGGGTGTATGATGGTATGGTACCTGTGCCGAGCAGGTACCTGTTTCTGTATACCTGGTGGGGTCTGTGCGGTATCGGTGCCGAGCAGGTATCTGTGCTGGTGTAGCTGGGGGAGGCGTCGGTGTGGTGTATGATGGTGTTGTACCGACGCCGAGCAGGTACCTATTCCGGGTCCACCTGGCGGAGGAGAGGGAGAAGCAGCGCGAGGAGCTGCGGAAACGCGCCGATCAGATGAGCACTCCCGGCGCTGCCGAGAAGCAGGTCGCCTGGGAGGAAGGTATGTCACCTGCTGCGCCCGTTCATGCTGGCGCCGGCAACGGCACGTGCCGGGTGTCTGAAAGTGCCAGCGCCTCACGCCCAGTTTTCTCAGGCAACACTAACGTGACGCGACTCGAGCGATAGCACGTAGCTGCGTACGATGCTGGCAATATCTGGACTGCTGTGCTCTGCGAGTGTGTTGTGTGGAGCACTGCACTCCGTCCTGCTGCTTCTCCGGCCGCGCTCTGTTATTTTCCCTAATAAGAGGTACGGATCGGCCAACGCTTCTGCCGGCTGGTTTGTGTCTGTGTGTCTGATTATTTTGGCACGGGTGGGATTCAAGCCCGGGTTTTGGGTGATAGATCCGACATGATATGCCACCTCCGTTATCCGGCCTGGTATGTTAAGTTCGTAATTGCATGCTAGGAGTGAATATAGTTGGCATCTCCTGGCGGATTCTACGCTAGATGTTGCGCGTTTCACAGCGGATGGCACTGCCACCTGGCGTGTTAGTTTAGCGACAGAGTCGCTAAACTAACACGCCACCCCACCTGGTGGCATGTTAATTTATTAGCGATTAGTGACATAGTCGCTGGCGAGTACACCCCACCGGGGGTCATCTGACCTTCACAGCCTCACTGGCGGCGAGGAGTCACCGTGATGGACGGTAATGCCACATGTCACATAGAGGGGCGTTTGAGTCGAGTGCGGGTAAACGGGGGCATTGAAAGCATCCCAATGCTCAGGCGAGAGTATCGGCCATCGCAACGTCCGAGCAGCTGGCCATACTAAGATGGCGCTGGAAGCCCTGTGCGTTAATCTTAGTCACACCGCCGGAATGGACACGAGATCGCACTGGGAGTTCTGTACGTTAATCTTAGTCACACCGCCGGAATGGACACGAGATCGCACTGGAAGTCCTGTACGTTCATTGTATTTACAACACGGAGATAGACATCAGATCGCGCTGGAAGTCTTGTACGTTAATTTTAGTGACGCCGTCGGATTCGACACGAAGCAGCTAAAACGTTTTCGGAAGTCGTTCCATTAGAAGATGTAGCTGTGCCGCATTTGAGTGGTCCGTCTCCGCCTATGTGGTGGTAATCTTGATTTGGTGCTGCAGACATTTAACTGTCTCGTGTACTTTGATTATGGGATGTAAAGTAGAAGTGATGGCCCGCGATCATGGGGTTTATGTGCTCAGAAGATCCGAGTGTTATCCACTTCTAGCATGCGATTACTTGTCCTGAATAACGCTGTTCGTAATGGCTTGCATCTGATCCAAACATCTGGGCTCAAACAGCACCAGATCCGAAGGACTCCGAAATGTGCTGTTGAGCTGGTGTGCTACTGTTAAAAATCAGCAGAAATATCCCAGCCTTGCCTTTCTAAGTACAAGGCAGCTGACGAAGGCCGGAGAGCCAGCTGGTCGGATCGCTGTTTTTCGCCTAACACACTTCCCCGAGGACAACATTGTGAATGTTGTTAACATCTCATGTGCTTTCTCTTTGCTTTCATTTAGAAAACGTAAATGTTTCTTTTGTGGCCTGACTTTCCTGAATATGAACAATGTTGTCAGTCTGTACTGCATTGGAATGAATCTATAGCCACTGGCAGACGTCGCATTGCTGGCCGGGGGATACATTGATGTGCTTAAATTCCTTGTGTCTCGCAGGTATTATTTGACGAATACGGACTGTGCTGTGAGCTTTTCCTTTGGTGTGTCTTCCATTTGCTCTTCTGGGGTGCAAACCCATGCGTACGCTTCCCTGTGTGAAATCAATAAAGTGATAATATTTTCCTTTCATGTCTTACGCAGGCTCTGAGGACAAAAGTAAGTTATCCCTCATTATCGCTTTAATCGTATAATTTCGCCTGTTTGTCTCATTTCTGGTCAGCTGAGTTGCTGTGGGTTCCACGTTTCTTTAATAAATCGGAGGATACAAGTGAAGGTACTGGCAACATACCGGAGCAATTTGATGCCATTACCACGTACCAACCACTGGTATTATGACAAAACTTGTTGCAATCAAGTCTGACATTGCATTTATGATTGGTCATTCCTACAGATCTCCAGGCTCTTGCTTTTTCATTCATTGCCCTATTTCAGATTTGAAGTGGTGACCAGTACCTAACTGAAGCTTGTATAGCCTCCTGGAACACAGTTCTGATCTCGAATTGACATGAAATGTTGCTGCATTCAGCTCCAGTAGTGCATGCTAGTTTGGCCACACTCCCTCTTGATGTCACCGTTTTGCAGACAAAAAAATCACCAATTGCGTCATTTTGTTCCTGTCGTATTGTCGACTTCCTTCGACGTCATAGCCGATTTTGTCGCCTTGATCTCATGCCCTTCCAAATGTTCTTTTAAAAAATGAGCTTCACTACACTGGTTACATCAAGTCATCTCATTGTAATTTAGCTGCCCCGTGCAAGTGGCCGGGTAGCATGTGTTTCTTGTCTAAAAGAAGTGCTAAAAATGATTGCGAGGTCTAGCTGGGTATTAACTAAGGATCGACAATGTTTGAATTGCATTGTACTGCGGTTTTGCACAAAACGTTCCATTAATTTCCGGCTTGGGTGAAAATACTTTCGCTGGAGCTCTTTCTGTACCAAAACCCGAGCAAGCTAGATCCGATGTGTAACATCGCTCTGATGTGCCAGTCTGAGTTAAGAGACCACTTCCATGTTAAGTGCACAGGTGGAACCAACAGATCCACCCCATTACAGCAAGTCTAGCACCGAACAGTTTCATGGTACTTCTGCAATCTCAATAAATGCAGTGGAAATGAGAGAATGCCATTGTAATGAAATAAGTACACCATCGTCGCTTGGTGAATTGGCTGCTTTATTTTATTGATCATAGTTAGCTCTTCTTCCTGTGTCGGCGTGCTGTTGAGGTGGAAGTTCTTCGCTCATTAATGTACGCCCTAAAGCCCTAATAACTAACTTCGCTTTTTAATCTACATGTAGTCTTTTGTTGGCATTGTTGTGCTGGTGTCGCATGTTTCCTCTCGTATTACAAATTCACGGCCATACACGCATCAGTCTGAACGTTTCTCCTGCTGGTGTACTCGGCCACCTAGAGAAAAACACCTTGTTTTGTTTGCACGACTGCCGTCTTTTCTTCGGATTTGCCATTGCATGCGATGATGCTGTTTGTGGTTTGCAATGGCCGACGGATGCGTGTCCGATGTTTGTGTCTCCGCTCTCTCGCTGGTAGTCGGTGGCGGCTCAGCCGCGGCCGTCCAGCTTGTCGGCACCGTGCCGCCTGTTGCCCGGTAGAGCTTCTGTTGGCAGGCACCGTCCTAAGGGGAATGGGGATGCAGATCTATTTGATTATTTGGGCTTATGGGCGCATCAACGGCTACTGGTTGTGTAACGTTCGTGTGGTTGCAGATATATCTGGAGACGCTAGTGGGATTCAAAACCAAGGAGTGCTGAAAAGAAACTAGTGGTTTGTAATCAAGCTGCATTGATCCGAAATGAATATAAAGTTGACGTTTAATTAATAATGTGCAAGGTCGACAGGGGTATGTGACAATGCATGTCTCAATATGTCTTATCAAGAGCATAGGAACTGTCCTAAAGTGTGTGTGGGTGCGGGTGCGGGTGCGAGTAGACAAGAACCATTTTGAGGTCTTTTTCATGCGATACCCGTAAAGTTAATGTTATGCTCGTCCAAAGACTGAAGGTATCCGCCCCCTCCACCTTCCCCATCCGTTCATTGTCGGGTTCCCATCTGTCTCCAGCCTCATTCACCCACATCCGTCATGTTCTATGTTCATTGGCACGTGATTGTAGCCTGAATGTAGCTGGTGGGGCCCTCATGCTGTTGAGCAGTCAGTCAGACTGCCGACTGCCGTCAGAGCAGTCAGACTGCCGACCTGTCGTGACAGTCTGACATGTGACGTGATGTGTGTCGTGTGACGTGACGTGTGCGGCAGAGGACTTCAGCCACCATGTGGAGTTGACGGACGCGCAGGCCGACAAGCTGCTGGACGAGTACGACCGCGAGGTGCAGCAGCGGTCGCAGAGCGGCTCCGGCGACGAGAGGCCCGAGTCCCACTCGCCGGCTCAGGGTGAGCCTGCTGTCCTGACCCATCCCATCCTGGGCGGGTGTCGGCCGACCAGTCAGATGTGCTGACCCACCACCCCCTCCTGGGCGGTGGGCGCTGTATGACCGCTGTATGACCGAAGCAGTCGATGCGCCCATAAGCCCAAATGACTAACCAACCAACCTCGTGGGCGGGTGTCGGCCGACCAGTCGTCTGTGCTGACCATCCCCCTCCCACTCCACTCCTGGGCGGGTATCGTTTGTGCTGACCACTTTCCGTCCTGAGTTGATGTTGGCCGACCAGTCTGATGTGCTGATGTGCCTCCCCTCCTGGGCGGGTGTCGGCTGACCCACTCCACTCCCGGGCGTATGTCGGCTGACCCCCTCCACTCCTGGGCGTATGTCGGCTGACCCACTCCACTCCTGGGCGTATGTCGGCTGACCCCCTCCACTCCTGGGCGTATGTCGGCTGACCCCCTCCACTCCCGGGCGTATGTCGGCTGACCCCCTCCACTCCCGGGCGTATGTCGGCTGACCCCCTCCACTCCTGGGCGTATGTCGGCCAGCGTGGGAAAAGTGGTTCGCTGACCTGTAGTCTGAGAATAAAAAATGTGTATCGGAGCCCTCCAAGAAAAAGAAGATATTCCTGCCCATGGAGTCGGAGAATAAAAAAAAATTGGCCTCGGACCCCCACCCCCTAAAAAAAGCAGAAACCTACTGGTGTCTGAGCCCAAAAAAGATGATTGATAAAAAGCATACAAGCCGCTTACTTACCAGCATACTTACACCCCTTTACTGGACCTTAAGTCACTTCAATCACGCCCACTTAGTTCACTCGCACTTATTAGGTTTTTCTCCGGAAAGCTCTCAAAACTTTGCCCCAACCCGAGTATACACAACCAATCGGTACAAAGATCTTCGCACAAAGGGAAGGGGACAAAACTGTGAGGCGATACGCGCGGTCAAAGCGTGATCCCTGTGTAAACATGACTGCAATATTTACACAATTTCAAGACCGCTGCTTGACCCCCAATTCCTGTCGCCTTTAATAGGATTTCGTACGTCAATACGGTGTTACCTTTTTTCTTCAGTTATATGGGAATCAATACACTGAAGATATATGTTCCTAATCATGAAATTACGTTGTCTTTATCATAGATCAAAACATGAATCGGGCGAGACCGTCCCAATAATTTGTTAATTTTCCTACTCTAGTACGGATATTGTCCTTTGCTAACGGCGACGTATCCAAGGGTGGTCAAATGATGAAATGACAGATTTTCGTAACTATTTAAAATTACGTCTAAATGTGACCATAAATGGCCCGGACAAAGTTTAAACTCCGTACATGCACAGTTACTGCAGTTGCTGAAGTGATAAAATTACTATTCAGATGCTTTTCTCTTGATGGGTTACTGTAGTTTTGCGAATTGAGGTGGAATTCATACCAAAGTAACCCAAGGTTTTTGCATTTTTTAAGCATTTACATGGCTCCAAAAAATATGTCTTCTGCCATCAATGAAGTTCGCTAGCTGGTGCTATTTTACGCATTTCAATTCGAAATTGAATGCTCTATTTCATGAAATTAACAGAATTACTGAAAACGGTCTGAGATGTCCAGAATTACGTTCTCCGGTAGTCTCCGATTGAGATGCGGCTGGAGAACGGACCTCGGGTCCGATATGCGAGCATTTGACGTCATTGTGTATATTTCGAGTTCCAACGATGGTGGCAATATATGGCAGCAATACGAGAGGTTTCGTAATGGAAATTTTTTGGTGTATTGCCAGTATTTCCCGGAATTATAAAGAAGAATCGTGGTATATTCCAGTCACTCCTTCTAAAGCGTCATTTCGACAGAATTCTGAAGACATACGAAAACCTAATCCCTCATATCTGTGTTATTCAGAATGAGACGTGATTGGCTGACCCCCTCCACTCCTGGGTGGGTGTCGGCTGACCCCCTCCACTCCCGGACGTATGTCGGCTGACCCCCTCCACTCCCGGACGTATGTCGGCTGACCCCCTCCACTCCTGGGCGTATGTCAGCTGACCCCCTCCACTCCCGGACGTATGTCGGCTGACCCCCTCCACTCCTGGGCGTATGTCGGCTGACCCCCTCCACTCCTAGGCGTATGTCAGCTGACCCCCTTCACTCCTGGGCGTATGTCGGCTGACCCCTCCACTCCCGGGCGTATGTCGGCTGATCCCTCCACTCCTGGGTGGGTGTCTGCAGACAAGTCGGCTGTCCCGTCCGCCAGCCAGACCGCTCTCCGGTACTGTCTAGCTGACTAGCTTGTCTGGCCTATTTCATGCCACTGTCCATCTTGGCTCCATGTCCGCTCGGGTCAGTCCTTTAGTGTCTTGCATATCGTCTTGCTGGGCCAGTCCAAGTCTGGCCGTCTTCTGACGGCCAGTCCAGGTCTTGTCCAGCATTAGCAGGTCCAAAGCATGACATGGACGAATGTGCACGGCCAGCACTTCAAAACAACGCACTCAAATGGCGTCCGATGACATGTTCTGTCTTCTTATTGGCTCCAGTTTTCGGACACTGTTGTGTGCCGTATGCCTATATTGTTCTGTGGATTATGGTGACATCCCTGCTATGTATGGATTGTTTCGAAGCTGTATTTAAAAGGCATGAGCAGCTACTGGCGACACCACGGGGATAGGATATTTCGGCTGGTGCAGATATTGAGGCACATATTCGTACTATGCGGACTTCTCCCCCTGACTTTTGACCGCAGTATCTTTGAATGCTGCTGTGCCACGTGTTCGCCTGAGACCGCCGTTTGCTTCAGCGTCCAGCAACGATGACGACTGGGTCAAGGAGGACATGGACGGCGACACCAATACGAGCAGCAGCGTCGGCAACGACTGGGAAAAGTGGGACTAGTGTCGGTCGCCATTGGGGGCGGGGGGCAGTTGAGTGACTGGCGTCGATTCTGCCGAACACTGACGCCCCCCCTTCCGGCACTGCAGACGACACGGGAGGCTGGTGGTGACGAGCTGCTTGCACGGCACCTGAAGTTTGTGGCCAAGCTGGTGGCCCGCAGTCGCCGGCGGATAATGGGAATGATGGCTGCCATCTACCAACCCTATCGCAAATCGTAGTGTTGAGACTGCCGTTTGATGACGGTTGTGTCGGCTCTGCTTGGGCGGTGTTCCGTAACTGGTCCCTCGGTCCATCGCTGTCTCTCCAGCTGACTGAGGAA
Organism: Imbricaverruca yamaguchii; assembly: GCA_034440575.1. Taxonomy (NCBI): domain Eukaryota; kingdom Metazoa; phylum Arthropoda; class Thecostraca; family Neoverrucidae; genus Imbricaverruca; species Imbricaverruca yamaguchii. Next base: position 312,698 of record JAOTOL010001554.1, on the reverse strand, counting down.
CGGGAAACCAGCGGTTGTGTAGCTGGCTCCCATTTATAGATAGCACGCGAATGCGTGAGTGATTTATATCGGTGATGTGGCCTCGACTATTTCGGGAGAGTGTGTATTCATGTCACCAGGCTTGCCGAGCTCAAGCTGGGATGATGGCTCATTTGGTGGGGCACTCCAACTGCTAACAAAATCGTGGACTCGAATGCAACGTTTGGTAGGATACCAAGACCATCCGCGATAAACCGGCGTGAAAGTTTCCGACGCTACAAGCATCAACAGTCGAGTGCGCTGTAGGAAGCACAATGTTCTTCAAACTCAAGCCGTCGTGCAATTCTTTCGGCTCCGCTTCCGGGTGTTACTACCACGCGTTCTGCGCTCCGACTGGGTATAGATTAAGCTGGCTGGTGGTGTTCTGATGGTTCAGTGAATTAATCACGTGGATATGTATGGATGCACACTCACGGTATCCTGCTTATGTTGTATTGGCGTGCAGCTGGTGTGGCGTTCACGGCACCAAAACACTTCGACATCCGGCTCGGTCGGCCCGACCGGGCGCGCTCCGGGAGCTGACGCTCTGTATCCTGGAGCACTGACGGTTGGTGAGCTCTGAGTGAGCTCCACCGGGCACATGCGGCGGCCGTTTATCAGTGTCAAGTAGCTGATGTCGAGGTCATGTCTTGGGTCTGGTGATTTGGTCGGAAATCTTGCGCGAGTCTTGGTGGTCGGTTTCACTGTCTGGCAGTGTGGCTCAAGGTCCTGTGATCTCTGCGTCGGCTGGAGTTATCGACAGCGGTCCCGGCTCTCAGATGCGGTTCGACTCGGCCTTGTCTGAAGTGTCAGACCTGGCGGCAGACTTTCCCCGTTGTGCTGATCTTGTGGTGTGAAATAACGCTTTATCCCCTGTCCAAGTTCAGACCTGCTCCATGCTCTTGCCCATCTGAGGCTTGCTTCCGATCTGGTCAGGTGTATTGTCCGGCGGTCTGACTGTTGAGTCCGATCCAACGTCTCCTGGGCACCGGCCTGATCTCCGACCCAGTCTACCGGTCCACCTAGTGTCTAGATCCAACCTGGGTCCCAGGTCCAAAATAGCCCGGTCAATTCTGATCCTTTGACTCAGAACAACTAATTTAGCCACTGCCACACAGGACCTCAGAAACAGCGGCTAACCGCGATCAGACCGCAGCTGCGGCGGTCCAGTTGGAGTCCGACTGCCAGTGGAGTAGCGTGACCGGGACGTGACCTGAGCGCGCGCGCCTCGAGCGATGGCCAGTGTCGCGCGGCGGTTCGCCGCTGCGAGTCGGACGCCCCCAGTCCACGCGGCTCGCTCTGATTTATTGCCGAGAAAGCCGGTCGGCCACATAGCGGCCACGGCTCCGCCGCTCGGTGGGGTAACGGCGGTTATTTTTGCAATTATATTATAGTCGATTGATGTGGCTCTGCGGTGGTGCACTGGTGCAACTACAGTATGGGGGGTGCGTCGATGACCCCCACTGTCTGCCGCCCTGTGTGCTGAATCGTGTCCATGGCGCGCAGTGGCAGGGGAGCGACACGTGAGTGCCATGGGGGCTGGTGTGCATCGTGTAGAGCGTGCGCGAGAAGTATCGACAATGCGTTTTTTTTTTTTGGGGGGGTAAATGTCACCATTGATATCCACAGTCCGAGTGAATAAACTAAGATGCGGCACATTGCAAGTGTTTGGTGTGTTGTTCCCGAGCAGCAGGGTGGTGTTGCCCGATGCCAATGCTTCGGTGCCTACGCGCGCCTGCCCAGGATGCCATCTGGGCGAGTAGCGTTGTGGTAGTGTGTCAGTCTCCTTACTGTGAGGTTGTGGGGTCGAGCCCATCGCCAATCTACGTCGGGTGGTTTGTTTTCTTAGCAATGGTTTTGATGCTTTCATACAGCGTAGCAACGGTTCTCATACAGTCTAACTATATATAGGTTTTTTTAGAGTTGCGCATTATCAACAGAAATGTGCTAAGCTGTTGCGCTCGAGCATCGGCCAAGCCTTGAGCGCAATGTAAATTTGGGACATTGAGCATTGCATCTTTGTTGATATATGGGCGAGCACCAGCTCAAAAGCATCAGCAACATGCGAAGTCGTTACCAGAAATGTTGAAACCGGGGAGTATCACTCACTGATGTCGCGCTGCGTGTTTATATGGAATGTTATATGGTGTGATATTTTGCAAGGTGGAGTCTAGTCGATTCAATTTAAGTGTGTATTGCCGCAGACCACTTTGCTTCAATGTCACAATATAACTGCTTGTGTCGAGTGTGGAAAAAATCGCGGAAACTGAACGAACCTAGGACAATTTTAAACCCCCATCAAGTTTGGAGACTTGTAACACACTACGGCTTACTCAGCATCCTCCCACCAATCGTGTCCCTGGTTGTTCTCGTGCTACTATGCCTCTTCAATTCCGTCGTCTTCCTCACATCTCTTCCATAGGATGCTTTAGGAAAATCAGCCTAACAGGCTCAGCTAGTTCTGCGGCTACTTAGTGCCTTGGATAGAACTAGAGATCTTGGCGCGGTGTGATATTTAGGGAGCAGGTGATCTTCACAAACACTTTGTTTCTCGCATATAACAGCACAAGAAACGCGCCGAGTTTGTACAAATGTAGATGATATATCTGAACTACAGTGGTATGGTAGAAGTGCGTGCCTACCGCTGCCGCACACACCGACATAGCACGTAGCCCATAGGAGCACATCTTCACGTTGAAGCGGACGTTTGGAAAATAAGAGGGACGCGTGTAAATCGACGCGCTCGTCGATATACACTTAGCTGTTCCTTTGCGTAGACCTACGCGGACGTCGATTTACACAGGAGGCGATTCCAGTGTATATTGACGCAGATCTCGTTATTTACACAGAGCCGCTCGCCTACGTAAATTTACGCATGCGTCGATATACACAGGCGGTGGCGCTGGTGTATATCTACGCGGACGTGAACTACACATGTGTTCATTTACACAAAAGGCGATGCCTGTAAATATACGTAGGCGTGAAATACGCGCGGGTCGATATACATATAATTCGATCCTTGTGTAAACATACGCACTCCAAAGTACTCCAACGGCGATATATACAGTCCGTCTAGGTATGCATATACGTATGCGTCAGGAGCATTATTTTCTGAAACTGGAAATTATTTGGAGAGCCGAGGCATGACATGGACACAATGGACGAGCCCGAATGTATTGGGGGCGCATCTATTGGGTCCCTTTCCATTATTCCAATAATGCAATCCCTTTGCATTATTGGAAGGGGCGCATGCCCATCGAATGTATGCAATGCAAAACCCATGATGGTACACAATGTCGGTATCTGCAAAATTGCGAGAACGAAAGAAAAAACTGTTGCGTCGGTATGCACAGCAGATTGTTCCTCTGCAAACCTGCAGGCCAGGAGTTTGTCAAGCGCAGTTCTACTGGGGCGAAAATCCCATGAGCCTATCGAGCACCCCTCCCCCATTAATACTTAAGCCTCGTGTCTGGGGTTTGTTTATTGTTTATTGGTTGGTTCACGACACACTTTATGCACATTCACGGCTAATGGGGCCGCCCACACTGTTCCGCCGGTGGGCCGCGGGATTTGGAAATGTCCTGAGTGGCGCTAGAGTCGAACCCGGGACCTTCGGTACCCATAGCCCGACACCTTAACCACTCGGCCATCCCCGCCCCTCGTGTCTGGGGGTCCCGCAGGTGAATCAGGGGGGTTCATGACCCAAGTTTTCGCACTGCTAATGATAATTGGTTATTTTATTTTTTCCAATGTGGAAATATATCCTAAATATAAGGATATCCACCCCCGGATTGGTGATAAATATCGAGTTTTGGGTCAAGCAATTATAAATGTAGCATGTCTGGGAAGGAGCGCTGTCACATGGGTGGAGAATGACCCGACAGACAGCAAGGAAATGTCATTGGGAAGGAGCCATGTCTTTGAAGGGGCGTCGTCGAGCGTGAGTGGGTCGAGCATACTTAATGTTGTATACTGAGCATGCTTTTTGTTGTGAAAGGGGAATTCGGCTGATCGAGAAATCGCTCAAAGGGGGAAAGGGTGCCATCGAGCTTTCCTGAAGGAGCGCTTTTCCAGGACGGGATGGCACCACCAATTTGCATGGGAGTAGGCATATCTCCCCCCAGTCCACTCTGCATTCACCTCTGTGGGGTGGGTGTCGCATATGTCACACGAATCCTGTTGATATTGATATCACACGAATCAGTTTGCCGCCAGGTGACACGGTGGAAGGACGTCCGTTTGGAGCTCCAGCTTTCCAGATAAGTCGTTGCAGAACAGGGCAGTACTCTAGTCTAAGCTGTGGATAGGTGTTTAGCAATTACTTCTGTGATTATATTTCATTAGTTTTTATCTGATAAGCATTTTCGTAGCAGGCAAACTATACTATATCAACCTAGCGACGCTGCCGTGCGCCATCTTGTTTAGGCGAGGCCTCGTGGCTTTAGGCGCGTTCTCGTCCCTTCGATTTCTGTAGTAGGAGATATTACAAGTGTGTAGATTTCATAAGTACATTAGACAACATTCATGCTATCCTAACATACTTTATTGATTTTTGTGGTGCATAGTGTGTTTGGTGTTTAAGCTTAAGATAGAGTTTAATTGGTAGTAAGTTGGTGGTATTCATAAGTGCTGTGTGACTGTTCATTTTTCTGTCTAGCCATAAGGGATATCAAAAGGGTTATTCATATAGTTGTCTACTTGTGTAGAAGACAATTAGATTAGACATATTATTTATTTATTTATTTTTACAAAAACAAAAAAAAAAACAATTGTTTAATAGTTTCTGCTTAGCGTGTTACTTTTCTTGAGGTACTCAGATAATTAACTGACCGTATCGGAGGTAGGGATTTATAGTGAATGATAGTTGGCTATTTTGTCGGTTGTTTAGCGAGTTAATTTGAATCTAAATCTAGGCATAAGCTGCAGCGTGTAGGATGGTTTCGACCAGGATGCCGGCACTAGAGGAAGAGATTAGGACCCTCAAGGCAGAGCTTTCCAAGCTCAAAGCTGCACTTCTTGTACAGGGTAAGCAAGATAAAGCAACAAAGGGTCATTCCGTAGCAGGGACATCATATGCCCAGGTGGTCGGAGGCCACCAGGTAGCTGAGGCTTCCCCTACTGTGGAGGTGGCTGGGATTTCTCGAGAGGGGAGTGTTAATAGTGAACAGAGTAGGGGTAGTTCTGGTAGGTCACAGGAGGGGAAGTGGCATGAGGTCAGGGGGTGGAGGATTTGGAGCCGCGAACCTAAGGAAAGGGTCAGTGAGTGGCAGGTGGCAGGTGGTAGGAGCGGGAGGAAGCCTAGCCGAACGGCCCAGCGGGCAGGCATATTGACATCAAATAGGTTCCAGGCATTGGATGACTGCCCCCAGGATAGTAGTAGTAAGGAATCAGTGCTGGCCGTAGGAGACTCTCGTGTGCGACATTTAGAGCTGGTTTTCTGTAAAGGTAGGAGGGACAGGACGTGCATTACCAGGCCTGGTGCCAATGTGAAGGACCTGGTACCTGTGGTGGCACAGGTCATCAGTGATCACCAGTTTAGTACAGTTATAGTGCACGTAGGGGTAAATAACATAGGTCCTGCTAGGAATGAGGCGCTTCTGCGGAGTGCAGGGCACTTCTGGCCACCCTGAAGGGTAACAATAGAGTCATTGTAACAGCAATTTTGCCCAGGGCTAGAGCCTCCCCTGAGTGGAGCTCTAGGGCACTGGCAACTAACGCCAGGGTAGGTAAGCTCTGCCATGAGCTAGGTTTCACATTTGTAGACGAGTGGAGCAGGTTTTATGCATCGTGGGACCTCTATCAGAGGGATGGCCTGCACTTCTCTGAGAAGGGCGTCCATGTGTTAGGCAAAGTGTACGAGCATGTCCTTCAGGGAAACTAGGAAATGGGGTGGGGAGGGATGAAATTGCATTTCCAACTCAGGAATATTCCAGTAGTGTCAGCCAAGGCAATTGAACCTCAAAGTCGGCAAATAGGGATAGCAGCAGTTCAAGGGGACAGAGTGATAGTTCATCTAGTGATAAGAGAACTCCTCAGTATGAAAAAGCCAAAGGTGGTTATGGAGCATTTGTGAAATGTATGATGTTTAATGCTCAGAGTATCCGTTCCAAATTTGATGAGTTCAAGTGTTATGTTGCTGAGGAGGAACCAGATTTTGTTTGCATTACGGAGGCGTGGGTCAATTAAGGGTATTTTGGAGATAACTTACAGGACTATGAGATCCAGGGATGCAATATGTTTTCGTGCAATATGGGTCCAGCAATGAAAGGGGGTGGTGTAATGCTCTATATGAATAGCTTCTTCATTTCTAAAAAAGTAGCAGGTGGGGATAAAAATGTGTCTTTGGAATCCATTTGGCTTGATGCCACTGTGGGAAAAGGCAACAGCAATACTCTGAGGATAGGAGCTTTCTACCGATCAGGAACACTGCCACATTCGCAGCAACTGGACCTTGACAAGTTGATTTGTGAGGAAATCAGTAGAAACTTTAAGAGGAAGTGCCTTATTCTTCGTGACTTTAATCTAAAAGGATGTGAAAATGCTGGTATTGGCTCCCATCATGCAAAATGTTTAGGAAATGCCTTGAAGAGGACCTGTTCTTACACCAGTTTGTATCGGAACCTACTAGGCATGGTTCATTCTTGGAGCTTGTATTCTCGGATTTAAGTGACTTGGTTCAAGACTTGACTGCAGGAAAAATTCTGGGAAGAAGTCACCATAACATAGTTAGATTCAAGGCACATGTAGGGGAAATTATTCAGGATAATTTGGTAAAGGTTCCAAATTTCAACAGAGCAGACTATTACGCTGTTTACGACGCAATCTCGGCTCCGGTGGGACCGAGATATACTGGTTCGTACTTACCAGAAAAGTACTAGTTCTATGGTATTATTATAGTATGTAAGAAATAGTATAAAAATGATCGAAGGCAATAATGGCGACGGTGATACAATTGTGCTTTTGTTTCCATAGTTCACATTTGTGTGGGTGGTAGGAGGTTCCCAATTTCGTGGGTGATCTCAATTCATCAGCTAGTTTTTGGCTTCGAGTTGACAAGAAGTGTGAAATATGGCCGTTGAAGTACGGAGGTCCATAAATATTGGTCCAAGTGTTGTTTTGTTCTTGATGTGTATCACCTACGTGCGTGTAGGTGCAGTGGTGCATACCTGGATGTGAACATCTCTGGTGGAGCAAATATAATTTGTTTACCACCGCACCGGGGCGATGGACGAGTGAGGACCAAGCAGGCCAAGGAACACGGTGTGGTTGGAATATATTGTTCCTTAGTAGCCGGAAGAGTTGATAGAAAACTTCGAGGTAAGGGGACAATATTTCTTGCATGTTTGACCAAGTGTGTGTGTTCTTTTCATTTCAAGCCCAAAAGTCATAAAGTGATTTTGATCTATTAATACGAGCCATAAGGGTCCATCTGAGTTAAAGGGAAGATACCATGAGATGAATGATGTGGTTACACACCATGCATATTGTGTGCAATGCCAGAGGTTATGCAGGATAGTAAACTACCAATGTATATATATATATATATGTGTGTATGTACATATGCATATATATATATATATATATATATATATATATATATATATATATATATATATATATATATATATATATATATATATGTGTGTTTATGTATGCATACGTATATGCACTAATAAATAATGATCATAATGGGCCAGTGTTCTCTCCGGTCAGATCCTCACATCCCGTCTCGGGGGGGGAGGGGAGATAGGAACGCCCTCCTGTATCAAAACTAAGCGTCGTACGAAAACGAGGTGTCATAAGAAACCGCTCGACGAGTAGGGTCCGACACCGCCCCCCCCCCCCCAAGTGACATCGCTAGGGGGGCGTATAATTTCACGAGATACATGATGTTTTTGGCTCTGGGGAGTTCATTTTGGTGGATATTTGAGAAGGAAAAAACACCAAAATATTTGGAAGCAGAAAAGGACGGCAAAGTAGGCCAGGACCATACCATTTTGGCCACCAATTTTTTTGTTTATTGAAAATTTTGAGTTTTCAAGTCTTCTTCTATTTTCCCTTTCTGATGGATAGAGCGGACTGAAAAACGTTTGAAGTCAACTCGCACTAATAAAAAATGCTTACTTTAGCCAGGACCTTCGATTTGAACTATAATAGGCAAACATATAAGTAAACTAATAAGTATATAAATAACTAAAAGCAAAACTAATAAGTAATTTATATAAAAAAACGGAAAAAAACGACAAATTTATATCGTAACTTTTGTTGCATCCCTAAAGATAAGCAAACGCAGAAAGTTTCATTAAAATATGTGTATCCGTTAAAGCGTGACGATATTGATTTTTTGGGAGGTGACCTAACTTGACCTCGACTAACTCGTTGACCATAGATGACCTGACGTCAATCTTTTGACACAATATGCCAAATTGGTATGGAAAGAGTCACGCAAAATTTCGGCGCGCTGCTGCGCGCCGTTCTTTCACTATTCGCGAAAAATCTGAGGGGGGGCGGTTGAAGAACCCCCTTCGAGACGGCGCGGGTTCAAATCATAGTGTTTTGTTATGTGTGAGATGTTGAAACAAGTGCAATAGGATGTCAAGGCTTGCATTGGAAAAAAATGTCATTAAGCATAGTCAACAAAACAGCTCAACATAATATAATCAACCTTAATCGTCTTAGCCATCTTAAACGCAGTATTGGAGGATTATCCGCCCCCTAAGGTTTCAGCGTATAATGAATTAACGGCACGCGACAACGCGCCAAAATACTGCATGCATTTTCTCACATCAATTTGACATGTTTTGTTTAAAAAAATTATGTCAGGTCATCTAGGGTCAATGAGTTAGTCGTTGTTGTTATTGGGGTTTTGTGGGACATCAACTGCAGAAGTTATACAGCGCCCATTCAATGAGTTAGTCAAGGTCAAATTGGGTCACCCCCAGAAAAGTTCAACCAATCGTCACGCTTTGATGGATAAATACATTTCAATACAACTCCCAGCGTTTGCTCATCTTTATGGACGAAACAAACCGCACCAGAGGATTTTCCCTGTTTTTGTTTACTTTTTATGTTTGCATATTTTCCCATTAGAGCTAAAGTCGAAAATTCTGGCTAAAGTAAGCATTTTTACGAGAGCAAGTTGAGTTCAAAGAAAGTTTTTTTCGGTCCGCTCTACCCATTACAAAAAGACAAATTGAAGAAAAATAAAAAAAATCGAAAGGTATCGAATATATCAATATTTGTCTAGAGCTTTTAGTTTCCGTTTTGAAAACAACCGCGAAATATTTTTGCGAACGCTTTGTGTGATGTTCACCCTGACTCAAAAATGGCAGTATCATGTCAAATGTCCTTGGCAAAACCTCAGTTGTAATCATTCAAGCCAGGAGATATCACCGTCGATGCATAATTCAATTGAATCGCTTACTGCACTTGTTACAGTTCTGTACACGTCGGTGGACGGCAGGTTCTCCTGGTGATCGCCGGCGATGGGGCGTATCCACTTCTCCCATGGTTGGTGAAGGCGTACAATGGATCATTCGATCGTACTTCGGAGATAGACCAGACGAAGAGGTTCTACAACGCACGCCTCGCAGCGGCAAGAGTAGTGGTGAAGCACGCATTCGGCCGCCTGAAGGCCCGCTGGCGTCGCCTTCTCAAAAAATCTGAACACTTCATATTCATTCCACCCATGGTGTTTGCGTGTGCTATCATTCGTAACATTATCGGGCCCGTCACATTATCGTGAGCCGGTTCTGCCACGTTGGATCCAGGAGGCGAACTTACTGAAAGAACGAATGCTGCGCCCGTTGTAGTTGCATCAATACATTTTAAACAAATGCATTTCTGTATTGTCAGGAACAGTTGCTAAATAATTGCAATACTTACAATCACTCCAAACTCACTCAATCCTATCCGCAGTCCCTGATTTTTCGAATGATCCCGGTGTTTTCGAAACCCACTATGTATCCCAGTGAGGAGATTGTTGTGTTCTAAACACCATATTAGTCTGACATTCACCATCTTTTCAAACAACTTACATAGGCAGCATGTTAACGAGATGGGGCGATAATGCACTGGGTCCGTTCCTGTTTTGTTTGGCTTACGTATAGACACTACAACTGCCCTTCGCCACGAAGATGGAAATGTGCCGGCTGTCCACATGCCATTCAGTATCTTCAGGAGTGTTTATAAGGCTTTTGCAGACAAACGTTTGATGATGTCATTGTGCAATGTATCAGGACTCTCTGCGACACTCTTCAGAGTACTGATAGCTGCAGTCAGTTCGGAAATAGAAAATGGAACGTTGTATTCAAGGAGGTTTGTGGTTGAAAAATCAATGGTGCGTGCCTCGCAACGAGCCTTGTAGTTTGAGAAGCGCACAATATTACTTTATTTCGATCGTGCTGATAGAGCTCGTCCGATCTCGTCGGCCACTTCTTCCGGGTCGATGTCTCGGCCAGCCATATGCAGGGTGGGGAGTGGATGTGGCGTATACCTCCGGAGAAACATTTTATGCGGGACCATACAGATGTCAATGACGTGGAACGGTTTAGAGTGTTGACATACGCTTTCCACGAGTCCCGTTTTGCTTCGGCGATGGTACGTCTGGCGACTGCCCGCGCTTTGCGGAAAGCTATTAAGTTTGGCGTACAGCTATTTCTATTAAAGACACGAAGCGCCCTCTTCTTGGCTATCAAGGCCTCTCGGCACCTTTCCGACCACCATGGGACGGGCACGCGAACTGATGTTCCCGATGATCGAGGTCTGTGCCGTTCAGCACTCCGCACAATATCCGCCGTGAACGTCTCCACGGATATAGCAGATTCGTCGGAGTGGCCGCGTAGTGTACACTCAAGACTTGCTTGGATATCTATTGGATATTAAATATCTATCTGGGGGGTCGTCGGCTTACAAGAACACGGTGAACAAAACGAGACCAAACAGGGAAGTGGTAACTGTTGCACGGGTAGCCATCCACGGTCCATTCTAAAAACGGTGCCACTTCTGGGCTGCAGAGGGTGAGATCCAGCACAAAGGTCTGTCCTGTGGGCAATGTAAAATGTGTTGGCTTTCCTGTGTTAAGGACGCAGAGTGGGAAGTCTCGTACGAACCGCTCCATATCACGTCCACGGCTCGTCACCATGTTTGAACCCCAGAGAGGGTGATGCGCGTTAAAATCTCCGCACACCATCACCGGTAGTGTTAGATGCCCCACCATTTGAGACAGCTCAGCAAGTGGAAAGGTCTCTCCCGGTGGTAAATATATGCTGCGTATGGTAACGGCATGGCGGGATATTTTTATACGAGCAGCAACACACTGGATATTCGAAGAGATAGATATTTCGTGAAAGGGAGTGATCAGAGTTGTGCACGGCTATGAGGACTCCGCCGTGCGCCACAGTGCGAGAGGAAATATCCTTACGCAACACAGTGTAGTCTTTCAGGTGGAAATGTGCATGAGGAGAAAGCCTCGTCTCGTGGAAACAAACCGCCAGCGGTACTCGTGAGTGCAGAATAGTTTGGAGATCGTTGAGGCTGGTTCTCAAACCTCTGCAATTCCATTGCAGAATAAAACTCATACGTCAAATATATAAAAGTGAGTTGTGAGCTTAAAAAAATGGGGACGAGGACGAGTTAGGTGTTCTCCGTTTCCGACCTCACTTCCTCAGGCGCTTGGCTACGCGGCCGTGACCGGGACTGCCGATCTCGGAAGGAGACACCGCCCCTGGGAGAGCTCGCTTCGTCGTGCGATTCGAAGTTGGGGGCAGATCGGGGGTGACTAGCTCGACGTGGGGGAGGGGTGACAGGCGGCCCCATCACGGTTGAGACTGGTGGTGACAGTGAAGGGGTTGCGGTTGGACGTGGGCTTCTGGATTCCGGACTCGAATGAGCGGAATCACGTCGGGTTGTCCGTCCCCGTGCGCCCAGATCAGGAGCTCCAGGGTGTGCCGCGACTCCGGTTGGTCGGGTCGCGGGTGCGGCTGCCATGGAGTGTAGGGAGATCAGGGGGAGCGAGCGGGAGGTGAGCTTGGATGCTGAGGGCTGGCAAGAGGACGTGTTGGTAATGGCTGTGTTGGAGGTAGGAGGCATGGATGTGGATGGTAAGGATTTTTGTGCAATTGATGGTGCTGTGGTACGTGAGGATGTCTGATTTGAGGCGGATGCGAGTGTAGAAAGGTTGGAAATGGATTGGGCATCGGTGGATATGACTGAGGGAAGGGGAGTGCCAGGTAGGGAGGAGGTAGAGAGGCTAGGTTTGCAGGTGGTGGTGGGGCGTGAGGGAGGAGAGGGTGGGTTGGAGGGCGGATGGGGGATGGGAGGTGGGGATTTCAAACTGGACTAGGACTGGGATTGGGATATGATAGGATAGGGGCTAGGATGGGGCGGAAAGGATCGAGGAGACCTCTTTGACCGTTGTACCAGCGTCCACGCACCACCTTCGGGTGTTGGTTGGAAGGGGGCCTCCGGTGGTCGAACGGCGTCACTTGTGGGTGGTGGAACCTCGGTCCCATGCCTTGTGGACAGGGCGACGAGTAAGCCGAAGGAGCAAAGAACCTCACGTAGTGCTGCAACGAGTTAGTTTGCTTCAGCTGTCTATACTCGCCGTGGAACCGAAGTGACATTTTTAGCTTTTGTTGAGTACGATATTCTCGGGTGTGTGTGATCGTAAAGATCCCAAGCTTCGCGAAACCTTACCTTTTCATTATGGTTGATCGACATAATTTCCTTCTCTTTGGAGTAGCTAGGGCAGGCGTGGTCGAACGATGTGTGGGGATCCTGTCCTCTGCCGCAGTTGACGCAGAATGGCACTTCTGAGGTACATTGGTCGCTACTGTGGTCTAGGGAGGCACACTTGCTACACACAGGACGATTTCTACAGTATTGGTTGGTGTGCCCATATTTCTGACGTTTAAAACAACGCAATAGGTTTGGAAGAAAAAGTCGCACCTTGACCCGGATGTAACCCACTCGGATCTCAGAGAGCAAGTCAGTTGAATCGAAAGTCAGTATTACATTGTTTGTGGCGATCAGCTCTGCACCTCGTCTTGTCTTCATTTTTCTGGCTCCTCCGGCCTTCGGCCGGCCGGGAGAGAGAGAGACTCGCCACCCCGACCGAGGTCCAGCACCGCCCACTCCTTGACCACAGCCGGCCGGGCCGGCAGACAATGGGAAGAATCCCAGGTCCCCGGCCCGAGGCGACTAGCCACTTGGCCGGCGTGAGGCCCCACGAGCCCGCCCGTCCCTCCGGGATATCAGGACCAAAGAGGTGTGTTGGTCCCCCGTCACAACTGGCACCGTGCGACGGGGGGAGCTCAACCTCCAGGATTACCTCCAACCTCCAATTACCTTTACCTTCAACCTCCACGGCTACTCCGATAAAACAGAGCTGATGGGCAGGACCGGGGAAGTTGCCCTGCCTGCTCATAGTAAGGATAGTTGATGTTGTAGGGTCAGATGTGTTCATTAAGTTAAGGGTGTATTCCACCCTATTTCACATAATTTACAACTGGTGTGATGTGGTACTCGTTAAGGTGAGTCGTTAAGGTGGGCAAAAACCGGACACAATGAGCATATCTCACTGCAGAAAGGCTTAGATGAACTTGTGAAGTACCATCAGTGAATCAGCAGGAGAAGGACTTCCCAAGGAGTCCTCAAGGACTCCTTGGGAAGATTATTCACATTGGATGGCCTTCAGGTCCTCCAATATTGAATTCTGAATTCCAAACTAATGGGCATAGTACCTACTGGTAATCTTCAAGTATTACCTCTCACAATCTTAGTCAATGTCAGTTGACTGCTAGTCAGCTGTTGGTGACATCACTCCTAGTATATTGTGAACCAGGTATATTTTGAAGGAGGTGATGTAGTGTTAAACTACTGGGTTTTTGTTAGGTGTGTGATGTCAAAATGAGTACAATAGGATGTAAACATTTGTCATGAAATTAGTGTCATTTCGAATGTTTTGTGTCCCACCAGCTTGCATTAAAGCCAATGTTGTAATTACACCTTTACCTTATTCATTGTTTTGACATAAAGACATAAAAGATTAGTGCAACTATGAGCCACAAGGGCCCTTCTTGGTTGCATTCTGTACACTCAACCAGTTTCCAACCAAATCTGTCGACCAGCCCTGCATGGAATACTGAAAAGCAAGCCCACTATTCTTATAATCATTGTCTATGTTGTTTTAAATGTGTTCAATGTGCTGCTACTGACAATGGTTTCTGGCAGCTGGTTCCAGTTTTCTAATACCATGTTGGTGAATACTGTCTTCATACTGCCATCTGCGAAAGCCAGTGATACACTGCAAAGGCTAGTGATTAGTAAAGAGGCATACAGTGGAGAACAGTGACATCACATGAGTCGGGTGTCAATGACTGGTTAGGTTAGCTAAGGTCAGGTTAGGTTAGGATAGGTTGTAACCTAACCTTACCTAACCAAACCAGTCATTGACACCTGAATCCCGTGATATCACTTCCCTGACTCCTGTGATGTCATTATTCCACACTGCACACCTCTCTACAAACCACTAGACTTGGCAGTAGGTGTTGGCTGAAAGGTAAACATTGCCTATCATTTGACATTTCCTGTCATGTTTAGCATATCCATGACAAAAAGATGACAGTATTCATAAGCAATGGATCTTTACCTCCCAAAATATGAAGGTCCCATCAAATAGTTCTACCAATTCTTTGTCTATGGGGTTAGTGAAGTTCACACATACCATTTTCAGGCTTCTGAGACCAGTCACCACCACTGCTCTGTTGAAATTTGGAACCTTTACCAAATTATCCTTGATATTTTCCCCTGCATGTTCCTTGAATCTAACTATGTTATGGTCACTTCTTCCCAGAGTTTCACCTACAGTCAAGTCTTGAACCAAGTCACTTAAATCCGAGAATGCAAGGTCCAAGAATGAACCATGCCCGGTAGGTTCCGATAAAAACTGGTGTAAGAACAGGTCCTCTTCAAGGCATTTCCTAAACATTTTGCAAGATGGGGAGCCAACACCAGCATTTTCATAACCTTTTAGATTAAAGTCACCAAGAATAAGGCACTTCCTCTTAAAGTTTCTACTCACTTCCTCACAAATCACCTTGTCAAGCTCCAGTTGCTGAGAATGTGGCAGGGTTCCTGATTGGTAGAAAGCTCCTATCCTAAGAGTACTGCTGTTGCCTTTTCCCACAGTGACATCAAGCCAAATGGACTCCACAGACACATTTTTATCCCCACCTGCTACTTTTTGAGAACTGAATAAGCTATTCATATAGAGCATCACACCAACCCCTTTCATTGCTGGACCCCTATTGCATGAAAGCATATTGTATCCCTGGATCTCATGGTCCTATAAGTTATCTCCAAAATACCCTTCACTGACCCATGCCTCTGTAATGCAAACAAAATCTGGTTCCTCCTCAGCAACATAACACTTGAACTCATCAAATTTGGAACGGATACTCTGAGCATTAAACATCATACACTTAACAAATGCTACATAACCACCTTTGGCTTTTTCATACTGAGGAATTCTTTTATCACTAGATGAACTATCATCACTCTGTCCCCTTGAACTGCTGCTGTCCCTAGTTGCATACTTTGAGGTTCTATTGCCTTGGCAGACACTATTGGAATATTTCTGAGTTGGCAATGCAATTTCATCCCTCCCCACCCCATTTCCTAGCTTCCCTGAAGGACATGCTCATACACTTTGCCCAACACATGAACCCCCTTCTCAGAGACGTGCAGGCCATCCGTCTGATAGAGGTCCCATGTTGCATAAAACCTGCTCCACTCGTCTACAAATGTAAAACCTAGCTCATGGCAGAGCTTTCCTACCCTGGCATTAGCTGCCAGTGCCCTAGAGCTCCAGTCAGGGGAGGCTCTAGCCCTAGGCAAAATTGCTGTTACAATGACTCTATTGGTACCCTTCAGGGTGGCCAGAAGGGCCCTGTACTCCTGCAGAAGCTCCTCACTCCTAGAAGTACCTATGTTATTTACCCCTACATGCACTATGACTGTGCTGAACTAGTGATCACTGGTGACCTGTGCCACAACAGGTACCAGGTCCTTCACCTTGGCACCAGGCCTGGTGATGCACCTCCTGTTCCTCCTACCTTTACAAAATACCCACTCTAAATGTCGCCCACGAGAGTCTCCTAGAACCAGCACTGACTCCTTACTACTACTATCAGTACAAGGCTAGCCAAATGAAAAACAAACAAATAACTCATGCTTCACCCTCAACTCAGGGCACACACCTACCTACATACACAGACAATTCCCTGCTGATATGGATCACTGACCCAACACCACTACCTCAAACACAACAGTCAGAATTGATGGCAGTGTGCAAAGCAAAGGTTCAGTCAAGGTCTTGTGTTTGCAGTATGGCACTGTTAAACATGTGTTCAAAGTTGCTAATGTTTATGATATCATTTAAAGAATACCTTGCATCAGTTGGTTAAAGGGCAGTTTTCAGAACAGAAAATGCTAACAAAGCAAATTTCAATTGGCGACCTGGACCCAGAAGATGTGTCTTAAAACTGTCAGCTTTTCCCATTACGAGTATACTTTATAGGGTTATAGGGTGGCTCAAAAGCAGGTGTATGGAGATGCATCAGCCAAATTTGTAGCAACCAGAGGCCACTGTTCAGTGTGCAGGCACAAGGTTTGGCATGTTGTTGAAAGCATTTCTGTTGGTTGTGGTTTGGTGTGGTATGTGTTCGGATGTTGTCTCTGTGCTTCATGGTACAAAAAGTGGCTAATTTATTTGGCAATCCTAAGTAGAGTAACATGTTTGGTGGATGTTTACTTCAATCTTGTACTAGTTTTCTTAGTGGTATTTTTGTTCCTTCTGCATGTTTGTGTCAGAGACTCTGACACAAACTCTGACTCAGAATACATGTGGAGCCCATTTTATCCAGTATGAACCCAAGTGCAAAAATGTTTGAAGAGGTGAAATATCTTAAGAAGTGCCTTAATCCCACTCAGCTGAGAAGAGATCTCATCAAGGTCTATAAATTTTTCCATGGTCTGAAGAAGGGATATCTTGGGGAAATGTTTGAATTTAACAGAAATGATGCATTAGAGGTCATCAATTCAAAATTAAAGTTAAGCATAGCAGAACAAGGTTAAGACAGTTTTTCTTCACCAACAGGGTAGTAGAACACTGAAACCAGCACCCAGAAACCATCGTCAGAAGCAGCACATTGAACATCTTTAAAAACAGCATAAACAATCATTATAAGAATAGAGGGCTTGCTTTTCAGTATGACAGGGAGGGCTGATCGACAGATTTGGTGGGCAACTGGTTGAGTGTACAGAGTGCAACCAAGAAGGGCCCTTGTGGCTCATAGTTGCACTAATAGTGCATAGTACAATGGTACAAAGTCATCATGGCAAAATGTTCTTAGTGAAGTCCCCCAGGGGTCAGTACTAGGGCCATTACTGTTCATTATATTTGTAAATAACATTGAAAGTGGCCTAAGCAGTAAAGTTTTGAAATTTCCTGGTGATTTGAAGGTCTTTAGGGCACTAACGAGTCAGGATGAGCACATCTCGCTGCAAAAAAGACTTAGACAAACTTGTGAAGTGGTCAGAAGAATGGCAAATGAAATTTAATTTTGATAAGTGCAAAATCATGCATGTAGGTAAGCAGCATATGAAGGCTCCATACTTGATGGGTGGCCAAGTGCTATCAGTGACTCAACAGGAGAAGGATTTAGGTGTTATTCTAAACACAAAACTGGGGGCATCAGAACAGACCAAGGAAGCCAGGAAGAAGGCACTGAGAATGCTCGGGGAAATAAATAGGAATGTATCATACAGAAGTGAGGAGGTGATCAGGAAGCTTTACTGTGCATGCATCAGGCCACACTTTGAATACTGCATCCAAGCTTGGTCTCCTAGCTATGAAAAAGATTGTTGGCTTTTAGAGAGAGTACAAAAGAGGGCTACAAAAATGGTTAATGGCATAAGCAACCTGGCATATGAGGAAAGATTGAAGAAATTGAATGTTTTCACTTAGATATAGAAGGCTGAGAGGAGATCTCATCGAGGTCCTTAAGTTTGTCAATGGTCTGGATAGGGGATACCTTGGGAAAATCTTTGAATTTAACAGAAATGATGCAATTAGAGGTCATAAATTCAAAATTGAAGTTAACCACGGCGGAACAAGGTTAAGGCAAACTTTCTTAACCAACAGGGTAGTGGAACACTGGAACCAGCTGCCAGAAAACATCGTCAGTAGCAGCACATTGAACATCTTTAAAAACAGCATAGACAATCATTATAAGAATAGAGGGCTTGCTTTTCAGTATTACAGGGAGGGCTGATTGACAGATTTGGTGGGCAACTGGTTCAGTGTACAGAGTGAAACCAAGAAGGGCCCTTGTGGCTCATAGTTGCACTAATCTTTTATGTCTTTATGTCTTTAATATTTTATGTCTTCGTCTAAAACCTAAATTGGCGATTTGAATAGTCCTAACTACATCGTTCTTGCAGTCTTCAGAGGCTCCAAAAGAAATAAAACCTATCATATGAGTTATACAATGATAGCTTCCGACTATTTCTATCTAAATAATGTAACATTAATTTAATAAATGATCAGATTCTCTGTTTATTTCACTTTTACTTACAGATAATCAGCAGTACTTTTGCCGTTTGTGCGTTGGCCCTGCATGGACAAACCAGCTGACCTGTGATTGGTCATAGCAAGGCCCTTGGTCATAGCATTTCTCGGGAGGGACTAAAAAACAGACACCATCTCACCGACACGGTTTGACCGACACCATCTCGCCGACATGGACCGTCTCAGCAACCGCTGGCTCGATCTTCATGAAACCTACACCAAACGATCGCCAGTGTGCCAGAGGCGTGCCGTTTGGACTTTCGTGACCTTGGGTCAAAGGTCACCAAAGGTCACCAAATTGAAGAAAAACATAATTTTGGAATTATTGACATGGCTGATCTCGGCAACCGCTGGTTCGATCTTAATGAAACCTTCACCAAACGAACGGCCATATGCCGGAGGGGTGCGGTTTGGACTTTCGTGACCTTGGGTCAAGTCAAAGGTCACGAAATCGCAGAAAAACACAATTTTAGGCTAACCGACATGACCGATCTCGGTAACCGCTGGGTCGATTCCAATGAAACATTCACCAAACGAACGGCCGTGTGCCGGAGGCGTGCGGTTTGGACTTTCGTGACCTTGGGTCAGGTCAAAGGTCACGAAATCGCAGAAAAACACAATTTTAGGCTCACCGACATGACCGATCTCGGTAACCGCTGGGTCGATTCCAATGAAACCTTCACCAAACGAACGGCCGTATGCCGGAGGCGTGCCGTTTGGACTTTCGTGACCCTAGGTCAGGTCAAAGGTCACGAAATCGCAGAAAAACCATAGTTTTAGGCTCACCGACATGGCCGATCTCGGTAACCGCTGGATCGATTCCAATGAAACCATCACCAAACGAACGGCCGTATGCCGGAGGCGTGCCGTTTGGACGTTCGTGACCCTGTGTCAGGTCAAAGGTCACGAGATCGCAGAAAAACCATAGTTTTAGGCTCACCGACATGGCCGATCTCGGTAACCGCTGGGTCGATTCCAATGAAACCTTCACCAAACGAACGGCCATATGCCGGAGGCGTGCCGTTTGGACTTTCGTGACCCTGTGTCAGGTCAAAGGTCACGAGATCGCAGAAAAACCATAGTTTTAGGCTCACCGACATGGCCGATCTCGGTAACCGCTGGGTCGATTCCAATGAAACCTTCACCAAACGAACGGCCGTATGCCGGAGGCGTGCCGTTTGGACTTTCGTGACCCTGGGTCAGGTCAAAGGTCACGAGATCGCAGAAAAACCATAGTTTAGGCTCACCGACATGGCCGATCTCGGTAACCGCTGGGTAGATTCCAATGAAACCTTCACCAAACGAACGGCCGTATGCCGGAGGCGTGCCGTTTGGACCTTCGTGACCCTGGGTCAGGTCAAAGGTCACGAAATCGCAGAAAACCCATAGTTTTAGGCTCACCGACATGGCCGATCTCGGTAACCGCTAGGTCGATTCCAATGAAACCGTCACCAAACGAACGGCCGTATGCCGGAGGCGTGCCGTTTAGACTTTCGTGACCCTGGGTCAGGTCAAAGGTCACGAGATCGCAGAAAAACCATAGTTTTAGGCTCACCGACATGGCCGATCTCGGTAACCGCTGGGTCGATTCCAATGAAACCTTCACCAAACGAATGGCCGTATGCCGGAAGCGTGCGGTTTGGACTTTCGTGACCTTGGGTCAGGTCAAAGGTCACGAGATCGCAGAAAAACACAATTTTAGGCTCACCGGCATGACCGATCTCGGTAACCGCTGGGTCGATTCCAATGAAACCTTCACCAAACGAACGGCCGTATGCCGGAGGCGTGCCGTTTGGACTTTCGTGACCCTGGGTCAGGTCAAAGGTCACGAGATCGCAGAAAAACCATAGTTTAGGCTCACCGACATGGCCGATCTCGGTAACCGCTGGGTAGGTTCCAATGAAACCTTCACCAAACGAACGGCCGTATGCCGGAAGCGTGCCGTTTGGACTTTCGTGACCCTGGGTCAGGTCAAAGGTCACGAAATCGCAGAAAACCCATAGTTTTAGGCTCACCGACATGGCCGATCTCGGTAACCGCTGGGTCGATTCCAATGAAACCTTCACCAAACGAATGGCCGTATGCCGGAAGCGTGCGGTTTGGACTTTCGTGACCTTGGGTCAGGTCAAAGGTCACGAGATCGCAGAAAAACACAATTTTAGGCTCACCGGCATGACCGATCTCGGTAACCGCTGGGTCGATTTCAATGAAACCTTCACCAAACGAACGGCCGTGTGCCGGAGGCGTGCGGTTTGGACTTTCGTGACCTTGGGTCAGGTCAAAGGTCACGAGATCGCAGAAAACCATAGTTTTAGGCTCACCGACATGGCCGATCTCGGTAACCGATAACGTGAAACCTCGTCATCAACCTCGATGTATGCCAGTGATTTGCTGATGACAATCAACTCGGCAGTGAAGACCGTGGCATGTGGTGGCAGGGAAAATGATCTTTTGACGGATCCTGTCACAAAGGTACCACCCACTCCGGTGTTTACCTTCGAGCCGGCCGTGTAGGTGGAGGCAATTTTGGTACATCGTGGATATATGTTCTAACGAGTTTAAGTGCAACTCCTCTTTTGTGACATTTCGCTTTCTCCTGTCAGCAAGGGGAACATCGATAGACGGGGAGATCAGCTCCCACGGAGGAACAGACAGTTCTTCATATTGCCGAATTCCTTGTAGTCGTATTTCCATTTGTCCCAGGAGCGTCTTCATTCGCACATAGTATGACGTTCCTCTCCTAATGTGATTTCGAAGAATCGCTTGCGCGTCATGAGAAAAAAACTGCCGGATAAGATGGGTGTGTCGGGAACTGTCGCATTTTGCAGGCGTATCGAAGGTCTAGCATGTCTCGTCGCATAGACAGTGGAGGCTGATGAGCATCTACTAGCACGCGAAATGCCCCCGTAATTATGTGTACCGCGGCATGATGTACTGGGTCAAGCGTACGCTTTGTAGTAGCTCACGCGCCATTGTATATAAAACAAGCGTACAGGGTGCGCGGAAAGTCCTGGCGCTGTTCAACATTTTCGCAAACAAATGCAACTGGCTCATATATATTCAACAACAGGTCGTAACAGTGACTGGGAACAACAAGCCACATCCTTTCACCAACCGCTCACTCGATGTAACCGCCCTCGGCGGCGATGACGGCCTCGACGCGAGAGCGGAAGCCCTTGCAGGTCCTGATGATGTAGGCCGCCTCCAGCGCCTCCCACGCCGCCACGATGCGAGCCTTGAGCGACTCCAGGTTGGGATGAGAAGTGGCCTAGACCTCATCCTGCAGAACGCTCCACACGCTGTAATCGAGCGGGTTGAGGTCGGCCGACTGAGGCGGCCACATCTCCTTCCGCCAGAAGTGATCTGGCCCGCCGAGCTCCTCTGTCAGCTTGGCTTGGATGGCGGTGGCGTTGTGGGCGGGCGCTCCGTCCTGTTGGAAGACAAAATTTCCCTCCGGGTAGGTCGCCTTGACCCAGGGGATGACGTGCGTGTCCAGGAGCCCCTCGTAGACCTGCCTGTTGATTTTCTCGTTGGCGTCGATGAAGATGATGGGGCATTTCTGCCCGTCGGACCCGACGACACCCAGGACCATCACCTTCTGCGGGTGCTTGTTCACGGAGTTGAACCGAATCCGGGGGTCCACTTCGTCAACAGGTTGGTCGGACAGGTAGCGGGAGTTCCTCCGGTTCAGCTGGGCGTCGACGTGGAAGAGCTTCTCATCGGAGAAGATCCGAACGAAGCCGGTGGTCACCGGGCTCTTCAAGAAGTTGAGCAGCAGCTTGCTCTTCTCCAGACGGCGGAGACGCGTGGCCTCGGTTAAACGCGGCCTGTTATGGAGCACTCTGGACTCCATGTTCAAGTCTTGGTGGATCAATTCCCGCATTGATGTCTCGGGAAAGCTGAACTTCTTCGCCAGTTTTCTGATTGACTGCCGCGGATTTTCTTCGATTGCTTCTGACACGGCGGCCACGTTCTCGGGAGTTCTGAGCGACCGCGGCCGACCTGACCTGGGGGCATCGTCTAAGGACTCCACAGATCGGATCTTCGCCTTTATCCGCTTTAACCGTTCGCCGAGAAACGCTGCATCGTTCCGCAACTTGCGCCTCGGTTAAGCCGAACCCGGCCGCCGCGCGCAGGCAGCCAGCGACAAGGTGCCACTTCGTCTGTTTATCCATGACTGAACGCGATTCGAAGGTCATATTTGCACGCCCCCCGGCTGACCGGGTCGGCGAGGGTCACGCCTGCGGCCATTGACAGACTGGCCACCAATCACAGCGCGCGCTGGCAAGCATACCAGAAAAGCGCCAGGACTTTCCGCGCACCCTGTAGTCAAGCTTCGAGCGGATCAGACTACAATACAACAGGTGTAGTGTCTTTCTATCAGCACCGTATGACGTACGAGCCACATACTTCAGTATTGCAATTGCTTTAAAACATTTGTCTCTAAGTGTTTTGATATGATCTCTGTATGTTAGATGATGGTCAAGCTGCACACCAAGGAAACGAGACACTGTTGTAGGTACATTTTGCCCATACAAACTCAACGCCATGTCAGGGCAGCTACGCCTACGTCGACAGAAATGAATCTTGAATCCATCACAACACGCATTGTGAAGTGTCTTCTCCGGGCGGGGTGACTCTCGCGCCATCACCAGGTGACTTCTTCGTCCTCTTATGCAGGACGTCCAAGAGTTGGTTGACCAGTCCACCTGTCAGATACTTGTCCAGCCATGATACTCAGGCACCTGTTTGCTATCATGAACTGTCTGTGGCGCGTGATGAAGTGAGCTGGACCGACTCATCCAGCTTGATGATCCTGTCAGACACGCGCTGACCTGCCGATCGGATGTCAGCTCGTCTTCACCAAGCGAAAGGGGCGGGGGTCGATGGCTGTCCTGGGTTCTGGGGAACAGAGATCGTTAAGTGGATGAGGACGTGATGGCCAGGTAAATGGAAAACGATTTTGACTGCCATATACATTCCACCAACCGTGGTGGTGTACACTCGAGCCTCGCTGTCCGTTACCAATGCACTGCACGATCACGGTATCAGACTGAGGGAGCTACGTGACCTAGGATCATTCCACACCTATTTTTGGCGCATTGAGGGGACAAACCGATTGGCATTGGTTCCATCACTATAGTCCAACACCGTGAGAAGTAATTTTCAGTGATGTGCAATGACCTATGATGACCTCGCAGAGGTCATAGAGTAAATTATTGACTCGCATATTCATGCACAACCTCAAAGTGCATGAGATTCACAGCGGACAACCGAGGCCAACTATGTACCCAATCAGGAATATGTTTTACTCCAAAACTGACCTCAGTCAAGGCAGTGATAAATTATTCGTGAAATAGGGTGGAATATACCACTTTCTGAACACTCAATCGACATCCTTCCCCAAGAAGTATCAACACCCTGCTCCTTGGAACCTACACCAACAGCTCGAATTTGAGTCTGAGGCATCAAAATCATTTTAAATGACACTAATCCCATGGCAAATTTCGACATCCTACTGTGCTCGTTTCCACATCTCACACCTAACGAAAAATCAATATTTTAACCCTGAATCAAGGTCATGATGTAGCATAGGGAGGTCATGTAATGTATCAATCAATACATCTTGCAGACACCAGAACAATGACGGTAATTACAGCCTTCTATCTCAATGCAGTGTAGTATAATGT
Source organism: Imbricaverruca yamaguchii (assembly GCA_034440575.1). NCBI lineage: Eukaryota > Metazoa > Arthropoda > Thecostraca > Neoverrucidae > Imbricaverruca > Imbricaverruca yamaguchii. The sequence goes on along the minus strand of JAOTOL010001554.1, from coordinate 288,359 downwards.
GCAGAATGTACTAGTGATCTCAGGTGACCTCAGATGACCTTGGTGAGCTCACTGAGCACACATGTCAGTGGTAACGTTGAGAATAGCTTCAAACTACACTTATTCTCAAAACATCTGCCCGCCTACAATTATTGTCAGCATGGAATCCAGTCCAGTCATATGACTGCTTTTTAGTGCATACATTCTGAGCTCTCACTTTATCTGAATCATGTTCTCATTAATGTTTCAAAAACATGAAATCAAGGAGATATTCTCATAACATGACCATGAAAACAAAGAGATCTTTTTGCAGGAATCCAGCCATGTCTTCAAATTCATTACTCTCCCAAGCAGTGATAAATTACTTATGAAATAGGGTGGAATATACCACCTACCGAGCACTGAATCAACACCATTCCCAAAGAAGTATCAACATTGTGCTTCTTGGGGCATGGTAGTGAGGTATTCATCCCTTGCTTCTTACAGTATCCCGTTGATAAATAGCATGCTTATGCTCACCATAATGGATATGGTGGTGGCAATGGATTGGAGTTTAAGGTAGCATCGACATCAAGGGTCATTTTGTGCCAGAACTGAGTTTTAATAAATCAGATTTTAATATTTTAATAACGGATATGGGATTCAGTTAGTTATTTGGGATTTAGGGTGCTTCAACCCGAATTGATCATTTGTGGGATCTAGCATTGTGATAACGAACATTCTGTAGTGCAACTCCAGGTAAGGGATCATCCATGTGCTATGTTATACAAGGGGACAGGTAGTCTAGGGTCAAGTTTCTCACCTAACAATCAAGAGATTGTAGGTTCGAGTCTCAGCTGTTGCTACTCTTCACTAGCGGCCAATCAATGTGAGATTAACAAAGCTATATGACTCAGCTGTTGATTGGGGTTAATTTTGGGGATATATGAAAAGACAAAATGTATTTGGAATGGGAAAAGGACAGCCAAATTGACCAGGGCTATAATTTTTTGGGGACCCCGATTTTTTTTGTTGAAAATTTTCAGCTTTCAAGTTTTCTTTAATTTTCCTTTTCCAATGGGTAGAGCAGACCGAGAAACGTTGTTAGAAGTCAACTTGCCCCAATAAGAAATCAGTGCTTTAGCCAGAATCCTCTATTTGAACTGCCATTTGGAAAATAAGCAAAATATATTAGTCAAAAACGAAAAAAAAAAAATTCCACTGGTACGTTTTGTTGCATTCATAAAGGTAAGCAAACTCTGAAAGTTTCATTGAAATATCTGCATCCGTTAAAGCGTGACCACTGGTTGAACTTTTTTCGAGGTGACCTCACTTGACCTCGACTAATTCGTAGATTCTAGATGACCGGACTTAAAAATTTTGAAACAGCATACCAAATTGATGTGGGAAAAGATTTGCGAAATTTGGGTACGCTGACGCGCGCCGTTCGTCCGCTATCCGCAAAAAAACCTGAGGGGGCGTTTGAAGACCCCCCCCCCGAGACGGGACGGGTGAAGGATTAAAAAAGTGGAATGACTTTCACTTCAGTCAGATGCATTTTACAGTATTTGGCAGTGGTGTGCATGATGACTGCCCATACATCATGTGGCAAACTCGTAAAAACCTAAGACAAGGATGAAATAGCACAATTCCATTAACTGTGAATTTTCAGGTCACATCGTCAATTATTTTACACTGATGTTCATCACATGCGCACTCCGAAAATGTAGTGAAAATTTTTTGAAGAATTATAAGTAAACATTGTACTTTATTCGGAATTGGTTAACTCCTACCGCTAAATAACATTCCATTCAGATATACATCCATTAAAGATCCGGAAAAGGACGAAAATCAGCCCCATACCAACACAAGCAGCAACTCCTCAAACCACATGGGCCAAGAGAACTATCCAAGGTTGTTGAAATGGAACGTTCATTGAAGTCACTTGCTAACAAAACAAGTGTTGATTGTATCATTACTGACGTCATATAAATAAATATTCGTTAGTTCCTCGTGAGTGCTGTAAATAAGATAGGAAGTGAATAACATTGAAATCATTATAGAAGCCAAAAATTATGATTCAAATCTGACACACGGCCGATCGTTTGGTGAAGGTTTCATTGGAATCGAACCAGCGGTTACCGAGATCGGCCATGTCGATGAGCCTAAAACTATTGTTTTTCTGCGATCTCATGACTTGACCTGACCCAAGGTCACGAAAGTCTAAACCGCACGCCTGCGGCACACGGCAGTTCGTTTGGTGAAGGTTTCATTGGAATCGACCCAGCGGTTACCGAGATCGGCCATGTCGGTGAGCCTAAAACTATGGTTTTTCTGCGATCTCGTGACCTTTGACCTGACACAGGGTCACGAAAGTCCAAACGGCACGCCTCCAGCATACGGCCGTTCGTTTGGTGAAGGTTTCATTGGAATCGACCCAGCGGTTACCGAGATCGGCCATGTCGGTGAGCCTAAAACTATGGTTTTTCTGCGATCTCGTGACCTTTGACCTGACACAGGGTCACGAAAGTCCAAACGGCACGCCTCCGGCATACGGCCGTTCGTTTGGTGAAGGTTTCATTGGAATCGACCCAGCGGTTACCGAGATCGGCCATGTCGGTGAGCCTAAAACTATGGTTTTTCTGCGATTTCGTGACCTTTGACCTGACCCAAGGTCACGAAAGTCCAAACCGCACGCCTCCGGCACACGGCCGTTCGTTTGGTGAATGTTTCATTGGAATCGACCCAGCGGTTACCGAGATCTGTCATGTCGGTTAGCCTAAAATTGTGTTTTTCTGCGATTTCGTGACCTTTGACCTGACCCAAGGTCACGAAAGTCCAAACCGCACCCCTCCGGCATACGGCCGTTCGTTTGGTGAAGGTTTCATTAAGATCGAACCAGCGGTTGCCGAGATCAGCCATGTCAATAATTCCAAAATTATGTTTTTCTTCAATTTGGTGACCTTTGGCCTGACCCAAGGTCACGAAAGTCCAAACGGCACGCCTCTGGCACACTGGCGATCGTTTGGTGTAGGTTTCATGAAGATCGAGCCAGCGGTTGCTGAGACGGTCCATGTCGGCGAGATGGTGTCGGTCAAACCGTGTCGGTGAGATGGTGTCTGTTTTTTAGTCCTTCCCGCATTTCTCGGCCCCGAGGGAGGACCGGGACTTACGAAAAATCTCGGAAAGCTTCCACGCATCTGGCAAATAGGCGGATGCGGTTTTAATTGTCCATATTTTCTGACATAAATGTGTGTTGCTAACAGTACAATGGACAATATTGTTAAATATATACCTGTTACACCTACTTAAACCTGGAAAAAAACATTTATATCTAGCTAAACGCTATTTTATATTTTATCAGCACCCCATTTTTTACGTTATTAGCGTCGCCTGATCTCGGTTCGGTACCGGACCGAACCGAGAATTGTATGGAATATGGCGGAAAGCTTCCACGCATCTGGCAAATAGGCGGATGCGGTTTTAATTATCCGTATTTTTGAACATAAATGCGTGTTGTTAACAGGATGGTGGACAATATTATTAAAGATATGTTTCTTGCACCTAGGTAAACCCTGAAAAAAATCATTTATATGTAGCTAAACGCTATTTTATATTTCATCAGCACCCCATTTTTGACGTTACTAGCGTCGCCTGATCTCGGTTCGGTACCGGACCGAACCGAGAAATGCATCATAAACAGCGTATATGACTGCATGAGAGCGGCTTTAAATGCCATCAGATGGGAAGAAGAATTCTCCAATTTGAATGCCTGTGAAATGTGGGAAAAGTTCAAATCTTACTTCAAGGAAATTCAGATTAGACATGTACCCCAAAAGCAAAGACGCAAAAGAAGGGTAGGAAAGCTAGCATGGCTTACACCATACTTGATAAAAGCAATTAAGGCTAAGAAAACGGCATTTAGAGTCTTTAAAGAAGCTTCAAATATCGTTAATCTAAAGGCGTATCGAAAAGCTAGAGACACCGTGAAGCAAAAAACCAGAGCAGCAAAGCGAGCAAAACAACTGGATTTAGCTCGAAACTATAATGGGGACAGTAAAAAGGTATTTAGTTTCTACAAGCTGAGTAAAGTTTCTAGCACAATTGGTCCACTGGAAATAAACGGGACTACATTGGGTGAGGATAGTGAGATGGTTGAGGAGCTGAGCAAGCAGTTTAAATCAGTGTTTACATTGGAAGATATGACCAATCTGCCGACCGTACACCATAGTTCAGTGACATGTGATCTGACAAATGATGCTGATTTCATTGATAGTGATGTTGTTTACAATCATATCAGGAAAATAAAGCCAAACAAGGCAGCAGGACCTGATGATATTTGTGATAGGGTGTTGCGGGAAACTGAAAAGAAACTGGCATTTCCTCTTAGCATAATATTTTGTAGATCAGTTTCACAAAATGAAATTCCAACGAATTGGAAAAGGGCAAATGTCGTTCCTATTTTCAAGAAAGGAGAAAGAGGGAAAGTTGAAAACTATAGGCCAGTAAGTCTCACATCCCTAGTCTGCAAGGTACTCGAATCAATTATCAAGGATAGAATAGTTAGTTATCTGGAAGGTAGCAGATTGATTCAAGATACTCAACATGGGTTTAGAAAAGGACGATCGTGTCTCACAAATCTCTTGGACTTTTTGAACTTCGCCGCAGAACAGTTTAGGTATTGCTTGTTTTTCAGTATTACAGGGAGGGCTGATTGACAGATTTGGTGGGCAACTGGTACAGTGTACAGAGTGCAACCAAGAAGGGCCCTTGTGGCTCATAGTTGCACTAATCTTTGATATCTTTATGTCTTTATGATATTGTGTATATGAGGCTTTATGGGCTTCGCCTGGAATTAACAGGGTCAACAACGAACTTTCCCATCTGCGTCATTATAGGCGTGGCAACGAAGGGTTTGCACCACTGCCAAGTGTTTTGTGAAGATTAACTAACCCTAGTGAACTAACGTACGCAAATTATGGTGTTGCATGAAACAAAACCACCTTCAGACCATTTCTGTCACTTCCATCACATGCCAAATTCGTGCTCAAGTGCACATCGAACGGGTTCCGTGTTAAACAACGGAAAGGTTAACACGCGCACGCCCGGGGGGCAGATATCTGCCCCCTGCGGTTTTTTCCTAATTTGCCGCCATACTAATCGGGTTAGCAAGCCCAAGCGTCCCATAGCTGCTCATTCGTCTTTTCCGCATATTCTCATATATTTTTAACCCTGGGTCATCTCAGGTCAGGTCACCAGGTCAGACGAAGTGACCCCACATCCCTCGGAGTTCTAGGTGGCCTAACTTCCACAATAATTGGACGATTTATTTCAAACTTATAACACGTCATGATCTAATCAGTGACCATAATATATATACATATATATGGTTTTTTCTTAGCATTGACCTGAGGTCAGTTCGTGGCCATGGCTTCCCCCATTATAGGGCTATGGTAAAATATACAAATGTTTCCTGGTTACATATTTACTCTCGGAATAACCTCACGACGGTTGTAGCGTGTGTTTGGAAGCTATGCTCAATGTTACCGCTGGCATTTTCCTCAGTGACCTTACCAAGGTCAGCTGAGATCACCTGAGATCACTAGCACATTTCTGCGCATTATATCGCACTGCATTGAGCTAGAAGGCTCAAATTACCATCATTGTGCTTGTATCGCCAAGACGTGTCGATTGATACATTACATGCCCTCCCTAGGCTACTTCATGACCTTGATCTGAGGTCATAGTTTCAGAGTAAGAAGTATTCCTGCTTGGACACGTAGTTTGTGCCAGCGAAAAAGAAAACTGACCGAAACACTTTCGATAGAGCTTGTCACCAGCTGTCCAACACCGTTTTCCGTTTGTTTCTAGCTAGCATAGTTCTAGAGATCTTAGGGGGGCAGACATCTGCCCACCCCCAGACCGGCGAAGTTGGCGCGGACCGCCGGATGTGCGAGTGTTAACAGGTGCGCACTCATCGAACAAGCCATTATTTTTCATTGGAACTTGCCGACCACGGTGCCCCTCACCCGGACATCCCTTCACTGTGAAGTACGATGCCATGAACGGAGACGCGTATATCATAGGGATGTCCCTAACGGGTTGCGATCAGTCTATTTTTGGGAGATTTCCCCCCTTCCCGCTGGATAGTTTATACCTTTAACATAGGACACTGCAGTCCCTCCCCTCCCCCCTCCCCCCCCCCCCCCCAGAAGTTTCAGCAGGCTCTCAATCCGTACTCTCCTTCCAGAGGCGACTTTCCGTACATTTGAGAGCACTTTCCCCATCCCAGGAATCATTCTTATGTCCCACTTCCGTAACCTCTCAATTATGCTTAGAAACTGCCACCACGCGGTGCCCATATGGCAAGAAGCGCATTTTCATATATCTTTCAAGTGGTGGAAATAAATGGGGCACGATGAATCGTGAAAGGGTGGGTAGACTGAGATGGTTCGTCTTCTTTAAGTCCGATATCAATACTTACCAGTGAACGCTGACATAGCTGCAAACTGAATGGTTTCAGGGACGTGTCCCTCCTTTTACATCTCAGGTAAGGCTGACATGGTCGCTGCACCCAATCGTGGCCATCAAACCTCGTAGAATTTATAGTCAAGCAATCGACAGTGAATGTAAAAATCGTCAACGCCCTTCTTGTCCTTGTATCTTGGAGCGGCAGCCCGACAGGAGCGGAACTTTACGGGTTCAGTTGGAGGTGCATATCAGACTCATTTGCGGTAACACATTCTTGACCACAGGAATGCTGATTTGAGGTAACATATTTCTGCTTCCAATGATGTTGATTTCTGAAAATGCTTTATACACCAATGCATGGCGGCAATGGAGAGGCACAATTGATGCGTGAAGGGACCACCATATGTGGTGACTGAGACCATATCCACATAATTCGCTATCCTGTGTCGATGATAATACCGTCGCCAAACGCCCATTGAAAACACCGGCTGCTTAAGAACAATATAGCAATGTATTGCAACAGCATGCTTGGCAACTAGGCTCATGAAGCATGCGGTATGGTCCAAGACATAGCATGCTTTCGCTCCATGTATATATACTGGGGAACGGAGTACCTGATGTCCAGCTCAGAAAAGAAAACACTTTGGAAAAAGTGTCACAGTTGATAATGTTGCGGAGTTGTACTGAGCATTGTTGAATTAAAGACGATTATGCGAGGTAACAAAATGCTAATATCAAGTAGAATAGACTCACAAATTGGCCCGATATCTTTCGGGGATGACCCTTCTTCAGAGACAGAATGCATGGACAGATGCATCTTAAGCACATGAATTTTAGCACATGCTTTATGTATTAGGGCGTCTACCAATATTGACAAAGGGGTTTTAATTATCGAGTCCAAGTATCGGCCGTATTTAAATACCAACATAGCGATGGACATTCCAACAAGTACATATGATCCGATCCTAACAGTAATAATGTGCATGGCTTCCCGAGAAAACTTCGCTACATATCTCCCATATACATAAAGACATAAAGACATAAAAGATTAGTGCAACTCTGAGCCACAAGGGCCCTTATTGGTTGCACTCTGTACACTGAACCAGTTGCCCACCAAATCTGCCAATCAGCCCTCCCTGTAATACTGAAAAGAAAGCCCTCTATTCTTATAATGATTGTCTATGCTGTTTTTAAAGATGTTCAATGTGCTGCTACTGACGATGTTTTCTGGCAGCTGGTTCCAGTGTTCCACTACCCTGTTGGTGAAGAAAGTTTGCCTTAACCTTGTTCTGCTGTGGTTAATTTTAATTTTGAATTTATGACCTCTAATTGCATCATTTCTGTTAAATTCAAACATTTCCCCAAGGTATCCCCTCTCCAGACCATTGACAAATTTAAAGACCTCGATGAGATCTCCTCTCAGCCTTCTATATCTAAGTGAAAACATATTCAATTTCTTCAATCTTTCCTCATATGCCAGGTTGCTTATGCCATTAACCATTTTTGTAGCCCTCTTTTGTACTCTCTCTAAAAGCCAACAATCTTTTTCATAGCTAGGAGACCAAGCTTGGATGCAGTATTCCAAATGTGGCCTGACGTATGCACAGTAAAGCTTCCTGATCACTTCCTCACTTCTGTATGATACATTCCTATTTATTGCATTACATTTATTACATTTATTGCATTTATTGCATTACATTCCTATATACACTATATACCTGCATATCCATGATGCGTCACCGTCTACTGCACTCGTGTTCGCGTGTGCGCGTGAACGAGCGAGTGGATACGTCAGTGAGTAAGTGTACGTGTGAGTGGCGAGTTAGTTGGTGAGTGCGTACCTGTTGAGTGAGTGAACTTCTGGGTGAATGCTGTGGTGGGTGATTGCGCTGGTGAGTGATCACGAAGTGAATAAGTCGGCGAGTGCAAGTGAGCATGCAGTATCATGCTGCATATGGAACTGGTTTTAGGAAGGTCCATGAAGCTACCATTGTGCTTAGAGGTGTGCACAATGGTAGTCCATGAAGCTACCATTGTGCACACACTGCCCTGCGAGTGAGCCAGCCTGCAGGATGACCACCTGCACAGCAAACAGTCCCACATGCACGGCAAGCAAGCCCACCTGCACAGCAAGTGGGCCTACCTGCACAGCAAGTGGGCCCACCTGCACAGCAAGCAGACTGACCTACCCAGCAAGTGAGCCAGCCAGCTTGGTAGGCAGGTCCACCTGCACGGCAAGCAGGCCTGCCTGAAAGGCAAGCGGGCCCGCCTGCACAGCAAGTGGCCAGCCAGGCTGGCAGGTGGGCCCGCCTGCACAGCAAGTTGGCCAGCCAGGCTGGCAAGTGGGCCCGCCTGCACAGCAAGTGGCCAGCCAGGCTGGCAAGCGGGCCCGCCTGCACAGCAAGTGGCCAGCCAGGCTGGCAAGTGGGCCCGCCTGCACAGCAAGTGGCCAGCCAGGCTGGCAAGCGGGCCCGCCTGCACAGCAAGTGGCCGGCCAGGCTGGCAAGTGGGCCCGCCTGCACAGCAAGTGGCCTGCCAGGCTGGCAAGTGGGCCCGCCTGCACAGCAAGTGGCCTGCCAGGCTGGCAAGTGGGCCAGCCAGCCTGCCCTGCGAGTGGGCCAGCCTGCTTCCTGTGCAGGCCTGTCTGCACAGCAAGCATGCCTGCCTGCACAGCAAGCAGGCCTGCCTGCACAGCAAGCAGGCCTGCCTGCACAGCAAGCAGGCCTGCCATGCACAGCAAGCAGGCCTGCCTGCATAGCAAGTGGGCTGACCTGCCCAGCAAGTGGGCCAGCCAGCCTGCCCTGCGAGTGAGCCAGCCTGCAGGATGACCACCTGCACAGCAAGTGGGCCAGCCAGCCTGCCCTTCGAGCGGGCCCGCCTGCACAGAAAGTGGCCTGCCAGGCTGGCAAGTGGGCCAGCCAGCCTGCCCTGCGAGTGGGCCAGCCTGCTTCCTGTGCAGGCCTGTCTGCACAGCAAGCAGGCCTGCCTGCACAGCAAGCAGGCCTGCCATGCACAGCAAGCAGGCCTGCCTGCATAGCAAGTGGGCTGGCCTGCCCAGCAAGTGGGCCAGCCAGCCTGCCCTGCGAGTGAGCCAGCCTGCAGGATGACCACCTGCACAGCAAACAGGCCCGCCTGCACAGCAAGTGGGCTTGCTTCCGCAGCAAGCATGTCCAATATCGTTTGGCAACCGGTGACGTCACATGGGCTGGACAATTGCTCAGTCCCGTAGGCGTTCCAGCCAAACTTACGTTTTTTTTCAACTCAACATTTCCGATCTTAAATACCATCAATCTTGAACAAAATTGGGTGTATTTAGAAGCGTGAAGAATATTGTCCACGAATATGAGCCTTATTTTCTCTTATCACCAGTACCTTTTGCTTGGACCCACGCTGACTACATTCATGTCGAGAGCCGCAGGAATCGCGCGGTGCCACGGGTAATAGCAATATGTTGAGACAGGCCAACTGAAGATCACGGTCGGGAAGGAGGGTTAGGAGCAAGTAAAAGACAACCGTTGCAACATAATTCCTCCCCACTTGGTACAGAAGCGTAAACAGGATGGGGGCAGTAGGGACATGTCCCTCCCATGAGAAGCGGGAAGTCCTCTGGCCAAGAAAATGAGCCAACATTATATTTAGACTACCAGTGGAGGTACCGATACCGATTGGAATATCACGCCCTTATCACCCATGTGTAGATATGGAACCTGCAGCTGGTTTTCATAAAGACATAAAGGCATAAAAGATAAGTGCAACTATGAGCCACAAGGGCCCTTCTTGGTTGCGCTGTGTACACTCAACCAGCTGCCCACCAAATCCGTCCATCAGCCCTCCCGGGTGTTCTTTGATATATTTTTAAGGGGCAAGCGCCCCATCAATGTTGGCTGTGTCCCATAATAATTTAGACTTTTAATTAACATATGGTACCATGGAGCATGTGACCAATCCACGGAAGATGCACGCCTGGATTTGAAATTCCGAGTTCGTGCCTTTCATCGGCGCGTATCAGCGGCGCCAACCTGCCACCTAGCGGCGGGTAAGTAAAATCACGGAAACGCGGCCAGTCTCAGGCCGTGCGCGTATGGGATTTCTGGGTACGCATTTCGTATTTGCATTTTTTTCAATTGATTCAGCCACCCCAGGAGGATTGCATCTGCCTTCCATGATACAGAATTGATGAAGGAACCTTTCCGTTCATTACTTATTGATTGATTATGCTTCGTTCCGAAGTTGTCGTAATGCGAAGTGAAGGCATCTGTGGGAGGGAGCCTATTTCGCCGAAAGGGTGGGCACACCTGTTGATTCCTTAAAACGATCGAAGGGGGCAAAGTACATGAATGCAATAGGTAGACGAAAATGAACAGAGGGGTCACATTACATACCCTCCCATGCTAGAAGTTGCAATTATTGCGGGTGAGGAAAGCAAGCATTAAGGGGACAGTTTCATCATTAAAGATAAGAATGGGCGGTTTTGTTTTCGCCCCCACCCTCCTTGCTCTCTAGATACGTGGCTGATATTTTCAGGTGGAGTGGTTTACACAACTGAATGGAGAGTATACTTCAGCGTAATCACCAATCCGCAGAGGATTGAGCGTAAGTTTCATGGAGTGTACAGACCCCTCACCATACACCATGCCACTGACAGGTTCATGATTTTGCCAAGGAGGCATCATTTCTCCAGAGGGGCGGCTCCTTGTCCAGAACATTTGGACGGGGTACACTCCGATCTACCAGAGTGGCACCATTTGTTTTTGTCTGACAAGTGACTTTCGCCGAAAAAAATTCGAGGCGTGCGTTCGGACTCTCAGAGGACTACCGTTCCCAGGCCGAGGAGCGCGCTCCGCTGAGTATTTCTAGGTGGGGGGTACACTGAAACCTCCAAGAGAGGCATCCTTTGGGTCATAAGGGGCGCGACCTTCTCTTCCCCCCCCCCCCCCCCCTTAGATCAACCCTTGCAACATACCCTAGCTGGCAACGCCACTACCTCTCGCCGATTCGCTACCACTTGCCAATCGTTCGAATCAGGGTTGTTGTTTTATATACCTTTGAGGGAGACTGCCACCTCACTGTTTGCTTGGCCAACCCCGCAGTTATTTTATCTTCTAACATGGGAGCCAGTTGGATGTGGTCCGAATTCATTTCGGTCTGTCCATTGCCTTCATGTACTTTGCCCCGTACAATCATTTCAAGATGAGGAAAAAGATAAAGAGATAAGACCTAATGATACAAGACAAAGATCTTCAAGATACCAACATCGGTGTGCCGACCCTTTGGACGAGGTGGGCCCCCTCTCAAAGATGTCTTCACTTCGCACCAGGACAACTTCTGAGCGGAGCGTAATAAATCAATAAGGAAATAATGGTCCGGTTCCTTGACCAATTATGTATCATGAGAGGGTGATTTAATCATTCTGGGATGGCTGAATCAATTGGAAAAAATCAAATACGAAATGCGTACCCAGCATTTCCATAGGCGCACAGCCTAAAACCTGCTGCGATTCCGTGCTTTTACTTACCCGCCGCTAGGTGGGCTAATACGCAAATAGCTGTTGGTTTCCAATCCAAGCGCACATGATCTATGACCAATCGACGTGGGGCTTCCCACTAACTTCATGCATTTTGTGCCCCAATAGTCTATGGTGTAATTATCATAACAATGATATGTATATATGTATATATATATAAATATAAATATATATATATATATATATATATATATATATATATATATATATATATATATATATATATATATATATATATATATATATATTATATATATATATATATGCGTGTATATATACATATACATAATATATAGATATGTATGTATATATATACATATGTAAATGTATATGCATATGTACATACATATATATATGTATATATACATATATATATATATATATAAGGTGTAGGAACTCATTTTAAGTTGGGGGGGGGGGGCAAAACAGGGGTCGGCTCTCCAGTGTGAATCTAGGGTCAGTTGTGGGGGAGTGACTTATGGTGGTCTCCCATCGTCCACGGTGCGCAATTTTGCGGGCATATGGTCTTGCTTATCTATTTCCTTCCCGGGGATGTAAAGAAGATCCGGTGTTTAGCAGTTGTATTTCATAATTAATGTGGCTTTGTACTTTGGCCATGTTGATTTAACCGAATGTGCTGTTCGTTTTTTTAACACTAAACGTGAACATGCCACAGCACCTGCAAAATGTACAAGCAGTTTGAAACTGTCCCGCTGGTTCCGGTTCAGCACTCGGACCCCAACGACATATACAACGACAAAAAAAATTAACACAAATCGAGTTATTACTATTTCTGGGAACACACTCACGAATGACTTTCGCATATCTAGATTACTGTCTGGTTTGAACCTTGCCAAAGGTCTTCATTATCTGAGTTTCTCTCTAAGAATGTTGTCTTCATTCTATCCAGGGCCATTTCCTCCACCTTCTCTCTATACACATTCATCAGCGCCAGAAGGTTCAGCCGTGGTTGTCCCATTATGGACCTCAGGTACGTCTTCAGACGTCGCAGCATCGGGAATGACCTCTCGGCAGAGGCGACTGCCGAGAGGCCTCTGTATCATGGCAGGCTCATGATGAGGGAGAGCACTTTCGTGGCCACGCTGAACATATGTCTGCTTCTCTCCTTCATCTCCGCCAGCTTAGCACATACCTCCTCTAGGCAGGTGGGAGGGTTCTTGAATGCTGCACTTATGACAATGAGCTGACACTTGAATTTCTCAACGTCGATGACTACAGGTAGCTGAAGGTATGGTGCCTGTAATTGGCTTCCAGAGAGTGCTCTCAGCACCAACTGCTCGCGACAAGCCGCCAGCTTCAGGTCCTTCGAATTGAAGCGGCTGTCTAGTCCGTTCAACACGAGATACAGACCCTCCAGGGACGCTATACTCGTACACACGGCTTCAATAAGTGAAGCCGCCACAAACTCTTCTCCGACTTTTGGATCATGTCTGATTCTGGCTGACGTTCTACATCGTCGCATTTCTGGCACTGCCAACTCCAGCTTCTCGGCTTCAGCTACTGCCTGATCAGTAGCTGAATTGCATCCCGTCGCATGCCTCCATCTCGTAGTTTTTGTAGGCGGTCATTGAGAAAGCCCACAGACTTCATGGCTGACCACGCTGCGGTGGTTGCACTTTGCGGGGCCTTGGCCACCGTCTCGAATGGCTCAAAGGTGGCCGACGTCAGGGCAAGCGCGACGCAGGTCGGCGTCAGATCCGCCTTTTGCGCCAGCCCGACAGTTCTGGCTCTGGCATCGCCTTGTAGGGAGCTATATTCCTCCAGGACCTAGAGAACCTCCAGCATATGGCCATACAGTTTCAACATTCGCTTCATGGCCAAGGACCGCACACACCAACGCGTTGGCGCGATGGCCAGCGGCTTCTTCACCACCTCTCCTTCCTCGAAAATGGACTTGTGAATGTTGGTCCGCTTTGCTGATTCGTTCACAGCATTTGACACATTTGACACGCCCTTCACAAACTCCAGCGTGTCCGCAACCGCCAACACACTTCTTCCCGCCTCCTGGAGCACCAAGTCCAGGGAGTGGTTGACACACGGCACGTATACACAATGCGGGTTCAGATCCTTAAGCCGACTTTGTACACCTTTATGAACTTAGCTCATGTTCGCTGCAGTGTCGAAGGAGAAGCCAGACAACTTCTGCATCGGGATGTCGAGTCGGGTAAGAATGTCCTTAATCACGAGGGTCAGTGTCTCGCCAGTGCTGCTAGCGACGTCATAAAAAACCAATAAAGGCGTTAGTCGACCTCATCTTGGCATCAAGATACTGGATACAGAGACTGAACTGCTCTATGCCGCATTTATAGGTGGTCCCGTCAGCAAACAGTCCAATGAAGTCGACACCTCGAAGTTCTTTCATGATGTCCAGTAGGATCTGACGTCCAAACATTTCGATTATCTCGTTTTGAATGACCGGGGACATCCAGTTATTCCGCCGTCTATTGAGAAAGACGACCACGTCAGTGAGGTTGTCCGTCTTTGCCCTATGGAGCACCAGCTTGTACAGAGCCCCATCGCGGTTTTCATGACCCCTGAGCGGGAATCCCTGCTGTCCCAAATACTGCGCTGAGGCAAAGAGCAGCGGTAGGGCTTTCTGGACGACATTTTGGCTGGCAGTTTCCTGTAGGTTCAGGCTGTGCTCCACGCTATGTGTTGACTTCAGGTGGTGTTTTATGGTGACGTGTCGGTGGCAGTCACTTTTCTCATGTTTTTGGAATTTCTCCACCGCCTTCTTCCAGTTTCTGAATCCTTCGAAAAAGGCAAATTCCATCCGTGTCTGTGTGTGCAGCAGGCCTTCTGATAACGCTTTCTGGCAAAGACTGCATGTGACGCAGTCTTTACCAGGGTTGTAGTATATCCACGGATATGTAAATTCGTGCTGCTGTCGATACCTTCGTCCAGTTTGCGACGCTGCTCCCACTTCCGGGACTGCAGCGACGAGGCATCCGCGCGAGACTGCAGCGATGTCGTCGAGGCGTCCGCGCTGGACTCCAGCGACGCCAATGTTGTGGATGTATTCGCGCCAGACTGCGGTAACGTTGTCGGCGTGGATGAACCATCCATGCCGACGTCATCGGAGTCTGGATCTGATGAATGGTCTGAAAAGAATGGTTGAGCTAATTGCAGATTTCCACTGCATTTTCTGATCACTTGGTGCTCAATGGGCAGCATCTATAATTTTGTCATTCCAATTTCACCTATAATTTGGCCATCTGCAGTCCACCCTGTTTTCATGAAACTGCAAAATACATACTGCAGGATTTCACCATATTTCATTCATTTATTCACCATTACTGTTTTGTGTTATAAAAAGTGTCATGCATCATTGTCATGT
Source organism: Imbricaverruca yamaguchii (assembly GCA_034440575.1). Classification (NCBI taxonomy): domain Eukaryota; kingdom Metazoa; phylum Arthropoda; class Thecostraca; family Neoverrucidae; genus Imbricaverruca; species Imbricaverruca yamaguchii. The sequence goes on along the minus strand of JAOTOL010001554.1, from coordinate 273,048 downwards.
TGATCCACATGTGCATAGGTACTGCATCATTGACCATTGTTGCTGGTGATACAGAGACGGTGGATTGCCCCAAAAACTGGGGGGGGGGGCAAAACAATATTTTGAGTTGATTCTTTCCAGTCGAAGGACTTGTATATAGTGTTTAAGAATCGCCAAACCATGGTGGCATTTTGGTACCAACCCTGCCCCCTGGAATCTGCCACCACTGGATTGATGTGCGTTATTTTCCTTTTAAAAGGCAAACAAATTATGCTTTTGTTTACCTATCATATATAAAGGTAGAAGAAATGCCAGATTTATATGTGAGCATCAATGATCAAAAACGTGACTGATCAAGTTCTAGATCACCCAACCGCAGAATGCCTAATGGCCAAAGGGGGGCACAATTCCTTCTATTTTTGCGGATTCAGCAGTGAACTGCACTATATTGAGTACAAACCTATGCGCTGCAGAGTTTCCGGTATAATTGTATGTTTCTATGGGTGTTTTGGTTTAAAGTCCGCTGGCGGTCGAATGTTTGTTTGACCAGAATATCCTCTGACGGAACATTTTTTCTTTCGTTTAGAATCCGATGATTGTTCGCGTCGCGAAACCGTCACAGTGTCGCTGATGAAAATGTGCATTAACCTGCGAGAACTGGTTACCCATAGTTCATTATAGCCTCCTGCCTCTTGTCAACCCGAGTTGCACACCAGACTGCAGTTCGTGTGCATTGCAGTGAAGGTCGTTCTTATACGCACGTGATAGACTAGGGTCTCAACCTCGCGTACGAGTCACTCCGGTAGCAAAAATGGTATGTTCTTTGCATGATATATTGTGCAGAAAGTATAGTGAATATATGGTGACGCAATAATGTTCCAGGCCGACAGCTGACAGTAATTAATTTCAGTTCTAAATTTGGAGGCAGAAATACAGTTATTAATTTATACACGCGACCGACCGCGCGACAGGGCCGCTTTGCTCGACAGTCCAGAGAGATCTGCCAACCGGGGGTGGTTCGTCGGGCGCGGCAGCGACCAGAAGACCAAGGCACACTGCCCTGGCTCTCGGCGACCGCCAGGTGTCCTTTTCCCTCTCCGCGGGCGGCCGCCGGCCATTGGACTTTAGCCCCACGTTCGGCCGTCGCCGCGGCGCGGCAGCCGGCAAGCCACCGGCCGGCTCCAGTTCAGGAGTTGCCCGTCGGCTGGCTTACGGGGTCACAGTATTACAGTTACGGGCCAGTATTACGATACTGTGCCAGTATGTATATTTTACGGTTAAAACAGTACCTTTTTAGCAACTTTGTTACAGCATTACGAGTTGGCTCTCTTTTACTTGCACGGTGTTGGAATCTTTTTATGTCGCGAAAGAGCTTGCTGGACGAAGGAACTGCTTTTTGTAGGTGGGCGACCACCAGGCTAGACAACCGTTCCAAACCCTCAAGGAAAGAATTACTCATCTATTACTCATCATGTACGATTGTATGTGCGTACATCTAAATCACCTCGGATTGATCAGTTTAACAGTGGTAAAGTTCTACAGAATGCAGCCACACTGTGCGTCTTGTTAAACTTCATACGATGAAATGAAAAGCTCCGAGCTATTTTCGTATAGTATCATTTTATTTTGTGGTTGAAAATTGAAGCTGAATTTCAGATTTCTCCTGTCTTAATTTTGTCTTGTAGTTATATTATCGAAACATACGTGTGTAGTTCGGTAAGAATTTGGAACATAATTCAGTAACATGGCACATACACATAGGGTTATATTCGGATCATAATGTTCGATGTTTCGGATTTTACGTACCAGGGTAATAATCGTAGGCAATTGGAGGAGGTGTTTAGGGGCGCATCGACTGCATAGGTCATTCAGCTAATCGTAGGCAAGCTTACGCATGTACGCTAAATAGTTTTATACATCGTGCGAGAGCCCAGGGAAAGTTTGTTAAGTGCAGATTGCGGTCAAATAGTGCGTGCGCACAGTGGCTCCGACACGTCATTTTAATATGCGTTGTGGATGCAAAGGAGATCCCAAAAACCTGCGTGAGATGCAGGCTAGAATAATATGCAGCAATTCCATCATAATATCGGGTTCACATTGTCACCTATGCGGGACCAGCTTTCGTATATTATAATGAGACATTTAAAAGATGATAACTTGGGTCTGTTTTTGAACAAAGGAATTACATTTACCCTTTGCTTACGAATCGCACATGGTGGCCAAGAGCGGGAGCCGGCCACAGCCGTCCTGTGATTCCAGCATCATTGAACGCTGAAATTAAACCAGAGCGTGTCGCCCCCAGTAGAGGTTGGCATCCAGGAAAAGGCGTCAGGACCCTCTCTGGGTTCGTTGAACCCTCAATGAACCATCCGTGGATAATTTTGATCTACAAGAAGAATCAACTTAAATGCAACGTTCAAGAGGCGGGGCTGAGCCAACGACAATTTAGAAAATGACACGTAGTTATTCAAAGCACTCGTTACTATTTCGTGCCCATTTTATTGGAGCTTTCACACGCACAAATCTATGCCAGATTATACGGGCATTTGCTCACCTGGATGTTTAGCGGCAGCGAAAAGCGACAGAACGACACACAGCCTTTCGGTTGAAAGACCAGCGCTGCCGATAGGCTATCTTGTCTGCTTTTCGGGTCATATTCACTCGTATATTTCCAATACAGTCACGGCACAACCTTGGTGAACACACACGACAGGCCACATTCGTCATGCACGTCCACGCCGCGTCGCGGTGGTGCCTGATTGGTGCAGTCATGGTGCGTGCTCGGTGCAGCCGTGGTGCCCGCTCGGTGCAGCCGTAGTGTCCGCGTGGTGCGAGCTCGGGATCTGAAGCTGCCGATCCTAAACTGGGCCCGGGAACGGCTGGGCACACGTTTCTGTGACACCGCATAAACCAATTTATGCTCACCTGGGCTTCTATCAGTGCAACATCACTGAGTGATGCTATGTCAAGCTTCACATCTCTAGCTTTAGTCATTGTAATCGTGGGAAGCCTAACTCGCAGTTCCGGAGATAGTGGAGGGTCATTCGCGGGTTGACATGCATGTGCATTGAAATATGGAGATTTCTCCCCCTCAACAGTTATTTTTGAATATTTCAATGCCGAGAATCAATTGGATGTATTTCTTAGTTGACCTTAAAAATGGACATAACGCAACGTAAAAAAGCCGATTACAAATATTTTTAGTTATTGGCGTACAAAGCGAACCTAGTCGGACGATGTTGTTTGTGAAAAGTGACGATAAGGTATCCTTGGCAAATTTCCAAGAGATACTATATGACGCCTGTTTATAAACTATATCAACTATGCGGATAATTTCTGGCTGTGGTATACTCCCCATCAAACGTACACATCAGTTATACAAATGACTCCAAAATGCACGAAAATTAGCATTTTAAAAAATAGTTCGCTTCATGTAGCCTACAACGAATTGAGGAATTGCTGTAAATTATCAAACGACAGTATTTCTAAAACCCTCAGTTACCCTTCAAGATTGGTGGTCCTATCTTGCTAAGTTTTTTTTTGCACTACCATATTGTTCGTGCTTCTTCGCTTTCTATGTAATGCTTATCCCTCTTGAACATTTTACGAACATGTCTTAATCTGATGCTGTTTTTTGTTTGTTTTTGGATTGCCTGACTATCACCTCTTAGAAGTCCAATGTTAGTCTGGAAGTCGTCGTATTAACGCTCTCGCTTTTCAGTTACTTCCGTCTGTGTTTTCTAGCTCTTCCAAACAGCTACTGATCCGTTAAGAAGCAGAATAGAAGATTCTGACCCTCACATAATTGGTCTGTTTGCGTTGTATCGCAAAGTGTGTGCAAGTTTTGTAGCAGCTGACATGTGTTCGCGGACTTTATTTCGTTTCCACCGACCTCTGGCGATTCTGTTCCCGCTCAGGAAAAAACATCACACCGTCTGATGTGCAGTCAATTATGCGAAAAATGCAGACTTCCTAAATCTGCTACTTCGAATTTTGGTCCATCAATTCCGTAACAGTTACACTCCCCCAGTCAAGCCAGGACGCGCGCGCCCCTCGTCGATTGCATCAGCCATCCCGACACGCGCGCGCGCCGGCCATCGAGGCCACGCGACATTCGGGCGCCAGTTAAGATATACACGCAGCGACTGACCTCGCATTGCATCATCATTCCGCATGCGCAGGCACAGGCGTCGCGCTGCACCGACGCTAAGTATACTCTATGGAACACACATTGCAGGCAAGCAATTCATCACTCGCCCGCTTTGCCACCACAACGCTAGTCCGGAATGCACAGGCACGCTTAGACCAGCTCGTAACTCAAACATCCGTCAAACGCTAGTTGTACTTTGCATCCGAGGAGCCAACTACTGTCACCAACATAAATCAGACGCCATCTGGTTATTTTCAATTCACATGCACACCCAGGCTCCGGGATAATAATTAGACTTGTGCGTCACCACATACACACGGAAGCTGGCCGCCGTCTGGACCGTAAGGTCAGAGGTAGGCCAGCAGCCAGTAGTTTTCCACCAGTATATAAACCCACCAGTATAAATACGATGGCACGGAACACTCAGGAGGGCGGACCATCCTCAGACGCCGAGCTGTGCACCTCTTTGCCGCCGCACGTCACCAGGCTGGCCAGCACTCTACCTCCATCTGCACCTAACCTGGCGGGGGACGGACCGAGCGCCGCAACCAATAACTGGGAGAACGAGGTACAGTTCGCACCATTTACGTTCGGAACTACGTGAACAATTCGCATTGTTTGTTGCGCGAATTCCTTGACAATTCTCTGTGTCTTGCTTGTGCTTGAGGACTTGAGGAGTGAAAATAACAACGCGAGGTCCTGACCTAAAGCGCTGTGTTTTGAATGGACGGTCACGGCCAACGACCGACAGCCCAGCATCAGCGGCAGCAGCAGCAGCAGCAGCCTCAGCACAGCGGACCAGCCGGGTTGTCATAATTCCAACGACTTCCGAATGGTCATGGATTACTCCCTAAGGTAATGACAAGAAAGTACATATTCACTAAATCATTTAAATAGATCTCAATCCCCCCCCAATAAAAAGATGACGGTATGCATAATCGTGATATGCCATACCATTGGTTAACATGACCTCCCAGCATCCTATGAAACAGGTCTGTCTAGGTCCAATGCGCCCTCATATATTATCCAGGGGCGGTCGGCCCATGTGAGGCACTAAGGCAGTGCCTCACCTGAGTAGAGCTGGAAAGTATTGTTGTATGTTATTTTCATAAAATGATGCTTTCATCCACTGGAAAATGGCAAACTTGAAAAACTTGAAACAGATATGCATTGGTTATTATGGTGAAAATTTAAGTTCATTTACTTTTACACCATTTGCATCTTAGCTTCCAAACAGCTCCATCACCGGTCGGCAGAGGCTAGCCTCTTGCACATTTCGACATATAGTGAGTTTTCGTTTCATAACCAGCTCAGGGTAGGCAGGGGCCCTCTAATATCGTTTGGCAATCGGTGACGTCAAATGGGCTAGACAATTGCTCAATCCCGTAGGCGCTCCAGCGAAACTTCCCTGACTTCCACAGGACATTTCTGATCTTAAATACCATCGAAATTGGGCAAAATCGGGTTCATTGGAAAGCTTGAAGAATATTGTGCACGGATATGAGCCGTATTTTCCCTAACACTAGGATTTTTCCCTTGGACCCACGCTGACTGAATTAATGTCAAGCGCCGCAGGAATCGCGCGGTGCCACGGGTAGTAGCAGTATGATGAGACAGGCCAACTGAAGATCACGGTCGGGAAGGAGGGGTGGGAGCAAGTAGGAGATAACTGTTCCAACATTATTCCTCCCCACTCGATGCAGGTGCCTAAACAAGGGTGAGGGTACTGGGGGCATGTGCCCCCATGGGAAGGTGGGTACCCATCCGGCCAAGAAAAGGCGCCAACATTACATTTAGGCTACCGGTGGATGTAGCTATACTGGCTGGAATAGTACGTTCTTATCAACCATGTGCAGATACGGAGCCTGCAGCTGGTTTTCAAGATTATTTTTCATTTTTAATTCATACACGTCTGGACCAGGGGTGTTATTTTTGTATATTTTTAACAGCAAGTGCCCCCTCAATGTTGGCCCTGTCCACTAAAAATTTAGACTTGTAACATGGGGTACACCATTGAGCATGCACTCGATCGATGTGGGGCTTCCCATCAACTTCATATATTTTGCACCCAATTAATGAATAATAATAGTAACAACAATAATAATACTTATGTATATATATATATATATATATATATATATATATATATATATATATATATATATATATATATATATATATATATATATACATACATATATATGTATATGTGTATATATATATATATATATATATAAATGATGAAAACACTTATAACATATCTGTGTGTGGGTATGTGAACCATTTCGGGATATGAAATGGACGTATATGAAAACCTCAATGATATATGAATATATGATTTTATTTCCCGCCATTTATATATGAAAACCTCCCGGCAATTTCCGAAGCATTTGAACAGGAGGGATAGGGCTGAAATCCACCCAACTCGGAAAGATGTTCATAGGTTTGGCACTTTGTAGCGCCAACCTAAGTTGTTGATGCACATCTTACCATAAAATAAGAATAGATACTTATAATATATAATACTAAAATACTGGTCGAAATCCGGCGATTTTGTTCTGTCTCACCTCATTTGGGTGCCACGGACCGCCCCTGGTATTATCCATCCCCGGCGTGTGAGATATAAGCTGTCCGCTAAGCTTTAGATGGAGATATCTGGGTATTAAGACTAAAGGGCACAACGAAATCTAGTAGGTTTTCTAGTTCGAGCCCAAGTGACGTAGACAGAAATGTGCTATATTTCTAGTATATTCTACCAGGATTTTGGTATATATGGATGCGTCACGTAAACATCTCAAATACGTTTTAAAACCTGGCTATGATTCAACTGTAGCGCAGTGAAGACATGAGTGTATTGTGGTTTGGCATACGGTGTTTCTGATTGTTCGCGTTGGTATATGAGGCTGAAGAGTATTGTTTAGGTTCATAGGGTATTGAACATGCTCTTAAGTTTGGTGCAGAATTTCTTCAGTCCATGGGATACAACCTTCAACCTGTTGTCGTTCATAACGCTTAAAGTTTTACGAACTGAAATCGGAACCATAGCTGGATTTACCAATAGCACAACCACATACATCAAGGTCGCTAGTGTTGCCAAAAACACTTCCCTTTTGCCAATATACGGAAAGCGCATACGCGCCGATTTTTGTAGTCTGGCCCTGACATTTCTTTATTTAACAGCCCGTAACTCGAAAAATATTCGTCCGATTCTTGTTTTTCGTGGTTTAACCAACGCGCTGATCATTTTTAAATCTGGAGTTACGTAGGAAAAACCGGAGGGGTGGTTGGATTTCGCCCCCTCCCCCTCCAGGGCGCGTGTAAAGTTCAATAATACCCAAAACATATGGAAATAATCACAAGATTCTAGGAAGGTACATATGTACCTACCTAGGTATGTACTAAGTAATAGGCAAAGCTTGTCTGGTGTTATCAGATTTTACACTTTTCGGAACAAAGGGTGATGAAACTTACCAAGGCAATACATTTTTAGTCCAACAAACTTCAAAGAAAAGACTAACCTATTATCAGAATGTTTCCTTGTTGAGCATGGTCATTAAAATTATCTTCCAAGTGTACACTGGTATCACCGTAGGTGTAAGCTTGAAGTGTAAGGTAATCTTTTAGTTCTTGGAATTTCTTTTTATAATGATATACTTATAAATATTGTCAATTTGATGCAATCACTCATTTCCTCTGGAAGTGCATACCTTTTTTTTCAGGTGGGAGGCAAAGTAACGCCAAAAAAGGAGCTTGGATTTGGGTAAGATATCATTAAAAGTGATGTTCAAAGCAACTTAAAAAAAATGTAGCCTGACTTAACCTAACCTCCCATACCAGAAAACATTTTTTAAATATAAAATTTGCAAACAACTTTGTGCAAAAACGATTCAACTTAAAAAACTTAACCTAAACTAACCTGGCCTGAACCATTTCTGAAGGATCAATTTCCAAGAAATTGTTCTTGGAAAAATATCCCTAATTTTTTTTGTTTTTTAAATCCAACTTAAAACAGTAATCTCCAAGCGTAACATATTTCATTGCTTCAAGAGGGTATATGGGTAAAGCTTATCGCATAGATGCCCACCTTAAGGTGCAATAAAAACATTAGAGTTTGATAGCCCGGTCCTACCACCCGAACCTGCCTTACCTGCGAACCCACCAGTTATTTCTTATTCAGGATTTAAATATCTGCATACCTCCTCTTGCTATTCTTCTTGAGAAAAAAAATCAGCCAACGTAGCCTGTTTCTTCGTCTTAGAGACCCACAATATCGGCATGCGAAACATGCTGCTCAACTGGGCTTAACTGGACACACGCACAAATCATACTGTTCAAATTTCGCTTTCGAAATCTGGCTCACTAGGTTTGCTTGCCCGTTATTGGCTAAGCTAAATTCATGAAGCTATCTGACTGAGGAATAATGAAACTGCTGATTTTGTCAACCCTTGCTGTAAGCAGAACTTAAGCACAATAGAACCATCGATGTGCGTGAGAATCTACTATGCTACCAGATTGGGCTTCCAAACGAATATTAAAATACATTTGAAATGGTGATTCTTTCACCCGGAGCGCTATTTTCAAAGTTACAGTATTCTAATTTAGTTCACTTCTATTGGTCTCGGGGGGGGGCCAAAAGACCCCACCTTTTGAGGCGCTTCGGGGCGCCATGGCCGGAATGGTCCCCCTTGGATCCGCCGGTGGAGCTTGAAAGTGTTCACCAGTGGTGGACAATGAACACAGGCAAAAAGGAAGCACACGGGTCGCTAGCGATAGAAAACGTCACTTTGGCGCAAGGACGTCATCGTAACTTCCGTCGCCAAATGTTCCCGGATGTTCACGGGCTCCAGCTTGACGGTTTCGTCCCAATGCCGGTGTCGTTCTGCTACCATCAGCATCATATTGTCACAGCATTGCTATGACCGGTTCGTCGCCAGGCCAGAATCCATGGATGAACATCTCTGTGTCCGGTAATCGTCCCCTTCCGAAAGCGCATCATCGCCGAATTGCAAAAGCGGCGCCGCGAAATGCATGCGGGCCACGCCCCATCAGCTTCCGAGGGACTCCGGCCCGTTCGTTACGCCCCATCACCGCCGACCGTGACGTCACGACATCCGTAGGTGACGTCACTGCGACGGCGGCGTCTCCCTTTACCGGCTGCAACTCGTGTGTGCGTGGGGCCGGCCATATTCTTCAAACGCGACCTCATCATGTAGAAACCGACAGGCGAGCGGTGCGTTATCACCGCACGCGTGCGAGCTGAGCTGAAACTGCCGGCGGGTGGCTGGCCGTCGGTGTTGGAAAGCCGAGAGTCGGGCGGCACACAACTGGGCCGTGTCCCTGAGGCTCGCGTCGGCCGGACAGACAGCGGTGGAGGCAGCGGTTACAGCCAGGTGGTGTCGGCCAGTGGCTTGTGTCTCACACTTACCCACCGCTGGCCGGACAGACAGCGGTGCAGGTAGCGGTTACAGCCAGGTGGTGTCGGCCAGTGGCCTGTGTCTCACACTTACCCACCGCTGGCCGGACAGACAGCGGTGCAGGTAGCGGTTACAGCCAGGTGGTGTCGGCCAGTGGCCTGTGTCTCACACTTACCCACCGCTGGCCGGACAGACAGCGGTGCAGGTAGCGGTTACAGCCAGGTGGTGTCGGCCAGTGGCCTGTGTCTCACACTTACCCACCGCTGGCCGGACAGACAGCGGTGGAAGCCCGCCTGCCGCCGGCCTCCAGCTGCCATATACGCCCGTCCTGAGGTTGGCACGGCCAGTGGTGGCCTGTGTCTGACACTTACCGACCGCTGCCGCCATCCTCCGGTCTTCATATACTCATGCCCAGAGGCTGGGACACATTGGCCAGCGGATCGTTTGTTATAAGCCCACCTTTCAGCACGTTGTAGTTGTCACACTCAGTTCAGCAGAAGGCACTGATTTCCTCTGCGCACGTAGCACGAGGTCCCCAGGATGGATATCTCAGTTTTGTGTGGTTCGACACGTTATAATAGCCTTTTATGTGAGGGGAAGCTGGGACGTAAAGCCCCCTCCCCCCCCCCCCCCGATGAGGCACCACCTTTACGCGGTGGGGGAGGGGAATTGAGTGCCCCAATGACCCGGCGACCATCATGCCGGCGAGGGGTGAGACCAGGAGTGCCTCACTTGTCCTTCCGTCCATACGCTCCCATTCCAATGCCTATCCCATCCCAACATCCACGTCCTTCATCTGGCCCTGCAACACCAGCTATCCATACTATGAGCAGGCAGGGCAACTTCCCCGGTCCTGCCTACGAGCTCAGTTTTATCTGGGTAGCCGCGCTCCCTCGGCCCGACCCCCGGGGTTGACGGAGTCCCGGAGGTTGAGGTCCCCCGTCGCACGGTGCTAGGTGTGACGTGGTACTAACACACCTCTTTGGTCATGGGGTGCGTTCTTTGTTTCCTTCATTCCACGGATTATGTGGAGTGTGACGTCGCACATTTTGTGGACTGCAGCCGCGGAGCGTTCTGTGAAATTTCGCGCCGCATTACATATGTGAGCCATATGTGTCGCTGTTCGCAAACCTTCCTACTAATTGTTATAATTAGCATTAATTGTACGCTGTTGCATAAAAGCAATGTGGTTGAATCGCTTATTGGCAACACCAGGAATTATGCAATCCTTCCACCTATGATCTTATTGTTATTCACCACTGATGCCTAATTAAATGCGCATGGATATACGATTTAAAAAAAAAAGAAGATAAAAACGCGAAGCCATGTCCAGGCCAGGCTATGACAGGCATGCCAAGGTTAGGGAGGAAATTTACGTTGGTCATTGCCCAGTGAACATGCTGACAGCGGATCGACGTCGTTCCGCTATCTGGACGCCAGTGGCCCGCTGTCGGCTGATGAGTGGAGCACCCGACACCCAGCCCAAAGTGGCTGTCAGGCTGCCGTTGGGACCCTAGGGGCCTGCTGTCGGCTGTTGAGTGGGATCAGGCGGGCACCCAGGATTTTTCCATGGGGGGGGGCCGGACCGAAAAGGGCACTTGGTCGGCTCCAAAAAGGCACTTGACCGGCTCCAAAAGGGCACTTTGCGGCCCGGGGCATACTGGAATGTTTGCTGACCGGCGGGGGTGGGTGAGTTTTCAATGGGACACGTTATATGTTATAGCACCGAACCCTTGTATTTACAATAATATTTCCAAAAGCATGCAGCCTGCATGCATTATGTCGTTAGATGAAGGTTGCCCGCTAGCCTTTGATGTAAAAGTACGCAAGATGTGGATTTCTGGAAAGGATAACTGCTGACACGAAGGCGATGGTCCTGAAGACAGGTGACATGTACACAAACAAGTAACACAATAAAAATGAAAGCTGCTTGCATACCCCAGATGCAGCAAGAGTAAGTGTCAAACAATCAACGCGATGGATGCGACTATGCGAGCATGCAAATAAATTTTAGCAAGGAATGGTCAATGATTTCAAAATGTTAACGCGGTGATGTAACCACGAAAGGAGAGGTTTTAAAAGTGCTAGAAAAATGAGCTAGAATCCTCTTTGGGAACGGGAAAACAAAAGTAATTAGAGATCACCATAGCTGCACAGGCACTACGCAGTTTGCTCACCTAAACATGGCGAGCAGCCTGGTAGCCGAGTAGTTAGGGCGCTTGTTTTCGGTTCTGACGGTAACCACCGGCGTCGGTATGCGCTTGAATCCCAGCACGGCGGTCACGTTTCCGGGCTGGTGGTCCGACGTTATTGGCTAGCAGCCCCAGGGCATGGCACAGGGCAGGGCACAGGACAGGGCACAAGGCAGGGCACAGGGCAGGGCACAGAGCAGGGCACATGGCAGGGCACATGGCAGGGCACAGGGCAGGGTATCGGACAGGACACAGGGCAGGGCAGAGTTCACGGTACAGCACAAGGCACAGGGCAGGGTACAGGCCAGGGTACAGGACACTTTTTGATCAAAAGGGCACCTAATTGGGACAGGCATAGGACAGGAAAAGGCACAGGGGAATGGCATTTGTTAGGCCAAAAGGGCAGTTTTGGGCCAAAAGGGCAACTTTGGCACAGCCGGGCACATACGGCAGGTGATTTTTGTGCTCAATTTAGGACATTCCGGCCAAGAGGGCACTTTTCGGTCAAAAGGGCACTTTTGGCCAAAAGGGGCACTTTGGTCTCATGGGGGCCGGGCCCCCTGCCCCCCCTTCGGTGCGCCTATGATTGGGATGTCTGACAACGGCCTGACGTCAGCTAGCCGTTATTGATATGTCGAATTCAACCCGACATATGCTGATATTCCAGATCAGTATGCTGATGTCGGGCCGAGAGCGGCCCAATGTTGACATGCTGTTTATTAGATGTCGAGCTCGCCCCGACACCTGCAGACAGCGGGCCGATATCGGTATGTTTACTTGGTGGAGAGGCAAATAATCAGGGAAAGAAGCTTCTGAAGATAGTGTCTAGCTTCCTGCTGTTTCACCTCAACAGTTGAGTATTTGGCCACGCTGCAAGGGAAAATCCTCGCCGGTGGGAGCATGACATTCATTAGTAATACCTTCGCACAAACTATCCACTCCACAACGCTACTTACGAATTTGCAATATCTTCCTTGCCCTCACATCACTTCCAATGTGCGTCGCCATCTTGGGAAAACCGCACAGGACGGGGCTGGACAGCTTTTTTCATTCCGCGCGTTCCCCGGGGAATCCGCGAAATCTGGCCGCGGAATTCATAAGGAACGGACAAAGAACGGCACACGACGTCAGAGTCCAAGGAATTCCTGGGCGGAACGTGACAAAGAACGCAGCCCTGATATCCGGGAGGGGCGGTCGGGCCCGTGGGGCCTCACGCGGGCCAAGTGGCTGGTCGCCTCAGGCCGGGGACCTGGGATTCTTCCCAGTGTCTGCCGGCCCGACCGGCTGTGGTCAAGGGGTGGGCGGCGCTGTTAGTGCGGTCGGGGTGGTGAGTCCCTCTCTCCCGGCCGTACGAAAGTGCCGCCCGCCCCGTATAATTCTTCTGGCGCCTGGCGTCCTCTCGTCTGCGGGAAACAGGCGTCCCTCCAGTAGGGCCCCGTTGAAGTGGGGAGCCCGAAGAGCTGAACACCAATCACACTACATGGCAAACCAAATTCAAAACACAACTCCTGGCCCTTCTCACAGGGGCCAGACAGTCCGATCCCCGCAGGGCTATCGGCGCATTGATAACAGTGACATTGTTCAGACGACGTGTCCCCAAACTAGGGCCCGAAATATAACCGACTCACACAGCAAAACTAGTCCTCGTATACTTATCATACGGGCATGTGAAGGTGCCAAGCAGCTGGCGTCTTGATCACCTTTCCAGCGACGAAATAGATATGACCGAATAGGATGCATTGCTAGGTGTCAGCCTATGCGTGACGGCGGGCTGGAAGTAGAGTTCTCGAGGAGGGAAGACGCGAATAGAGCGTTAGCAGCCGACCTGTTCACGTACAGTGTCCGGGAAGGCAGTGGCAGACGAGTTGTGTCAATTCCAATCACGATCGAACCCCACAAAACAAAAAACTCATCCAAGGGCATAATGAACTGTTACGACCTTAAAAATATTTCCGATGCAAAAATCGTCGACGGACTCTGAGTTAGGGGTGACAGAGGCCCGGCGTATCAGTACGAGAAAGGGAACTGAGATCTACCATGTCAACAATATAATTTTGACATTCAGCACGGACGACCGTCCAGGCACAGTACTCGTAGGATACACTCGTGTGGAAGTGCGCAGGTACATTCCAAACCCAAGGCGATGTTTTCAATGCCAGCGTTTCGGACACACCAAGCCCGCTTGCTGTAACCGCCCCACATGCGCAAGCTGTGCTGCCACTACTCACACTACAGATAACTGTAGCGCCATGAGCGCTGGTGTGTAAATTGTGGGCGAGGCCACACATACTGCCTATGGCCGGCTACGGTAGTGCTACGGTGCTGATAGCTCGTCTTGTAGCTCTACGACAATCATTTGGAGTCGCATGGCCCCCTTCGTCACCAGCGGGGCAGGGGTGCCCAACCCAAAAGGACGACGGCGCAGCCGAAGTCCCACCCACCACCAGTGCAAGCGCTGATAAGCCACCAGAGAGCCCTTCCAGATCAACCACTGAGGGTGGCGAGTGGATCCGGATCCAAGAGATCTGCTCGGTCCTCCCCACCGAAGCTCAGTTCCTCCCGATCTACCTCATTGATTACCTTGAAATCCCCGCCTTCTACCTCCTGTCCGCCCCCGAACAACCACCCCTCACCTTCTACAGGTACCAACACGACCTCCAAATCCATCCATTCCACCTCATCCGTTCCCGAATCCTCCCCCTACCCGTGAGCCAAGCCACCCCCATACCCGCAACATCTACTTCCGCACCTCCATCGTCGTCGCGCAGCTCCAACCGACCTATCCAGATCTCGGATGAAACATTTCATCACCAAGAAGCCGAAAGGCGCGCCCGGGGGGCCAAGCGAGCTCGGCTCGCCCAAAGGGAGAAGGCCCGGGTAAAAGGCCGCCAAGTAGCTGACGGGCCCCCGCTCCCAAGGCCGGCCACCCCACTGCCGCATCGTAGGGTCGAAGGGCCATGCCCGTCTGTTATGGGCCCTCCTCCCCCCCCCAGGCTGGCCCCCAAAAAGAGGCTTTCCTCTGTCGAGCTCTCCACCGGGGGATGTTTCACCGCGCTCCCGCCCCAGAACCCAGTCCCTGGGACCAAATAGGGACAGCCCACCGGGGTAAACAGCGTCGCCCACTCTTTGGAAGTGGACGGAACTAGAGATTCAACACTAACGTTTTCCTTTATTAGAACAACTAGTCACCCCACTCCAGTCAGTTTTAGTTCATTACATCTAGGAGTGCACCGCTTCAAAGCGATCCCCTCATCGTACCTCCTTTAAGTAACCTTAACAAGCTCACATGCAGGCTATTTTACAATGGAACTGCAGAGGTTTTAGAAACAGTACCCAGGACATACAGATGGTTTCAAATCAGCATTGTCCTGTCGTTATGTGTCTCCAAGAGACCAAACTTCGACCCAACTCACGATGTGAAATACAGGGATACACAATTTTTCGAAAGGACATGGCAACCGACACAGTTGCTCACGGCGGTGTCATGGTAGCTGTGCACCATAGTGTAGGAGCAATGGAGGTGGCCCTAAGCACAGATCTCCAAGCAGTGGACCCTCAGATTGACTTTGACCGCAGCTCGATAAAAGTTTGCTCCATTTACTTGCCTCCTAGAACGGGGTTTACACGGGGCGAGCTCACCCCGCCAGTTTCTGAACTGCAAACACCTTTTCTAATTTTAGGAGATTTCAATTCCCACCACACTGATTGGGGATGCAACGACGTGAACAGCCGAGGTCGAGTTTTACAACCTTGTATCCTGGAAGAATCACTATGTATTTTAAACACTGGCATTCGAACTCACTTCACGATGCCACCAGGAAGCACATCAGTACTTGACTTGAGTCTGTGCAGCCCTGAGCTTGCACAACATTTTGATTGGACATTGTCGGAAGATCCTATGGGGAGTGATCACTTTCCAGTATGGCCAAGATTTCGACACAACTGTCTTCCAAGTGCTAGACCACGACGATGGAATTGAAATAAAGCTTATTGGGAAGCATATGAAAGGAAATTTAAAGACAGTTTTGGCGCCCTGGCAGAACGGCAATCACTCTCCATAGAAAGCCTCTCAGCGGTCATCATAAAAGCGACATAAGGATGTATCCGGAAAACATCCGGTACTCCACGTAGGACCCCTGTCCCGTGGTGGACAGAGGAGTACCGAGACGCCATCCGAGCACGACGCCGTGCATACAAATCATTTAGTCGCAATAGTACAACAGCCAACCAAATTGCCTTCCGAAAGGCGAGAGCGCTAGTACGACGAATCATCGCCGATGCCAAGCGTGTGTCATGGAAGGGATATGTGAGTAACCTGAATCGTTGCACCTCGTCATCACAAGTGTGGTCTCGTGTCAAAAGGATTTCTGGCACATTCCGCCCAGTCCCTCTCCCTGTGCTGCGCATGGCCGACCAAGACATCACCCACCCCACAGATGTTGCATACGCGATTGGTCAGGCGATATCGCAACGAAGTCTCGACAGCGGTGCTGATCTCGAGTTTGTGAGACATAAGGCTCCATGTAGGTCCACGCCTGTGGACTTTACTACTTCGGCGCACCACGCATATAATAGTCCCTTCACCATTGCAGAACTGACTTCGGCCGTCAGTTCTCTGCGAAATGTATCAGAAGGGCCTGACGGAATCCACAACACTATGTTTAAGCATCTTCCACTGTGTGCTTTGGATGTTCTTCTCGTCTCCTTCAACACATTGTGGCAAAGTAGCACATTTCCATCTTCATGGCACGAAGCTATTATGATACCAATAGTGAAGCCGGGTAAGAGCGGTCGCGACCCTTTGCACTACCGTCCAATTTCCTTGACATCGTGCCTCTACAAGTTGATGGAGCGAATGGTAAATGTCCGTCTTAGCTGGCTCCTCGAAACACATTTCTAGAAACTCACAGTGCGGCTTCAGAAAAAATCGCAGCACTCTGGATTATATATTACTTTTAAACACTGTAGTACGACACAATGTTATACAGAATTGACACGTGGGTGCAGTGTTCTTTGACATAGAGGCAGCCTACGACATGGTATGGCGACCAGGAATACTCAGGAAACTGTGGAATCACGAAATACTTGGTGAAATGGGTACATTCTTGGAAAGCTTTCTGTCTGATCGAGTTTTTTGGGTTCGCGTGGGAAGCCATACATCACAATCATTTGCTCAGGAAAGTGGTGTTCCACATGGAAGCGTTCTCAGCGTCGCACTATTTGCAATTATGATAAATGACATCGAAAACGGGTTAAGCCCAAGCATTGGTAGGTCACTTTTCGTTGATGACCTGGCTATTTGGTCATGTACCTCGCGGCCTCAATTCATGATAAGACAACTGCAGATAGCTGTGGCTCGTCTGGAAAGGTGGCCCATTTTATACGGGTCAGATTTTCTACCTCGAAAACGGTAGCTGTCCACTTCTGCCGACGCCGTTATTGCCCAGAAATGGCAATCAGGATGTACGGCCATGAAATACCTGTGCGACCAGCGGCTCGCTTCCTGGGAATCATCATGGATAGCCGGCTAAGTTACAGGGAGCACCTTGACACTCTGCGCGATAAGTGCTTCAGAGCCATGAAGATCATGAAATGTGTTTGCAGAAAGACTTATGGAGCTGACAGAGCAACACTTATGTTGTTATATCGTTCCCTTATTCGCTCGAAGCTAGATTATGCATCGTTTATATACGATACTGCGAGTATTTCAGTGAAGCGGAACCTCGACACTATACATCATACGGCATTGCGAATTTCCACAAGTGCCTTTCGGACATCGCCAGCTGCAAGCCTTTTGGCAGAGGTCCACGAGCCGTCGTTAGCAAACAGGTGTGAAAAGCTGGGACTCTGGTACGCAATTAGGCTGAAACAGTTTCCAGCGCATCCCACATACAAGTCCGTTTTCTCGCATCACAGCTTGTCAGTTTTCAGCGGACACAGGACACGCAGAAAGGTCTTAGAATGACTAAGACCCTTCTGCGTCAGATTCCGCTCTCTACTTGAAGAAGCACGGACACCACTACGAGGTGTCGAGAAATCAAACACCCTGGCATTCCACCATGGGAACTGATTTCGCCAACGATAGATATTTATCTCGCGACGGCCAAGAAAGGAAACACACTTCCAGAACTTTTCAAATCAGAAACACTACAATTACTGGAATCCTATCGACATTACTCTAGAACCTATACTGATGGATCCAAAACAACGACTGGAACTGGCTGCGCATTTGTATGTGGAACGGTGACTAGATCCTTCACCTTGCCAGCCTACTCATCTGTGTATACTGCGGAATTGGTGGCGATCATTAAAGCCTTGTGTTTTATTGAGGTTGGAGATGAGGATTCCAATGTCATCGTAACAGACTCGTTCAGTAGCCTTATGGCCCTACAATCCTTTTACCCATCGAACCAACTTATTCAGGAGATATTAACTCGCATGACAGCATTGAACAGAGCTGGTAAGAGGATCGCCCTCTGCTGGGTGCCTAGCCATACCGGTATCACTGGTAACGAGCTAGCCGATGCGGCTTCAAAGCGCGCCGCGGGGGTTCGTTGGACTCGAGCCTTGCCTCTCCCCGCTAGGGATTTCTACCCAGAAGTATCTGCTTTCTCCAAGAAAAGTGGCAAACAAATTGGAATTACCAGGTTTCAAACAAGCTCCGATCTATAAAACAAGTTCTGGGGCCATGGCCGTCGTCACTGAAGAAGTGTAGAAGGGAAGAGGTGATTTTAGAACGATTGCGAATAGGGCATATTTACGCTACACATAGACACCTACTGATCAAGGAGGAAAAAACCACGCTGTACTCGATGTGATTCACACATGACAGTCCGACACATACTGTTTTCATGCCGCAACTTCCAGGAGGAACGAATGCGTTACTTTGGTCGAAACTGTCATGCAATGTCGTACACCAATGTTTTAGGAGACAGCTCGGAGATCGTTGCCACAGGGAAAATATACCGCTGCTACTCAATTTCACGTTATCTATCCCTTTCAATAATAGGCGTGCCGACTGTTACTGTTTCACCGATGTTACTTCTTTTTCACTGTTTCACCGATGACGTTTGCTTGCGCTTGCTCTTACTGTTTCACTGATGCTGCTTCCATTTTGCGGTTTCGCTGATGTTTGCACCTTGCTGTTTCGCTGACGATGTTGCGGGCTGAAACGCACATTGCGCCTTCATGACAGCTGCGTCGCTTTCCCTCGGATATCAAGTTTGGAGCGATTTGCACACATTGTGGACATGTGACACTGCAGTGATTTGCCTGTCTTATGAAGTCTTGAATACTGCTTTTCGCATGCATCCAGTTACACTGTTTCACTGATGTTTGCGTGCGCTTGCTCGTCCCTTTCACCGTTTCACTGATGATATCTGCCCGTATTCTGAATCTTCGTGTACTACTGTTGGCACCAATCATCCTAAGCTGCCAATCTAACATTGTTATGGGCGCTGTATGACCGAAGCAGTCGAAGCGCCTCTAAACCAAATAAGAAACAAACAAACTGGGACGTAAAGCGGTAATTCATGCATACTTATTGCCAATTGGACGCGTGCTTAATGCACTTGATTTGCTTAACGTCATTGATTTCTTGTCTATCATTCCGTTTTGTAAAATTCGCCGGCATTCTGTTTGTGATATAAGGCAACACTTGTAAAACGAACAGTATGCCATCAGCATCAACCATAATCCATGCGACCCCATTTGCATGTGCGCCACTACATTCATATTGTGCACATTAGCCGCAACTGTTGTGTATTCCTCGTGTTCCGTACACCGTTGTGAATCCTCACACCTCGGAACATGCCACCGAAGTTCGATTTCCATCGCATTCCTTCACATTTGGTCATCCTAATGAGGTGCCCGCACTGTGCAGCGTTTATTCAGCCACATATATAATCTGACAAGAGTTAGCGTGTCAGCATACCATTTAACTCAGACATTCTCACTTCACCGATCACGGCAGCTCATGTATAGTACGCCACCGGTCTCGGCAGCTCATGTATAGCACGCCACCGACCACGGCAGCTCATGTATAGCACGCCACCGGTCTCGGCAGCTCATGTATAGCACGCTACCGATCACGGCAGCTCATGTATAGCACGCCACCGATCACGGCAGCTCATGTATAGCACGCCACCGGTCTCGGCAGCTCATGTATAGCACGCCACCGATCTCGGCAGCTCATGTATAGCACGCTACCGATCTCGGCGGCTCATGTATAGCACGCTACCGATCATGGCAGCTCATGTATAGCACGCCACCGATCTCGGCAGCTCATGTATAGCACGCAACCGATCATGGCAGCTCATGTATAGCACGCCACCGGTCTCGGCAGCTCATGTATAGCACGCTACCGATCACGGCAGCTCATGTATAGCACGCCACCGGTCTCGGCAGCTCATGTATAGCACGTCACCGATCTCGACAGCTCATGTATAGCACGCTACCGATCATGGCAGCTCATGTATAGCACGCCATCGATCTCGGCAGCTCATGTATAGCACGCTACCGATCTCGGCGGCTCATGTATAGCACGCTACCGATCATGGCAGCTCATGTATAGCACGCCACCGATCTCGGCAGCTCATGTATAGCACGCAACCGATCATGGCAGCGCATGTATAGCATAGCATGCCACCGATCACGGCAGCTCATGTACGCCACGGTCAACGTGGAGACCTCGGTTTTTGCTTCAGTTCCAGGTGCGTTCAATTTGGGCGGCCATCAGAATGCCCGCATTCGCTAAGACTATTGCGCCAATCACACATCTCAATTCAGAGATCTGGTTTTTTTTTATCTCGATGGTTTAGTAGCCGACATTACCTACAATTCGCTGTCTCTCGGGTGTTAAGCCTGGTGTTCTCCAGGAATGATTAGTTGGGAGCTGTAATGCCCGGTGGCAAACTGAGGAATGGTACGCTAGGAACGGCAATGCCCGGTGGCAGAGCGACGCAGAGGAATTTTAGATCGGGAATGAAAGGGTTTGAGGTTTATATTTGTGCTGTGCAAGGCTATACGGGTGCAAGGCTATAGGGGTGCCGTGATGTTTCCAAAATCCGACCACATCCCACTGCAAAAGAAACAACATTTCCCAAGTTAACAACGTTTGTTTCCTCTAATTATTCGTGAGTGACAAATCTTAACATGTATCGGACTATGAATCTGATTGCCAGTCCCTGTATTGACCGCAGCCATGTTCTGGTTCTGTAGGCAGCCACGTTCTGGTTCTGCAGGCAGCCACGTTCTGGTCCTGTATATTGACACACCCTGGTCCTGTATGCTGCCAGGTTCTGGTCCTGTAAGCAACCACTTTCTGGTCATGTAGCCAGTCGCGTTTTGGTCTTGTAGGCAGCCACGTTCTGATTCTGTAGGCAGCCACGTTCTGATTCTGTAGGCAGCCACGTTCTGATCCTGTATGCGCCACGCTCTGGTTCTGTAGGCAGCCATGTTCTGGTTCTGTAGGCAGCCACGTTCTGGTTCTGCAGGCAGCCACGTTCTGATTCTGTAGGCAGCCACGTTCTGATCCTGTATGCGCCACGCTCTGGTTCTGTAGGCAGCCACGTTCTGGTCCTGTATATTGACACACCCTGGTCCTGTATGCTGCCAGGTTCTGGTCCTGTAAGCAGCCACTTTCTGGTCATGTAGCCAGTCGCGTTTTGGTCTTGTAGGCAGCCACGTTCTGATTCTGTAGGCAGCCACGTTCTGTTTCTGTAGGTAGCCACGTTCTGATCCTGTATGCGCCACGCTCTGGTTCTGTAGGCAGCCACGTTCTGTCATGTAAGCAGCCATGGTTGGACATCAGCAGGCATGATCCAGTACAACACGACACCAGCGCACCAACATATCACTTCAACACCTTGACATGCTTGCCAGTCTTGTCTTCTGAGAGGACGTGGATCCGCATTATTTTCTGACTCACAGGGCAGAACCTGTGGTGCTTTCTTGTTTCCTTAATCGTCACAGCTTTGGTGAAGCGGCCATTCAGTTCATGCTCAGCCTTCTGCACTTCCTCTTTTGTGACATAGAAAAACTTGATCTTCATCACAAGCTGCCCGGCGAAAAATTGGTGCATGTCCTCTGATGTGAGGATTTGAGCTTTTACCGGGCGCCGCAGGCTCCCGAGGTACGTGGCGCGTTTCACGGCACCACCTATACCATCGCACGCTCCCTTCCCATGGGACGTGGCGAAAAAGTGCCACTCATGTCACACCGGGGAAGTCGATGTCATGATAGCACACATTCGCGAAGCTGTACTTGGTTTTGTATTGCGCAGCGCATCCGTCCGTGAAGAAATTGATTTTCATGAGCCCGGGAACTTCTTCCTTTATTGCTGGTACCAGTTGGCGCAGGAAGGCGTGCACAGTGCTAGTTGTATGCTTTGTGGCGTCAGATATCACGTAGAATCTCTGGTGTCGCTGCTCTCCGCCTTGGCGCAGGTACACCACGAACGGGTGCACGGTGATCTGCGCTGCGTCCCAGTGAAAACGTCGGGCGGCATCCTTCACTACGAAGGAGAAGTTCTCGGCAAAGTCTCATTGGACAATAACTTCGCCATCCTTAACGGTCTTCTTCAGATGCTTGAAATGCGTTGACTGAGCTTTCGCCTCGAGATGATGATTTGTCAGCTTCACTATGGCGGAGCTCAGTCTCTCGAGGCACTCGCTTGTAGTGGGTCTCCTCACTGTCAACGTCGTGATTGTCTCGCTCTTAGACTAGTATGTTAAACATGTTCAACACAGCTTCCTCGCCAGAACACTCATTACACTCACCCATCATGCAGTCACGATTTTCTGAATCACACATAGCAGTGTCGATGAGGTCATCGCAGAAGACACCAGATATGTGCATAGCACCCAGGAGAAGCACAGGGTTTTGATGATACGTACACCCACATGCTGTGTGAGTACCACTCGCGCGCGCTAGCACACAGTGTTTTGGACAGAGTGCAGCGAAGGACGAAACCCCGATGTCATGGTTTTTCTCGTCGGATCGGTACAGGTGGTAGATTTCCCGGAGGTTTCCAAGGATGAGCCTCTTTCTGTACCTTCATCTTTCCGCCATTCGAATCCCGAGTCGTGATGCAGTCTTTCTTCCCGGGACACATCCGGCTTACCTCATCGCTCTCGTAGAACGACTGCACCGTGCTCTTTACCTCGTTTGAGAGCCTCTGTCTGCCACTATTCATTGTCGACACGTCCGGCAGGATTCCGTACTTCTCCTCTAACTCTCGGCTCTTCTTCACCATGCGAAGTGTGGTTCCGAAAAACTCGGCGGTCCTCTCTCGGGTGAACGGTGAGAGCGTTGGGATGGCACACCGTCTCTTGTAGTCGGTGATGCTGTCAAATGCCTCTGCATTTGATAGGGATGACTCAGGTGTTTCGGAAGAACTGGCTGACGAACCACCATCTCCAGCGGCGGAACAATCGCCATTTGAGCTGGGTCTCTTTTCCTCTTCTGGTAGGCTGACTGGATCATTCGTTAGACGCTTTCGGGAAGTGTCACGCAAATAACTGTCAACATGTAGCCGGGGATCATCGACTATCTGGACCAGATTTTTGGGTGCCAATCTAACACCTTTATACACTTTCTTCTTATGCCGCTTATACGGGTCACATCAGAAAGGAGCAGGCATCGTTCCCGTCTTCGAAATAAAGGACGTCTATTGACACTGTCGACAAGTCAGCTGGTTGATCCTCACACGGCGTCACTGCTCTCCCCACTAACAAGTGACTGTTGGTGGTGGGAAGCCTCTGTCAAAAATCCGTTGTTTGCGTCTCCAGCGTCTGCAGCGCATGCTATTGGTCACTGGCCAGACCCCATGTAGACGCCGACCTATGGAGGGGGAGAGACCAGAGCGTTCCCCTTCCGCGACGGCGCACTCCGCAGTTTTCCTGACATTGGACCTTGACCTCAATACCGTCGCGTCGCGCTGTAGAAGTCATGCCATGCCCCATGCCATGCGCTCCCATGCCCCATGACATGAAATAATACTCAGTTGTTCTTGCTCCTGTGAGGCATAGGGGTAACCACAATTAATAGCGACAACTTTATCTCATTGGAAGATTCATCCAACAACACCATAGACATTATACCGGCATACTACAACAAAATCGTGAGCAAGCCGTGGACAAAGATGACAGCATAGGTATGCCCTGGACCCGTTGGATCAAACCGGTAACCTGGCCAGTTCACGTGACTCAACTTGACCTATCGAGGTCATGTCATGTATCACTGCAACCGTCTCGACGTGACGAACACAATTGTGTTTAGTTCACTATTTTGCTCAATTAGGGACAAATGTATAGCCATAAACGTGTTCGTGACCTCAGATGACCTTGAACGCCCAATGTCATGTGACCTTGTAACCTGATGTCAGTGTAGCAGAAACCAACTGACAGGTTTCGTCATCAGGGGCCACTCTGGACCACTTCGATACCGTATGCCAACTAGTTGCGAAGTTATCGGCGGGCAGGGGTCCCAAACAGCGTGATGTGTCAACACTGCAAGTCCCAAAAATCCTTTTTGTAGGTCGAACACCACCTTTTGTATTAATGTATATGAAAAGGCATGAATGGGGCTCAAATGTTCATCACACGAAAGTTTTAATTTCAGCATCCAAAAGGTCAAGATGACGACACAAAAACTAGGTCACGGAGTCACGTGGCCTAACAAATTTAATATCGAGAATCTGAGATAGCAAACTTGTTCCATGATTCATTTCAATTCAACACAAAAAAAGTTCAATGGAATAGCTCCCTTAGCCTTGGAGTTATCGGTCTTCAAAATTAGGCCTCCTCACTCACCTTGGGAAATTTCCAAGGACTGTATCTTGTGAAATATCTTTTGGGTATTTTTTCACCATAAATGAATTGTTCGCCCTTGAAACCCCCGGTACACAAATTTTCAAGAAAATCAAAAATGTTCGGACGGCAAATCGGAAAATGTTCGGCTGAGTTACGGTTGAGTTCGGTTGAGTTAGGCGATTGAGTTGTGGAATGCCTCCCCTGCTACTTGCCACACCCCGTGGATACACGAGTGTGTAGGTTTCACCGTCACAATGCAAGTAATCGCCTTTTCGTTGTATTCGTACAGTGAAAGCATTTCTTGCGATGTGCATGATATTATCTACGCAATAGGTAGGTTCCCTGAGCACATCAAACTATGAATGACCACCCAAGCATAGGCATAGCTTGTTTAAAAAAAAAACATGAGGAACCCACCAATGAGTTCCACGGATATTCGTCATATCACTGGCGTCCGGTTCTGGCTATTCATCTATGCTCACTACTACCTTCTACCTTCATATGGGTATGGGTGTGAAATGTTGCTTCACTACCTTCAGTTTATCCCGCAACATTTCACACCCATTGCCATACTTGTGTGTATTTATACATCAACTGAAGTAGTCTCAAGCATGACACACAATAATTGACGTAAAGTAGCTTAAGCTTTGTACTCGTGTGTGATTGTGGTTTTAGGGCGCATCGACCATGGTTGGTCATTTAGCGCCCATCAAGCTTTGTACTCATTCACATATTATCACATTGCACCTCATTCCTGAGAAATTAGCTATAGACCACCACTCGAGACACTCCTTGCTGCGAATGATCTATAGTTTCCAAGAGCACAACATCGCTGTGCATATATATGTATGTATATATATATATATATATATATATATATATATATATATATATATACATATGGATGTGTTTGTGTGTACATATATGTTCACGTGCATGTTCATATCATTTTACATTTCTTCACTTATCTATGCCTTTGTCTGACTGCCCTACCGTCGGAATGGCTGGTGCAATACGAGCTCAGTTTCGAGAGCTCGCTGTCGTTTTCTCTCCTGCCGACTAGGCCTGCATTTCACCGCCGATCGGCCTGTCGCCTCCACTAATGATGGTGACGACTGCTGGTGCTGGCGCCCGCCACGCGCCGGTATCGTCGCAGCACGAGCGTCATCTCCGCCGCTCAGTGTGTGGCCGGCTCCGCCATGCGTGACCGAGCTGCGTCGCTCTCGCCACGCGTCCCGCCGGCAGCGCCCTCTGCCCGGCGGCGCACCTGTCGTGTTTTCACCGGTGGCGGCGGCGGCGGCGCCGGCTCGCCGCCCAGTCGGACCACAGCTCTGTCGGTGTGTGGCTGCGTGGCCGGTTGCGTTCGTAACGCCGCCATGGGCTCCAGCTCGTACCGCATTCGAGACGGGTGCTCGCTGTCGCACGCGTTGCGCTGCGGCAGGAAGAGTCGCTTCGGATGGATGCAGCACATCATCACGGTGCTCGCGTTCGTCCTGTTCGTGAGTACCCCGACTGCAACGCTGAGGCGGCCGCCTGTTGCCACCTGATGAGCTCACCTTATGAGCTCAATGCGAGCTCAGAAGTTGGCTCTCCCTCTCTCTCTCTCTCTCTTCCTCTCTTCCTCTCTCCCTCTCTCGCTATCGCTCTTTCTTTATTTCTCTATTTCTTTTCTCTATTTCTTGCTCTCGCTCTCGTTCTCGCTCTTATCGATGTTGTGACTATGAATCCATATGTTCCGCTGTGATCTGGGCAATCGAAGACTCATTTCAAGTGCAGCACACCGATCAGCTCTTTAACTGGTTTTCATTCCTATTCTGCATTAGTAGATTTGGAAGATTAATCAATTAAAGTTTTCGACTAAAGTGAAAGCATGGAGTAGAACTAGTCTCGCCATTTTCAGCTTCATCTGAATGCGTAGCATCAGTTTTATATCTCGATTTATATCCGATTGGCATTTATCTCTCCCATGTCAGTTTCTCCCTCCAAGCACATGTCACTTTGTTCTAATCTTCCCAGTGTAATTATCCTGCATTTAACCCGGTGATTGGCACAGTTACTTGCCACTACACTTTGCAATTCTTCATTGGCTCGTTTTTGTCATTAGCATAGGATTCTTCGCTTCCTCTCACTTCGGCTAAATAGCTCCTCCCTCGCTGATCACCAAATTACCGCTGATCTCCCCGCCAGTGATCAAAATGATCATTATTCTTTTCAAAATGTATGCATGTTTCTTCACGGTTCATTGATCCATGTGCAGTGTGTATCTAAGTTTCCCGCGACGTCTGTACTCGTCTCTTATTCGAAGCACCGATCATCTCCAACCTCACATCCCTCTGTGTGCTTTCCTCATGTCAATTTTGTATCGCCGCTCAATGTTTGTGAAACGAGAAATACTTAATCTAAATCGCATTCGTTATCTATTGACATATTCTGAGAAAAATCCGGTGCACTCTCAATGTGTACGGTAAAGAAACTATTACTCAATTACGCCTGATTTGATCAATTATTAGCTGTCCTCTGCACCTGGAACAAATACTCCACTCCTGAGATCGATCAGGCCCGGTTCGCACCGCAGCAGAACCGAAGGAAGTTCGATGGCCTCGCCGGCATTTTAATCTTATACGGTAAAAGTTCTGGTCCCGTCGCGGTGTGAACCAGGCACCACGGGTTAACGGTCAGGCTACCGCCGGAGTCGTCTGGTCGCCGAGCCTCACACCGCACAATAATGTTTGCGCTCAACTTTTCGTTCTGCGAAGACCTACCGGCGACCAGGCGACCGATCTGCGCCTGCGTGCACAGAAACAGAGGGGGAAGTGGGAGCATACGCCGCGCCACATTGAATAAGAACAAGCATTATGGTGCGTTGCGGAAATATCTTATCGCAGGTACCCATGTTTTCCTGGTCCCATACGTATCAACGATTCCAAATCATCGTGCATTCTATGCATCTATGTGGCCTGGATCAATGAAAATGTCGGCACTATTTTCCAATCCAGGTGGCGGTGGTCAAACAACAACGCTGTGAGCACCATAAAAGAACCATGTTGTGAGCCATTGCGATATGGATTTCAATGTTTTTTTTTTCTCCAGTAACCAGCATAAACCAACAGTTGTCATTGGCAAGAACATTTGTCAAATCACTCTTTGTTTGAGCCTTAATTTAGTTTTATTCGTGGGACAAGTAAGAACCAACGGTTCCAATTCAAATACCGAGTAAAAAGAGACACGACGGCTTCAGCATCTCATCTATACCTGAAAAAGGCGCTGGTACCTGGCTAGCAGTGCCACCGAGCACGTGACGTCACAGTCAGGCTGGCCGGGCCCCGGCGGAGAAGCCTGGGAAATGTGCTTGCGGTCCGGCGGACCAAACGGACCTTTTTCGGTCCGGTCGCCGTGCGAACCAGGCTCAGGACATACTGCCCGAGCCACACACCAGCACTGTGTCGACCACTGCACGCGCAACGCCAGCGTCGCGCCGTGCTGTGCCCATGCAGAGCGTCGCGCCGTTTGGAGCGATTTCGACTGAAGAGAGAAAAAAAAACATGGCGCGCGGCGTTCTAGTTCACGAGCAGCTCCTCCAACGCGTTTGCGGTCGACGTCCGTCACCCGCCGTCGGTCTGCCGAGCTAGTTCGGTCCCGCAGCCCGGCAATACTTCAGGTGTGACAGAGCCGTCTCGGAAGAAGGAACAGACCACAGGTGAAACCTTGAATGCCGCGCCGCAGTGCATGGCCGGCAGATCCCCTGAGGAAATGAGCGCGCACCTCCGGTCACGCCGGCTGCCATACCTGTCACTGCATCACAGACGCAGCGTCACACAGCCGGCCGGCACCACGTGCAGCACCCAGTGATCGACCAGCGTACCCAGCCAGATAACAACAACCAGTCGGTAACTGACATCGACCAGCGTACCCAGCCAGATAACAACAACCAGTCGGTAACTGACATCGACCAGCGTAGCCAGCCGGACAACAACCAGTCGGTAACTGACATCGACCAGCGTAGCCAGCCGGACAACAACCAGTTGGTAACTGACATCGACCAGCGTACCCAGCCAGATAACAACCAGTCGGTAACTGACATCGACCAGCATAGCCAGCCGGACAACACAACCAGTCGGTAGCTGACATCGACCAGCATAGCCAGCCGGACAACACAACCAGTCGGTAACTGACATCGACCAGCATAGCCAGCCGGACAACACAACCAGTCGGTAACTGACATCGATCAGCATAGCCAGCCGGACAACACAACCAGTCGGTAACTGACATCGACCAGCATAGCCAGCCGGACAACACAACCAGTCGGTAGCTGACATCGACCAGCATAGCCAGCCGGACAACATAACCAGTCGGTAGCTGACATCGACCAGCATAGCCAGCCGGACAACATAACCAGTCGGTAGCTGACATCGACCAGCATAGCCAGCCGGACAACACAACCAGTCGGTAGCTGACATCGACCAGCATAGCCAGCCGGACAACATAACCAGTCGGTAGCTGACATCGACCAGCATAGCCAGCCGGACAACACAACCAGTCGGTAGCTGACATCGACCAGCATAGCCAGCCGGACAACACAACCAGTCGGTAGCTGACATCGACCAGCATAGCCAGCCGGACAACATAACCAGTCTGTAACTGACATCGACCAGCATAGCCAGCCGGACAACACAACCAGTCGGTAGCTGACATCGACCAGCATAGCCAGCCGGACAACACAACCAGTCGGTAGCTGACATCGACCAGCATAGCCAGCCGGACAACATAACTAGTCGGTAGCTGACATCGACCAGCATAGCCAGCCGGACAACATAACCAGTCGGTAACTGACATCGACCAGCATAGCCAGCCGGACAACACAACCAATCGGTAGCTGACATCGACCAGCATAGCCAGCCGGACAACACAACCAGTCGGTAACTGACATCGACCAGCATAGCCAGCCGGACAACATAACCAGTCGGTAGCTGACATCGACCAGCATAGCCAGCCGGACAACACAACCAGTCGGTAGCTGACATCGACCAGCATAGCCAGCCGGACAACATAACCAGTCGGTAGCTGACATCGACCAGCATAGCCAGCCGGACAACATAACCAGTCGGTAGCTGACATCGACCAGCATAGCCAGCCGGACAACATAACCAGTCGGTAGCTGACATCGACCAGCATAGCCAGCCGGACAACATAACCAGTCGGTAGCTGACATCGACCAGCGTACCCAGCCGGACAACATAACCAGTCGGTAGCTGACATCGACCAGCGTACCCAGCCGGACAACATAACCAGTCGGTAGCTGACATCGACCAGCGTACCCAGCCGGACAACACAACCAGTCGGTAGCTGACATCGACCAGCGTACCCAGCCGGACAACATAACCAGTCGGTAGCTGACATCGACCAGCGTACCCAGCCGGACAACACAACCAGTCGGTAGCTGACATCGACCAGCGTACCCAGCCGGACAACATAACCAGTCGGTAGCTGACATCGACCAGCGTACCCAGCCGGACAACATAACCAGTCGGTAGCTGACATCGACCAGCGTACCCAGCCGGACAACATAACCAGTCGGTAGCTGACAGCTGCTGACAGCCACTCAACGAGGAGCACTGCCCATAGCAATATTCATTGCTAAATGACCTGATACATCTATTTTTACAGATTGATTTTAGGCTCATAGAATTGCATACGACCATGGTGTAAGAATTATGCAAGTTTTTCCGTGGTACTAGGCAGTGTCTTAAGATTACTTTTTCAGTACCTGTGCGGATGAAAAACAAAATCACTCTGAGATAGTGAAAGATGAAAAACGCTGAATAGATGCATCATGATGAAAACCCAGATTGCGCATCATACTAATAAAATGAACACATGGCCAGAGTAGCAAACATAATCGTACAAATTTGGACAAATGGTATGTTGTGTGCACTCTTCCTGAACCACATTGTTGAGGTCAGTACCTTCACATGCCTCTCATTTTGCTTCTCCAATTCTTTATTGAGTTCATGAATGTAGCGCGGTGCTTGAAATGAAACAGGCAATTCCATTGTTTGGTACTTCAGCACATTAATCTTGCCACACATGGGGGAAGGACACCTGTGCACCGCCCTATCGAAGACCTACATTGCATGTTATACTTGGACGTGTTTGTTTCACCTGTGCATGTCGGGTGCTTGATGGCTGTGGTTTTCCTCAATGTGTATGATGGCAGACCGTGATGCGTGCAAAGGCACAAAGGTAAATGCGAAGTAATTGACTGTTCCGTCCCTTGGAGAAAATAAATGTCGCGCATCTAGGACCTGCCACCTAAACCTGAATGTACAACGCGGATGCTGGCCTCACCCAAATGCCATGAGCTGCACGTGGATGTATTTGATTGGTTGGCATTGTGCTACGGGTACCATACACCTTGGCCACTGCCTCGATGACCAGTCCTCGTCATGCAGACATGATCACGAAGCCTACATCCATAGGTGGCGGTGCTGACCTATGCAATCCAGATATCTGTCATCATACCTGTGACTTGTCATGTCCTCAAATGCTGAACCAGTGCCCGCAGAACGACCGTATCACAGTATCTGTGTCTGACAGCACTTTCGAATCATCTGCCTGCATAGTTCTACGTCTGCTTTTCGGCTGACAACAAAGCAGAACAACCTTAGAATCCACTCGCCCTACCTTGATCATACGCTTTCCTTCGAACAGCACACGCAGTTCTGCCACTGCCACTAATATATCACCAACAAAAACTGAGATATTCATCATCTACATTGTACCACACATCTGCGCAACGTAGGCCGAGGTGAATTGAGGTTAACTCAGCTCAATGCAGTACACATAGAACTCACGCTGCACTGTATGCAGGTGTATGCCAAATGCAAGGCTATGAAAACAATTGAATCTAACAAAATTCAGCGCAGCGATGCTTTGCGCTTTCGTGACAAATTATAGTGCCACAGGATACAATGCACACTTCCCAATTTATTTATTTTTACATTTAACCCGCACAGTTGGGAGGCTAATATACTGGAAAGGATCTGGAACAATATAAAGAATGTCATGAAAAACTAGGATCAAATATTTCCACTACCAGGGATAATTATGGCATTCAGGTTGTTACCTGTGACGAAGGAAAGAATCAGTGAGCTATCGATAAATGGCAATTGAAAAACACCATAATTTTCACTTAAATGTGCACATGTCAAGTATTTGGGTGCTCAAATCAGAAAATGAACTTGAAATGATGATATTTTTCTTCACTTATAGTATTCCTTTGCCACATCACCAAGGAACTGGTCTCCATTTGGAGCATACTTTCCAAGCATCCACACGTCAGAAGCTCTTGCGTTGTAAAACTATGGCACGTAAGAAAAACCTTCGGAAGTGGTTTTGTGCAAGTTTTCACGCACTAAAATGAACGGAGAGTTGGAAAATCCCAGTTGTTGTGCGATTTATTCATAGCACTTCCGTATATCAAGCCCAGCGCTTACCTGGATTTTTCATCCTTCAGACTGGCCGAAAAAGCCCACAGATGAACATATGAGTAATTCCTTGTACCGCGCGCGGCAGAGCGCTATTGTCCTTTTATAATGTGTAGAAAATGATGAGACGTTCAAATATTTCCTTTGATCTTTGATTTTTCCATCATGCTCGCCAGTATTCATCCACAAATTCACCTGTATTTTCATGTGTTTTTCATCCTCCTGGAATGTGCCAGCCCAAGGATGAAATTATTCGTTCCATGTTATTGATAAACAATGTTAGCTAATATTTCCAGTATTTGTGAAATTTATTAATGTAAGGTTAAGATAAATAAAGAAACAATTCTAACTTTATTTTCCTGTTTATATCTGAAGAGAATCATGTATTAATATCGGATCATTTTAGTAATTCTATTTTTCTTCAAAATACATGCCTACAATTGTGACGCACACAAGACTTCGAAAAACAAACCTGAGCCCTCGTGAGTCGCTGAATAGGATCGAGGTTTGGCTATTTCTGTATTTATTAATGCAGATTTGTATGCCTGCATTCTTTGCCTGTAATCAGTGCTGAGATACTGCTCAGTGGTGATATTCAACGCTGTTAAAGGTTCAGCTCATGGGTCGATGCAGCCAGCCCGTTGTCGTTCAGCTTGGGTTGTGTAAGATTTAATAAATCGCTGACGCAAAATACCTGATTTGTATGGTTTAGGTGCAAGCTCTAGTTGAAAACAATACTTTTTCTTCAAATAAAATATTCCATGTTTTTCTGAAGACCTTGAGTAAAGGATAATTTTAGTTCAAATCAGGCTACCTATGCTGGTGATGCCCCATCCCCTTGCTCCAAATCCCGCCTGCATTAGCTGACAATTACTTGACAAGGATGAAACAATTGCAAACATGCACTTTATTTCCATCACAGCAACCACCATCTGTGTTTGTAATATGCTTATGAAAACATGAAAGTCATCACCAAGGATGAAAACCTAAAACTTCCATTAACTGGGATTTTTCATGGAAAATGGTGAATTTTTCACTGGTACTAGGTATATATAATGTACTGCATCATCAATTGTATGGGGTGGGGCAGAAAAAGAACATAAAAGTATATAGTATATCAGGAGAAAATAAGCCACTGATGGTCTGCATGCCGCAAGGTTGAGGATTAAACCAATTCAAGGGCTTGGTTTTAGCAATGATCGAGGTTGGGCGAATTCAATGTTTGTGAATCCAGCACGAAATCAGCTGCTTGCGCTGATGATGTGTTCAGGTCACAGTAACGGGTGTGTTCATGCGGCGTTATCACCGTCATTCGCTGAAAACCTTCTCACCTAAGATACAGCCACAGCACTATCATTTGCACTCAAAGTGCGTCTGCCGGAATACGTTGGCCCGCAATGTGATATCTGCTCGTTGCCAGGGGTTCCAGATTGCAGCTAATCCCGAATGTTTGAGGGTGTCTGGACATAGTTGGTCTCATCAATGGTATTGGAACTGTCGATCATTGCTTTGCTCAAGCATTAGGTGATGAGTCAAGGACTGGATCAAGTCCATTTGGAAGCCCGGGAGCATCTGCATGACAGGGAAAATACAGATGCAGTTAAAGCACTAGTCACTGCTTTGTTTTCCGTGAGTTATCTTAGAATCGACCGTCAAACCGGCCTAGGTATTATCGCAATGGGCGCACGTGCATAGCCGCATTCCGTATTTATACGTGGACCAAACCCACTACCAACTAATACGGCCGGACTGTGGCCTGTGTGACGTGCTCTCTATAGTCCATGGGCGGTCGTGGCAGCGGTGCAGAAAATCCGTGTCACAGAAACAGAACAAAGTGGCAAAAAGTCTAGCGTCCCCGCTGGCCTTTGTGCCGACTGTCGCGCAAGGCGTCCTGGGGCAGGGCCGGCCATATGTCGTGTGTCGAACTGACACACGACAGTGGGCCAGTCTGACAGTGGGCCAGTCACCCCTGTGTCGGCGTGGCGTCCTGAGCCAGGGCCAGTTGTGTGTCGAACACCACGTCTGACAGTGGGCCAGTCACCCCTGTATCGGCGTGGGGACACCACGTCTGACAGTGGGCCAGTCACCCCTGTATCGGTCTGGCTGCTGAGTTACCTGATCGGCCCGTAAGCCATTCCAGTGCAAAGCGCCTGGTTTTGATCGTGATGACGGAGCGCAATGTGCAGGGAATTATCTCTGCTTGGTGCGACAAAAAGATAGGTCGGCCGGACCCTTAACGGTTGTCAAGAAAAAGCATGCTGATGCGACAGTTTTGGTATGCTCTCAAGGCTTCACCTTTGCTAAACCGGACTCCAAAGCACGCCAACTCCGTCTCGCCATTATGCTTTTTAGTCCCAATCACCGACGGCCTATCTCACTGATGCATGCAGTATCATGCAATGTGGGTGCTGAAGGACCTCCCAGAGAATGACGCTGGCTGAATTTGTGATAACCCAGTTCGTACTAATTATATTTAAAATACATGCTAAGCGCTTGCAGAAGCCTAATCTCGCTTTAAGCGATTATCGGAAATCCTTGCATAGGCTTCCTAGGATCTCCAAGTTCTCATCTGCCCCATGTTGCAGGGAAAATAGAGGCCAAAGAAGAGAAAGAAAGAGACATATATATAGAGAGAAAAAAGAAGGGACAGATATAGAAAGGGATATGGAGGGAGGAGGAAACAGAAAGAGAAAACGAGCGAGAGTGGGTGAGAGTCAAGCGAAAATGGGAAAGCAAGAGACCGAAACGGAGTGATGTGGGAGAGACGGAAAACAAAGGGGAAGATGGGGAGTACAATTTGAATGTCGGCCAAAAACATCGTTCCGGCAGACGTGCGGTCTTTACCGAAGACATCATACCGCTTACCGAAGACATCATACCGCTTACCGAAGACATCATGCCGCTTACCGAAGACATCCATACTGCTTACCGAAGACACCATACCGCCTACCGACGACATCCATACCGCTTACCGAAGACATTATGCCGCTTTCGGAAGACATCATACCGCTTACCGAAGACATCATACCGCTTACCGAAGACATCATACCGCTTACCGAAGACATCATACCGCTTACCGAAGACATTATACTGCTTACGGAAGACATTATACCGCTTACCGAAGACATCATACCGCTTACCGACGACATCCATACCGCTTACCGAAGACATTATACCGCTTACGGAAGACATCATACCGCTTACCGAAGACATTATACCGCTTACGGAAGACATCATACCGCTTACCGAAGACATCATACCGCTTTGGACGGACCTGATGCCAGTCGAAATAACCTAAGCAATCGTCACGAATGTGGAACTAAATTCCCTATGGCGTTGCTATGACATCAGACCGGACTGACCGAACACAATTGACTCAGCTTTTCAGGGCCAACTCCGGCTTAAATGTGTTAATATAATTCCATTTCAGTTTACTTTGTCTATATTAGAATGCAGCTTATAAAGACTATTCGCCGTGTGGTTGCAGTGTGCTGTACTGGATGAAGCAACGAAAGAAGGCACAACAAGAAGGCACCGAATTGTCTACAAGCGTAATATGGGCACCGTGTGTGGTATGCATATCTGGAGTATAGGTTGGAAGCCAGCGCTCTGCTGGATCATAGTATTCCTTCGAAGGCTTTGTGTACGGTGTCATTACCCCGGCACTTCGTTTGTTGTTCAGCTACTGGCATTACACATTCGCGCGTTTAATAGAAGTAGCGAGGGTGAGAGCCCTATCCTATCTACAATCTTTCACCTGCGATGCTGGCCTTGCTTAAGGGTGAGTTCAAGGGACAGCTAGCAGCAGAATTTGTTTGGAGATTGACCCAGGATGTGGTTATTGGAGGATGTGCAGCTCGTTCTGTGCGACAGACCAACTCGTACAGGTCTCCAACATAAGTCAGTCACGCTGTACATCGCCTGGTCAGCTTAGCCGAAGCCCTTCCACTCAACTTGATTAAATCTCAAGCATCCTAGAAAACAGGCATCGGATACATTGTCTCCACTCATTGATTGTTGTGAGCAGGTGCGGATGGTAGGCAACAACAGCTGTTCCCACAGAATCCTGTCCATTATTCCTGGTCCTGCCCATCGACACAACATCGACTAACGACTTATATTTATTCAGAAGCACAGCAAAACGGTGCGTTGCCGGTGCTGGGCGGGCCGACGGCCGTTTTTCTGTCGTCACTCCACAGTGGCGCAGCCACAACACGGCGCAACTCGCGCGCCCGAGCTAATGCCACGCCATTACCTTGTCAGGCGGCCAGAAAGAAAGCACGCACAGCGTCTTCAACGGCTTTCCTGGGCCAGCTGCATGGAGACAGCGCACCTACCAATATCGCTAGGTGGGCCGTCACCACTATTAGGCCAGCACACTGTCGCAGCGACCACCAAGTCCCTGGCCCGTCATACTGCTCCGTCGCACGTCCCCGTCATACTTCTCCGTCACACTGTCCCGTCACATTGCCCTCTCACACTGCCCCTCACACTGCCCCATCACACTGCCCCGTCACACTGCCCCGACAAGCTACATCGATACACTGTCACGTCACACTGTCCATCATACTGCCCCGACACACGGCCCTCTCACACTGCCCCGGCACATTGCCCCGTCACACTGCCCGTCACACTGCCCCGACACGCTCCCCGACACACTCCCCGACACGCTGCCCCGGAACACTGCCAGGGCACACTGCCCGGGCACACTGCCCGATACACTGTCCCGTCACATTGCCCTCTCATAGTGCCCCTCACATTGACCTGTCACATTGCCCCGTCACATTGCCCAGGCACACTGCCCCGTCGCACTGCCCCGGCACACTGCCTCGTCACACTGCCCCGACACACTGCCTCCTCACACGGCTGCGATACACTGCCACGTCACACTGCCCCGTCGCACTGCCCCGATACACTGCCTCGCCGCCACCGCTGCAGCACCCGAGCCCGGTGTACTTCCAGGTCCCATCAGCCTCTTGTTTGCCGGGCAGCAACGGTGCCTGACTCCTGGTCGTGGCCAGGTGATCTCGCCGCCGGCCAGTCCGGCCACGGTCGGCGTCGGTGAGTGGCGCGACACTTTCCCTGCGGCCGGTCCCGCGCGTCTCGCTCGACCGCCTCGGCCTGCCGCTCGTTGATGGCCGCGGTGGAGCGGCGACTTTCGCTGCAGCCGTGACGGCAGAGGGGTGGTACGGAGGCTGCGTGACGTCTTCGCCTGCTGTAGTGACACCCCCGCCCCGACAACAGTGCAGTGGCGGCGGGGACGGCGGCGGCCCACCGGGCAGCTTGCCCGCGGCCATTCCTCCGGTGGTGGAGTCACTCCGGCGGCAATTCCGCCGACAGGAGAATCACGCCGGAGCCACTTCTGGCCCGCGTGCCGCGGACGTGCGCGGTCTCAGAAAATCTGAAAGCGAAAGATTCTACGTGTGCTACCGGAGCCGCTTAATCATGGAAGATTGAGCGTGAAAGCCCGGCGGGCTTCTCGTCTGCTGGCTTGAATAGGCTGTTGTCACGAACCATGGAGGTGATAGTGGCTTCGGCGGCGAGGGTGGCGACGCTCTGCTTGGCAAAACATGTCGCACATTCTTGCAGTGAATGTGTCTTAATGATAGCCATGACGCTGGCGCCGAGGGAAGTCAATGTAATCCGATTTCGTCTCGGACTCACTGGAGACCGCAACGCTTCAGTGAGTTTTATTTCAAGATTGGCCGTCGATTGACCGGCAACCTTCTTTTCATGGTGCTTGCGTCTTACCATTGAGTATGCACTACGACTCGTGCACAGCATGATATAACACAAAATGGCCAGTCAGAACGCAAGGCTCCAATTGTAGACGGCTTCCCACTGACCCTGACCTGACTGGATGGAGATCATCGCTGCACCCCTGTCACTGATTATCTCAGAGCGGCCTTGCCCTGAGACATCCATAAGTAAGTCAACGCAGCGACCGACTTCTCTACGAGTTTGCCCACCGTCGCAATGAAGCATTCCTCCCTTCGCTTGTTCTCGTACAGGTACGCTCTTTGTGCGCCATTTATATATCGTCTGCAGCAGCGGTCAGCTGAGTCTTCTGGCTGCCGATCTGCAGGCGTGACGCCCTGGTTTAGCCGGATGTCTGGCGTCTCCGAGCCTCAGTGGGCTGCCGAGGTGGGTTGGGCAGGATGTCCTCCGGCCTGAGAGTATGGTGTGCGTCTCAGGTCTAGATCCGGGGTCCAATTATAATACAGCGCCAGTAAGAAGATAGTGAAATTGAGGTAATTAGTAAATGAATGAAACGCGAGCAATGGGTCATTAGAGGTGAATATGTGCGCAGCAGAGAAAACCTGCTACGGTAAGACTCGCCACTCATCGATTGATAATGCTGCTGCTCCGAATGGCACATCTGGCATTTGTCGCGGCTGGGGTGGACTATGCATCTGATTCTGATATCGGCTGTGGACGAAAAGGCATCTGATTCCGATGTCTGTTGGAGATGACCATGCATCTGATTCTGATATCGGCTGGGGACAACGGCGCCGGAACCCGAGATCCAGATAAAGATATACACTGCACTTCTGATCCATACACCTCAAGGCAGTCGTTGCAGGGTGTCAGGACAAAATCACAATGTCTGAACACGATTACATCTGAGAACTGCTGCAGTCTACGTTCAGCCGATGATGGCGAGACCGTATTAAGAGAGACATTTCACTGTAGAAGCACGACATGTGTGTTGCAAAGCAACAATTATAGTGCCACAATAATTGCATGTCGTCCAAGGCTGCCCTGGTCTACAACCACCCCACCCCACCCCCTTCGTCCTCGCCCCTTCTTTCCCTTCTCTCTTCAGAGCGCATTATTCCTCTATCCTGTCTGTCCTCGCACCACCTGCCAGTTTGCCCTCTCTCCTGTCCACCTCGCCAGCCCATGTCGTGCGAGGAAATGGCTCGCTCTGGCACTCTGTAGGTGGTGTTGTGTCAACAGCGCTAACAGCGGCAGCACTTCACACTCCCGACAGATGCGTCACCGATGCACGATGATAAAACTAGGTCCGCAAACGGCCGACTTACACACCGGGGGACCAGTTTCGCTGGCGAGGCGAACGAATATGTACTCGTTGTGATATCCTATTCACAGTCAGATATGCTCTTCTGGTGTGCCCTCGTTTCTCAGCCCAACGAAGACGACGCTTTGGAAGACAGGTGTCCGCGTCGACCATGGCAAATCTTCTAGGTGATGGATCACGTTTGGTTCAGAATGGACAGCTATTCGAGTTTCTGCCGCAAATACGATTTGCTGTCATCTTCTATAAAGTGAGGTAAAGCTATTGCACTGGTGTGGGCATAGTGAGTGCTCCTTACACGTGCACGTAAACCTGGCTAGAACCTGAAACCTGGGTAGAATAGAACGCTGTTGTGGGCGCTATTTGATCAACATGGTCGATGCGCCCTAGAGGCCAAATAACTAACTGGGCGAGCGCGCACGGCGGGCTGCTTACCGGACTATCAGAGTGTAGGCGAGCGCGCACGGCGGGCTGCTTACCGGACTATCAGAGTGTAGGCGAGCGCGCACGGCGGGCTGCTTACCGGACTATCAGAGTGTAGGCGAGCGCGCACGACGGCTCTCTTCGGCCGGTTCCTTGGCTACCGGCGCCATTTGTCCTGCAGCGTTGAACACCGTCGGCCGGTTCCTTGGCTACCGGCACCATTTGTCCTGCAGCGTCGATCACCGTCGGCCGGTTCCTTGGCTACCGGCACCATTTGTCCTGCAGCGTTGAACACCGTCGGCCGGTTCCCTGGCTACCGGCACCATTTGTCCTGCAGCGTCGATCACCGTCGGCCGGTTCCTTGGCTACCGGCACCATTTGTCCTGCAGCGTCGATCACTGTCGGCCGGTTCCTTGGCTACCGGCACCATTTGTCCTGCAGCGTCGAACACCGTCGGCCGGTTCCTTGGCTACCGGCACCATTTGTCCTGCAGCGTTGAACACCGTCGGCCGGTTCCTTGGCTACCGGCGCCATTTGTCCTGCAGCGTCGAACACCGTCGGCCGGTTCCTTGGCTACCGGCACCAGTTGTCCTGCAGCGTCGAACACCGTCGGCCGGGGCGAAGCACCTGTTCGGTCTCGATTTCTTTTGTGGCCACAGTCCAGCCACTGCCAGCTTTCACGCGTCGTGTGACGATATCGGCGCCTTGAATTTCTTGCATTCCCTTTCCGGGAGAATTTGTGGACCAGTTATTGGCAGGTTGTCATTCGCCGTTATATGGTCGAACGGAATTTCCACGGAACTACCTTGATAAATCATGCAGGCAAAGCTCATGGACACTCGCCCATGGGCTGAGGCTGCATGATTTATATGCCGTCCTAAATGGTTCAAGGTGGTCTTCTGCACAAAACTGCATTAAGAGCTGGCTGAGCGTCTGACTCTGAGTACTCGGGAGAGAATCCCTTGCCAGGAGATCGCATTGACCCTGGCAGAGTGTTGACGGGCTTTATCTGGTGCTTCAGGAGGGAAGTACCTTTTTTTTTGTTCAGCATCAAACAGCCCCAATCACTTGTTTCGCCCAAAAATGTTATGAGGTCAATTAATTGAAGAGTTCCAGCATGTTATCTAAATCAATTCGTCAATCCGACTGTATTGTGCAAGTCAGTTCAGTAGTCCCAGCATTATGGGAAACTCGATTTATTCGTCGCGGTACGCTTTGAAAGTATACCCAATGTTTCTTGTATGTTTTGGAATGCGATTCAATGGTGATACCCGGGTGACAGAGCAGTTATCTTTGTGCCGCAAGGTGTCAAACTGACAGTTTCTCACATGAGTCACCACTCGCTGGAACAGAGCTACTCTGCAAATGCAGCCCAAGGCTGCACATTGGGCCTCGTATTTTTCCACCAATCGTAGATTATCATGTGAGCTTAATGCGAACGGAATAGCTACATTTCCAACTGACTCACAAGCGAACGAATATGTCACAGGTATGTTGGAATTCGCTTCATTAAAAGCGTTAAGGAAGCCGAACTAATAGACATGACTATTTATAGACACCAATGCGTGAAATGGGATTCGTTTTCTCTTCCTTTGTTTTCTTTTGACATTTAACATCACATCTCGCTACCAATTATGAAGTCGGATGTTATGTTCTAGTGTTAATTGCTTAATTATGTGCATACATAACAAATAATACTTAAGCAGATGTATATTTTGTTGCATCTTTTCGCAACCGAACTAACATCCTTATGTCCAAAGTAAAAAAGGCAATCTTGCGCACGCTATGTGTTGGGGAGAATCTCGCGGATATGCGTAGACTACTGTGCTCGCCGTGCTTTGCCAGCATAATTCAAGCACTGAACGCTTTGCCACTGCAATATTCGGCCAGCAAGCAGTGCACCACTGTGGTTCCCGTATCGAAATGGTTGTGTAACTTCTCCCGATACACAGCTGCCGCGACAGCTATTCCTCTACATGAAAACTATGAAATGAACAGTGAAGAATGTGCAGGGCTGAAGACTGGTCTGCGACACTGGTAGCCGCAGTTGGACAGGAGAGGCAACAATCTGAAGGTGCAGAGCACCCATTAATGTACATACATGCCTGCATGCATACATACATACTTAGGTGCGTTTTCGCTGAGAAAATGGACAATACCCGGGCGCAATAAGTATTTGTATATAAAGCAGAGTTGCGCGCTGTAGATATTTAATGGGAGGACTGGTCGAATCCAGTGAGATGAATCGCGCACTCTACTGTTCCTAAGATCAACAAGTACTGCGTTTCTGGTAGCATGCTAGTCATGCGGAAATTAATTATGGATGTGTTTGTATTCAATAGTAAAAGCAGCAGTGCAATATAACAAAGGGGCTGTTCACTTTTCCGTCCCAGGCGGTGAATTATGAATGGCAGTAGCTGGGAAGCCACAAGAGCATGCCAGTCGCTTGAGTAACACTGCTGGGAACCGTCCAGCTTGTGGAGGAATGACCAGACCGTCCAGTCTGCGAAGTAATTAGAGGCCAATTTCACTATTGTTTTTGTACTCACATAGTTGGTGGACAATCAGTGTGATGCAAATCACAAACTGTGTTACATCACGTTTTACAAAGGTCTTGGCTTGGAACTATAAATAGTGTAATTCGGACACGATTCTGACGATTGTCTTACAAACGATGTGATTATACAATGCCTTTTAAAAATAAACAACACACCTATTCCAAAATGATATGATGTATTTCCAACAATCACTAAGCGATACAATACTGCCATATAATAATAGGAGGAAGGATGCTATTCCACCACACCAAACAATGTAATACATGATGTTTCTTCCAAAACGAAGTGCCATTCAGTTCCATAAAACTTTGATTAGAAAATCAGCTGAGCTCTGAATCCAAACAAACAAACACATATTCCATAGTGGCCGCTACACCTGTCAAATATTGATGTTGTCGGTGCAAACATGAAGAACGACATCGATAATAGGTTTTATGATCCTGCTGAAATTCATCGAAAAAATAGCAAGGACATAATTACCAAGTACCCGAATCAATTGGGCAGTTACAAAATATACAACATGAATATAATATAATAATGCTGCATATATATATATATATATATATATATATATATATATATATATATATATAGTATAAAGCTAATATAATAAGGGTACCCTTCCCCCTCCCCCAAGTCGAGTTGCAATCCCATTGCACGAGCAATGCTGGGGTGCGGTGGAAGGAGGATTCGAGAGGTTGGATTTGACCCCATTGAGGTCAGTGGTAGTCCTCTTTTTCTAATGACGTATCCAGTAGAGGAGAATTTCTGAACTTAGGGGATGGTGATACCCCAACCACCCCTCACCTCTCTGCTTCGCCTCCTATGGCGCACATAGATGGAATTGGCAATCTTCCTTCAGTGACGAGACCACGAAAACCCCGGCTGCTCGCTGCAGCTGAACGTCGTCGGAAAGCAAATCAAATTCATCCATTTTTTCTTAACCGGCGCTGCTCTCCATCAAAATTAACACAGCCTAGTACATGTGTTATCACAGGCAGCGTATTTACCACGATTGTTCACAATTAGCAACCTGTGTGAAATACAAACGTTGCAATCGCACACGTTTTTACATAGCTTGTTATTAACAATATACTTTGGATTTTGTAGTTTTGTTCGTTCGTGATGTTAGTGAAATGCCAACTTCACAAATAACAACACAAACGGTGTATTAACATCGAATTCGGTCATAGCTTGAGATTTTAATGAAATTGGCCGCAGACCGTCCAGCATGCGGAGGAATGACCAGACCATCCAGCCTGCAAAGGAATGACCACACGTCCAACCTGCGTGTCCATTCGCAATCCCAGCCCCCCTCCAGTCACCGAGCCCACCAAAAATATGTCTCGCGTCGGGTGGCGTTGACTGAACACGGTCACAGGTCACCAGAATATGTCATCCTAAACAGAGCGGTATGGTCCGCCATACGCCGTGACACCCGCAATGACATTCAGCGGCGCATCCAGGAGGACGGACGTCGATCGATGTGGCAGCACGTCAGATCCGCCGTCAGTGGTGGGAAGCCCGTCCGTAAAGCGCCTGACGCCAGACCTGACGAACTGAACAACTATTTCGTTGGCATTGGTCCGCGTGTTGCGAGTGAGGTGAGAAAGTTGGGAGAGATGTCGGACCAAGCATGCCGTCTACCACGTGTTGGCGCCTGTGCGTTTTG
Organism: Imbricaverruca yamaguchii; assembly: GCA_034440575.1. Classification (NCBI taxonomy): domain Eukaryota; kingdom Metazoa; phylum Arthropoda; class Thecostraca; family Neoverrucidae; genus Imbricaverruca; species Imbricaverruca yamaguchii. The sequence continues at coordinate 229,325 of JAOTOL010001554.1, read as the reverse complement.
GGTGGCACCTCTGACGCTGTCAGAGCTGAGGACCGTCATTCTGAGGATGAGTGGCTCGTCGGCTTGCGGCGAGGACGGGGCCAGCATACACATGCTGCGCCTACCCTTTTGCGCGATCGGCACGGTGCTCCTGCATTTGGTCAACTCCAGCATTTCCTTCTCTGATGTTCCTCGATCCTGGAAGCACTCCCTCGTTCATCCTATTTTTAAGTTGGGCGATCCTACCAGCCCTTCCAATTGCCGTCCTATTTCCATAGCTCCTGTCATTGCCAAAATTGTTGAGCGTGTCATTCACCAACAGCTCTACAATTACATGTCCAAAGACCACCTCCTGTCCTCAACCCAGCACGGTTTCCGTCCACGTCACTCGACAGAAACCGCGCTGACTTCCATGTCCGATCATATCCTATCCGCCAATGATCGAGGGGAGTTATCCCTTCTTTGCCTGCTGGACTTGAGCAAATGCTTTGATGTGATTGATCACTCAAGGCTCTTGACTAAATTAAGCATCCACGGTATCGACACTTCTTGGTTCTCTGCATACCGTTGCGATCATACCCAGAGTGTCAGCCTCACTGACAACCTGGGCAATCTCAAAAAGTATACTCCGCTTCCCAACGACATTGGTGTCTCTCAGGGATCTGCTCTCGGCCCGCTCCTCTGCTGCATCTTCGCCAACGACCTCAGTCTGTTCGTTGTATGTGCAGTGGTAGTCCAATATGCGGACGACACACAAATTTTGGTTAGTGGTAAAAAATCGGAATTTATAAATATCGTCACGAGGATGAAATATGTTTTGGCCTCTCTTCACTCTTGGTTTCGTGCAAACGGCCTCAAAGTGAATGCCGGAAAGACGCAACTAATGCTGCTGGGAAGTCAGCAAAATTTGCGCCACACCCCCCAAATTACCATAAAATTTCGCGATCACAATCTAATTCCCATCTCGGAAACAAAAAAATATCGGATTAATATTTGACCGCTCTCTTAGCTGGGACTCCCATGTCTCCACTATCACTAGGCGCTGCTCCGGTCCTTTGAGTGGTCTATCGCATCTGAGGGGTTACCTGCCGCCCGCTGTCATTTCCACTTTAGTCAATGCCTTGGTACTCTCACAGATTCGGTATTGTATTTCGGTGTACGGCAATGGAACGGAAAAGAATCTGTCTCGGATCCAAAACATTGTTAACTATGCAGCAAAAGTAACTTTCGGCCGCAACATATTTGATCATGTATCGGACGTGCTGGAGAAATTGGGCTGGCTGAACGCGCGGGATCTCGCTCAGTACCACACGCTGACCTTGCTGCACAAGGTGCGCCGCTTGGGTGAACCAGACTCACTAGCCTGCGAATTTGCTCTGGTATCACACACATGCGACAGGACCACCAGACAAGACAGCGATCTGCGCGTGCCCAGATCGTGAACCAACATGGGCAAGCGACGTTTTTGTAGTCGTGCGGCTAGACTCTACAATGCCTTGCCGCCCGATCTGACGCAGCTACCCATCCCTCTGTTTTGGGCCGCACTTAAAGCGTTACCTGCGTAGGAACCCGGATTGTGGAGGCACTTAGCGCCTCATTTATGTGTCTGCTTTTATGACTGCTTGTAGACGATATCTGAATGACGATATTTGTATGATACCTTTGCCGATCTCTTTTTTATTTGCATGACGTGAGGCTATAATAGCCATGAGCTAATTGTGGATGGCCTTAATACATGTCTGTCTGTCTGTCTGTCTGTCTGCGGAGGAATGGCCAGACCGTCCAGCCTGCGGAGGAATGTTGACATTTGAGTGCGATGTGTGCGAACGATCCCTGATGGCAATGACGGTCCCAGGTCAGGTACATAGCAGAGGGACGAACCCGTCAGCCCACCATCCAGGCCATGTGACTGGGCTATGGATGTAGAACAAATTATAAGACAAGACAGTGAGGCTACATAGAACCAGCGCATGCTCCACGCGTCTCCCACGATACTCTTACTTCGCTGCCAGATCCATGTTTGTTAGTTGTGCACTAGTGCGGCCCGCAGCAAAAATCATCAAATCTGTCACAGCGCCGTTCCAACCGTCCACAGACATTGAAGGTCGCTGGTTTGCGTGGGACGTGTGAGATATCCATCCAAAGTTTGAAGAAAAATGTGGTGTGACAGAAATGGATGTACTGTTTCAGGGTTCGTGAGGGTGGGACAATACTTGGCTCCGTTGATGCATAGGGCCAAACAGCGTCATTCGTGTTCATCTTCGTTTTCATCTGTGTCGTGAGCTCACCGAGACAACCCCACACCCGAACCGTCGGCTGATGCCAGAGCTGTTCCCACGTGCACGTGGCCACTGGCGGCTGTTCCCTCTGTCTGTATGCCAGACGCGCTGGGTGCAGCGAGCTCCTGCCAGGCATGGGACCGTGTACCGGGGCGGGGGCGGTGGAGGGGCGGGCGTGCGGCCGCCGACTGTTCCGGCCGCCCGTCGGGGCCGGCTCGGACCGCTTCCGGTGTGCACGGTCGGGTGGGCGCGCGCGGCAAGGGTGTGGCGCCGCTGACCTGGCCGCCCTGTGTTGCAGGTAGTCGGCTGCTTGGTGATCGGCTACATGGGCTGGGTGCTGTCCACGTCGGTGACGGTAGCGCGCTTCATGTCCGGAGAGCTGGTCAGTGCCGGCCTGGGACGGTGGCAGGCTGGCTGTCGGACGAGTCACACTTTGGCCGATGGGGCACGAGGAAGCCGGTCAGGACAGGGCTGGCATAGCCTTAGCCGTTGACTGGCGAAGTTTGTCGGGTAACTTCAGCTTCTTCCCGACCTGTGAAAGTTGACAGAAACCAGGCATTTCTAAACGCTATTGATGGAGAGGGGAGAGGTGTTTATATCGGGTAAACCGAGTCGTTCTCTTCTGGCAGAGGCACACTGAAAACCCCAAACATATAGTGGCGAATATGCATGACTTGCATGTAATGTTAGTCATGTGATGCAGGTAATGTGTGGAATACCCTTGCACTCTTACTACATTCCATACAATGTATGCAGTGGTAGCTCACGCGATGCGGGTAATGTGTGGAATGTCCTCGCGCTGTTACTATATTCCATACAACTCATGGAATTACAGATACAGCCATCGATCTCCGTATCTGGTGTGATCCTGAATGAAATGTATCATCTACTGTTTATTTATTTCAACAACATCTTTGCGCTTCAAAATGCGATTGCTACTACTGCTATGTTTTTCAGATTGTTGTGCAACATTTGTGACTTAAACGTCATATATTAGACTGCGGACTGCTTGTATACGTCGGAGTTAGAAGGCAAGCGCTTTATCTGATCACGAAATGCATTGAGGCATCCGATCCTGAGCTGATATGACCTAAGGTAGACAACCCATCACGTTTCCCTGGTCTGAATTGATACATTTCGTCATGCGCGTCGAGTGGCTTGAACACCAGTTGTATGTGCGTTTTATGTGCTGAAATAGGAACTTTGGAAACATTAAAATTGCTTCTTCTTGCTTTGACCCTTGCATGCCAACCGTGAACCTGAAGTGAGCACGCACGCTTCACCAAAAAAATACCGGATCGAAGGTGATTGAAATTTTCATGTTTAATGTTGGGAGCCGAAAACCAATACTTCTTGAGGACGAACTATAAATGGCCGCCTGCAAATGACTGAGTATCCAGTCGATGCCAGTTTAGAGACATTAATTGCGCTATGTCTTCAAATACAATTTCGAATATTGTATTATATATTCAACATAGTGTACTCCAGTGTCCAAACGAATTGTCCTGGTCATATGCAGGTGATGAAAGCTGTCAAATTTTCCATTGTTTTCTTGCTTATGTGTTACATCGAAATACGGACACAGTTGAGCTGGGTGCCTACATGCACCGGTGGTGTGTGTGTTGTTCATCATAAGCAATTACATCGTGGAAATGAAAGGTGTCTGTCTAGCTATCAGGATCCGAATACTATGTGTACAAAGCTGGTATGAAAACCACGTCGCACGTAACTGAGTAAAATAGGAATGTTTATGTCTGCTCGATCGTTGTATTTATATAAATATGATTCGTGCCTATGGGACAACCTCCCACATGCCAATGCAGGCTTTATATGCTTTTGTTTAGTCAATGTCTACAGCTACTGTGTTCCTCAGTACATGGTGCCGAGTCAGGGTAGCAAACTCCCCACCCTGTCAACATCCAGCACGTGGTGCCGAGTCAGGGTAGCAGACGCCCCACCCTGTCAACATCCAGCACGTGGTGCCGAGTCAGGGTAGGAGACGCCCCACCCTGTCAACATCCAGCACGTGGTGCCGAGTCAGGGTAGCAGACGCCCCACCCTGTCGAT
>JAOTOL010001554.1:0-220000 GCA_034440575.1 Imbricaverruca yamaguchii | reverse complement strand
AACTCCCCAGAGCCAAAAACATAATGAAAGTCGTGAAAACTCGTGAAAATCTTGCCCCCTAGTGACGTCACTTTTGGGAAGAAATTGTTTTCGGGGTGGACCTGAGCCCTACCCGTCAAGCGCTTTCCAATGACACCTCTATCGTTTTCGTGCGACGCTTAGTTTGGATTTTAGAGTGGGTTACCATCCGCCCCCCCCTCCGGCGTGAGACGGGGTGTGAGGATCCGACTGGAGAGCGGGTTAAGCTGCACAAGGCGATGCTAGCGTCTGGTGAATTCACTGTAATAATGCATTGGTATGTGCAGCCACTATGTCATGGGGTGTGTGACGCGCATCGTCTAACTGGTCGGCCAGCCTGACCGTCGGCCTTGGCCATGCTGTGCGCTGGGTTGTATGCACCGAATACAGCAACCTGGATCTGCAGAGCGCATCTTAAACAAATTCTTGACACCCTTTTGCGTGAATAGCTATATAGATGTTGCAGGCACCGCGTACGACATGCCGGAACAGACATGCCTCCTGTGACTGCTGTCCGGGGCGCTGAAGGTGTGACTGTTCTTCAGGTATTCACATACGTGATGGTGGCGCTTGGCTTCCTGTACTTCTTCTCCGGACTGGTCGGCTGGGTGTCGTCCTTCTCGGAGAACTACTGCCTCCTCAGACTGGTAACGCCGCCACGGCTATCGGCTCTCATAAGTCGCCCCACTCTCACTCTGAGTAACGAGGCGTAAACCCGCACAGCCTTGTAGCTCGTTGTTTCCCCGCGGGACAATAAACAGTGTGGGAGTCACGTGCCGGTAAGTTCCGCTGGACAAGCCGCTCACGACGCCCGTTTAGGGTCGCCCGTCGGGCGTGGACTGCCACCAGGTTTGAGACAGATGGCACAACAGAAGGTCTCCGTAGCAGTCAATTAATTCCGAGAATGCGGATGTTCGATGTTGGCCTCTTGTGCGCCTGCGGTTTCCGAGATAGCGCCCGCCGCGGCGTGCAGTTTCCGATATGGCAGGTTAGCGCCTTGAAGCGATGTTGTATGAAGATTGTGTCCGTCATTAGCTATCCATGTGTAATGAGTCGATCTTTATGTTTCCAGTTTGTGATCTTGGTGCTGTTTCTAGTCATCGGCGAGGTGGGAGGGATCATCTCCCTCTACGCCCTGCAATTCGAGGTAAGGCGCGTACAACGACACCTGAATATGTGCGCTGTACAATCTGCTCGAAGAAAACGTTTGCATTATGTTGAACAATACACGCGCATTTTATCAGTTGTAAGCAAAACAATATTATTACCAAGATAAGCTAGTAGGCTGTTACACCAGATGACTAAACCAAAAGGATTCCAGCGAGAGTTTTCATTTGATGCTGATTGATGTGACATAGCCCGGACGCAAAAGCCGTTCCATTCCTTTCCGTTGAAAGCGTATGGCATAATTGTCTACCGAGCCTCAGCTGTATTGACAAAAGCCGCTGCTTGTTCGTTGTACAGCGGAACTCAGTTCTTAATGTGTACGTTTTTCTGATTGTTTTCAAGGATGAGAGATGTAGAAAGAATGAGAGAGAGGGAGAGAGAGAGAGAGAAAGAGAGTGAGAGAGAGAGATAGTGAAAGTTAAATATAGAACTAGTGATTGCCCCTTCCTTTTGAAACAAAATAATGAGGGTGGGGTTAGTTTTGACTGTAAGACATCCGTTCAGACTTGAAGTGGCCACGCAAATGCCCCAGCCAGGATTTATCTGATGGCTCGTCTGTGCACCCCTGAATGTTCTGTGGCCTGTTTGCACACGTCACCACATGTCCGTCGGGTCTCGGGTGGCCAGCTCTGTTTTGTCTCTGGGTGCACCTCGCGCGCAACCCGACCTGGTGAGCTCCAGGTTCGGCCCGTCTTCCAGCGGCCGTGCAAGAACGCTTCGCCTCATTGCCCGATCCGCCCGGAGTGCGATGCCAGGACGAATAACATTATACGATATGTGCGCGAGATCAGACGGTGTTGGAAATTTCCCGCCATCGGACCAAGGGAGCTGCGCGATAGAGCCAACCGAACGTACCGTGCTAATGGATCAGCTCCGTGTAATTCACAATCACCTCTGGGATGTGTGGTGTCTCGAGTCGGCGGTCGGTGGTCGGTGGTCGGTGGTCGGTGGTCGGTGGTCGGTGGTCGTCCGCCGAAGACTCTGGCACGACCGTAATCTTTGTTGGACAATTACAGTAGTCAACCGCCACGTGCCGGCCAGCCCGGCCGGCCGAGTGTGTGCGTGTCTGCAGCGGAGGAAACCGGCGCCGAAGCATTCCTCCTAACGGTGTGTGTGTGTGTGTGTGTGTGTGTGTGTGTGTGTGTGTGTGTGTGTGTGTGTGTGTGTGTGTGTGTGTGTGTGTGTGTGTGTGTGTGTGTGTGTGTGTGTGTGTGTGTGTGTGTGTGTGTGTGTGTGTGTGTGTGTGTGTGTGTGTGTGTGTGTGTGTAAGTTGACATGGCCTTGCTATTTTCCAGCTGCCTGGCATGCTGCAAGTGGTATGGGCTGAAGTTAATCAAGACTCGAGGAACTTCGTACAGAACGCGGTGAGTACAAAATGACCCAAGACGACAACGAGGGTGTCGTTTTGTATATGAGTAGGTCAAGAAGTGTTTGAAGCTGCCGCATTTTGCCGCTGCAATTGGTCACATGTGCCTATGAGACTGTGTCGTCAAAAGAAAAATAGTCATCTGGGAGGTGCTGATTCAAACGCCTAGTAGGAAGACTCCGTTGTTACAAGTTGAGTGCTCGCGAATTATTCAGCTCTCTATCATGTTGAAAAAGGGCTGACATTAAGAAGCTACCCAGATAAGAGAGGAAAGAGTTGGGAATCACTTAATCTGAGGCTTAAATTTCAAAAGCGAGGGCCGTCCAAGATTAGTCGAAGCCAGCCCATTTATGATGTTCGGCCTTGCCCCGAATGAAAATACTTACCCTTACCAAGAATTATTTTTGGCTAACGATTCGTCTCCGAGCGAGAGACGACATGTCATGTCGTCTCTCGACATGCATGTGACGACACGCATGCGTTACACGCCGCATATGCACCTGGCCGGCCGTTCAGCCTTGTCACGTGGTACTGCCGTTTCGTGACGCCACGAGACAAGTGGCATGTGACATGTGACATGGAACAGTATTGCAGCCACACATGTCACGGGACACGGCCGCCACGTCACGCAATGTGACATGGCGCAGTTTTGCAGCCGCATATGCACGTCAGGTTGCAAATGCAGGTGACCATAAACGTTCGGTTAGCGCTAGCCAGACGAATCGCCTCCCCCCTCCATCCTCCTTAACACGCGCCCTGGAGGGCCTCTGAAAATTGCGTACACTGGAGGGGTGGATTCAGACCCCCCTCCCCCAAGATATCGGCTTTTATCAAAGCTTGAGCAACGAAATTCGCAGGGTGGATGGGTACGATAGCGAACTATATTGTGTGCAAATTTCATGACCTTAGGTGAATATCCTCAAGGTTAAATGAGGTCAAACATGTCAAAATTTCCATGTCTTGCGTGACTTAGCTTATCATTATTATGGATCGCTGTGATTGCGCATAAATGCTCCAAAATGGGCGCCAGTGATATTTTGGACATTACTAATGATGCAATACAGATGCTAGACCCGGAATTTGACCTCAGGTCACCTATGTACCAGCACTTTATCCGGTCGTTACCTGCAACAGTTGCTCGGGCCGCCCGCGCGACGGTTCCGTCGGGCGGGCGGCGCAATCGGCTTCGCAAAGAGAAGAATGAAGTACATGATTAAAGTATGGAAACGCTTAGGTACATAATTGCAAACAATAGTTCTCAGGATGTGTAGGGAGCGACATGCAAAGTGGCATCAATCCCATCAGTCATTTGCATTTATGGTAACATTCCAGTTGGCCAAGTTTGGTTCCATTAACCTGTCATGAACTTGACCTGACTTGACCTCGGTGACCTAACATGACTTTGAAACTATATAGCACGACAATACACATCAAACAAGTCGCTTGTGTTGCCGAGAACACTTCCCTTTTGCCAATATACGAGAAGCGCACCAGTGCTGACTTTTGCGGTCTGGCGCCACGACATTTGTTTACTTTAACGACCTCTAACTAGAAAAATGCTTTGCTGATTTCCGTTTTTCCTTTTTTTACAACGCGCCCGTTATTTCTAAGCAGGTACGCAAAAATGACGTAAACCGACCGGTTAAATCTGGAGCTATGCACAGAAAACCAGAGTGGTGGGAGGATCCTCCCCCCCCCCTTCCACGGCGCGTGTTAAGCAGGCTGCATCAAAGCTGGGAGTAGGTACGAAGCCGATGGAGATGCGTGCTTGACATGCAACACGAAAAAAAAACAAGCCGGAAGACGTTCCCAATACAACGCCATTCATCCAAACGTGTCTGGCGCTAGCTTGCAGTACGGCTGGCAAAACTGGTCCGGTATGAGACGATAGCGCTCCTCCGTCACCCCAAATATATGCTGGCTTACTCTCTAATTATTCCGCACGTGGTAGCCGCTCAATCTGAAGTCGCCACGGCTGACTTGGGATTCCTACAGCGTGAGATTGTGGGCTACCGTTAGCGGTAGCAGTTGGTGACGCCGACACGTGTCCGATACCTGGCGCCTGGTCCACACATCAACACTCCTGAGGTATCGTGACGCCGCCACGTGTCCGATACCTGGCGCCTGGTCCACACATCAACACTCCTGAGGTATCGTGACGCCGCCACGTGTCCGATACCTGGCGCCTGGTCCACACATCAACACTCCTGAGGTGTCGTGACGCAGCAGGACACACTTTCCAGCCACTCGTGCTCGCCTCCTCACCTCAGCCACGTGCCACGTCCTATAGCCGCCTGGTACGTGAACTCACGCCGGCGTATTGCTGTCTCGTGGAAACCGCGTCGCGAGCAGTACAGCAGCAGGCTTTTCGCGCGTATCGACCGCAGCGCGCGAATGACGCAGAAGGCGCGCGCCTGGTGACGAGCGCAACAATTTGTCTCGTGTGCTGCTGTAACATGTATTAGAGATACAAGAGGACGCAAAAACCCCTAAGGCGTTCCTCATTCCGTGACTAAGTGGTGAGTAAGTAAGTGGGGAAACGAGATCTAGGTGTATGTAGATATATTTGTATACATATAGAAATATATATATATATATATATATATATATATATATATATATATATGTATATATATATATATATATATATTTATCTATATAAACATTTATATATATATATATATATATATATATATATATATATATATATATATAATATATACATATGAAGACATAAAGACATAAAAGATTAGTGCAACTATGAGCCACAAAGGCCCTTCTTGGATGCACTCTGTACACTCAACCAGTTGCCCACCAAATCCATCGATCAGCCCTCCCTGTAATACTGAAAAGCAAGCCTTCTATTCTTATAATGATTGTCGATGCTCTTTTTAAAGATGTTCAATGTGCTGCTACTGACAATGGTTTCTGGCAGCTGGTTCCAGTCTTCTACTACCCTGTTGGTGAAGAAAGACTGTCTTAACCTTGTTCTGCTGTGGTTAACTTTAATTTTGAATTCATGATCTCTAATTGCATCATTTCTGTTAAATTCAAACATTTCCCCAAGATATCCTCCCTCTAGACCATGCACTAATTTACAGACCTCGACGAGATCTCCTCTCAGCCTTCTATATCTAAGTGAAAACATATTCAATTTCTTGAATTTTTCCTCATATGCCAGGTTGATTATATCATTAACCATTTTTGTAGCCATCTTTTGTACTCTCTCTCTCTAAAAGCCAACAATCTTTTTCATAGCTAGGAGACCAAGCTTAGATGCAGTATTCCAAATATGGCCTGACATATGCACAGTAAAGCTTCCTGATGACTTCCTCACTTCTGTATGATACATTCCTACTTATTTCCCCAAGCATTTTCAGTGCCTTCTTCCTGGCTTCCTTGGTCTCTTCGGATGCCCCCAATTTTGTGTTTAGAATAACACCTAAATCCTTCTCCTGTTGAGTCACTGATAGCACTTGGCCACCCATCAAGCATGGAACCTTCATTTGCTGCTTACCTGCATGCATGATTTTGTACTTATCGAAATTCAATTTCAATTTCACTTGCCATTCTTCGTACCACTTCACAAGTTCGTCTCAGTCTTTTTGCAGCGAGATATGCTCATTTTGACCTGTTATTACCCTGAAGATCTTCAAATCATCCGCAAAATTCAAAACCTTACTGCTTGGGCCACTTTCAACGTTACGTGTTGAATGCAGTGATACAGTGATGTGATGCAGTGATGCATGCAGTGATGCTAAATTTTAATCATTTAGCATCACTCTTTGCTGTCTATCTGAAAGCCACAACTCTCTCCATTGCAAGATGCTGCCTGCAATACCATGGACCTGAAGCTGTATCATTAATCGTTTATGGGGTACCTTGTCGAAGGCCTTAATAAAGTCAAGATGTGCTACAGCAACCTGATTTCCCTGATCAAATTGTTCTGTGGCGAAGTTCAAAAAGTCCAAGAGATTTGTGACACACGATCGCCCTTTTCTAAACCCATGTTGAGTATCTTCAATCAATCTGTTTCCTTCCGGATAACCAACTGTTCTATCCTTGATAAATGATTCGAGTACCTTACAGACTAGGGATGTGAGACTTACTGACCTATAGTTTTCAACTTTCTCTCATTCTCCTTTCTTGAAAATAGGAACTACATTTGCCCTTTTCCAATCTGTTGGAATCTCATTTTGTGAAACTGATCTACAAAATATTATACTAAGTGGAAATGCCAGTTCATTTTCAGCTTCCCGTAATACCCTAGCATAAATTTCATCAGGTCTTGCTGCCTTGTTTGGCTTTATTTTCCTGATATGATTAAAAACAACATCACTATTAATGAAAGGAACATCATTTATCCGACCACATGTCACTTAACTGTGGTGTACCTTCGGTAGATTGGTCATATCTTCCAAAGTAAACACTGATTTAAACTGCTTGCTCAGCTCTTCAACCATCTCACTATCCTCACCCAATATAGTCCCATTTACTTCCAGTGGACCAATTGTGCTAGAAACTTTACTCAGCTTGTAGAAACTAAGGAAGTTTTTTGCTGTCCCCATTAGAGTTCCTAGCTGAATCCAGTTCTCTTGCTCGCTTCGCTGCTGTTTTTTTGCTTCACAGTGTCTCTAGCTTTTCAATACGCCTTTAGATTTACGATATTTGAGGGTTCCTTAAACACTCTAAATGCAGCTTTCTTAGCCTTAATTGTTTTTGTCAAGTCTAGTGTAAGCCAGACTTGGGGGACATGTTTAATCTGAATTTCCTTTAAGTAAGATTTGAACTTTTCCCACATTTCACAGGCATTTAAATTGGAAAATTCTTCTTCCTATCTTATGGCACTTAAGGCCGCTCTCATGCAGTCAAAGTGCGCTCTGTTGAAATTTGGAGTGTTTACCATATTATCCTTATTTAATACAACGAAGAATGGCTCTTAGGTGCTCCTGGGTTTTAGACATTGCGTGAGACGAAATGTACGACCCTCAATATACCATGAGGTGCTGGGTTTACTCAACATCAAAACATGGCCCCTGGCCGAAACGTTGAGTAATATAGCATGATCCCTAACGCTACTTTTGATGTTGAGTAAACCCAGCACCTCCTGGTATATTGAGGGTCGTACATTTCGTCTCACGCAACATATTATCCTTAGTAATTTCCACTACATGTGCCTTGAATTTAACTATGTCATGGTCACTTCTTCCCAGAGTTTCTCCTACAGTCAAGTCTTGAACCAAGTCACTTAAATCCGATAATACAAGGTCCAAGAATGAGCCATGCCTGGTAGGTTCCGATACAAACTGGTGTAAGACGAGGTCTTCTTAAAAGGCATTTCCTAAACATTTTGCATGATGGGAGCCAACAACAACATTTTCATGTCCTTTTAGATTAAAGTCACCAAGAATAAGGCACTTCCTCTGAAAGTTTCTACTGATTTTCTCACAAATAACCTTATCAAGCTCCAGTTGCTGAGAATGTGGCAGGGTTCCTGCTCTGTAGAAAGCTCCTATCCTCCTACTCTTGCATTGGCTGCCTGTGCCCTAGAGCTCCACCCAGGGGAGGTTCCAGCCATAGGCAAAATTGCAGGTACAATGACTCTCCTATTGTTATCCTCCAGGGTGGCCAGAAGGGCCGTGTAGTCCTACAGCAGCTCCTCACTCATAGCAGGACCTACGTTGGATCAGTCCATCAGCTGTACCTGTACTACAACTGTATTAAACTGGTGATCACTGGATGCCTGTACCACCACTGGCACCAGGTCCTTGACCTTGGCACCAGGCCTGGTGATGCACCTCCTGTCCCTCCTACCTATACAGAATACCCGATCTAAATGTCGCACATGAGAATCACCTACAACCAGTACCGTATCTGCACTACTACTATCCTGGGCGTAGGATAGTGCCTGGAATCTATTCGATATTGCTATGCCTGCTTGTTGATCAGTTTGACTAGGCTTCCTCCCACTCCTACCACCTGCCACCTGCCATTCACTGACCCTTTCCTTAGGCTCGCGTCTCCAAATCCTCCACACCCTGGCCTCATGCCACTTCCCCTCCTGTGACCTACCAGAACTACCCCTCCTCCGTTCACTATTAACACTCTCCTCTAGATAAATCCCAACCACCTCCACAGTAGGGGAAACCTCAGCTACTTGGTGGACTGCGACCACCTGGGCATATGATGTCCCTGTTGCGGAGTGACCCCTTGTTGCTTTTTCTTGCCTACCAGGTGCAACAAGGGCACCCTTGAGCTTGGTAAGCTCTACCTTAAGGGCCCTAATCTCTTCCTCTAGTGCTTGCATTCTGGTAGAAACCATCCCACAGGCTGCAGCTTATGCCTAGATTTAGATTGAAATTAACTCGTTAAACAAACAATAATTTCCTTAATAGCCAGCCATTATTCACGATAAATCGCTGCCTCCTATACTGTCAGATAATGATCTAAGTACCTCAAGAATGCTAACACACTAAGCAGAAAGTATTAAGCAATTGTTTGTTTTGTGTTTTTTTAATTAAATGTCTAATCTAATTGTCTTCTAGACAAGTAGACAACTATATGAGTATCACTTATGATATCTCTGATGGCTAGACAGGAAAATGAACAGTCACAGCACTTATGAATACCACCAACTTAGTATTAAACTCTATCTTAAACTTAAACACCAAAGAGACTATGCGCCACAAAACTAAATAAAGTATGTTAGGAAAGTATTAGTATTCTCTAATGTACTTATAATATCTACACACTTGCAATATATCCAACTGAACAAAACTAAATACTAAAATACTCCAAAAAAGAAGAAGCCTATATACCTCTACAATTACCCGGTATATGGAGATATACCTAGTGTAATTGAAGCTAACTATTCAAATTATAAACTCTATCCTAAACTTTAACACCAAAAAGACCAAAACTTCTTCCTTTATACTACAGAAAGCTAAGCCACGATGCCGCGCCTAAAGACAAGATGGCGCTGGGCAGCGTCCCTAGGTTGATATAGTATGATTTGCGTGTTACAAAATTACTTATCAGATAAAAACTAAGTAAATACATTCACAGAAGTAATTGCTAAACACCTATCCACAGCTTAGCCTAGTGTACTGCCTAGTTCTGCAACGACTCATCTGGTAAGTTGGAGCTCCACACCGACGTGTTTCCACCGTGACAAACTGGCGGCAAACTGGCGGGAAATATAACCTATATGCATATATGCATATACATACATATATATATATATATATATATAATATATATACATATATATATATATATATATATATATATATATATATATATATATATATATATATATATATATATATATATATATTTATGCATGTATGTACAGAAAGTGAAAGATTAGGGTCCCTGTATCAGCTCTTTCCGGAATTCTGCCAGAGCGATTACGTGTTGCTACCCTACATGCCCATGGGAAAAAATTCCAGTTATACAATACCATTTTGGTTCTCAAAATGGTATTGTATAACTGGGATTGTCTCGCACGCTCACCTACACCCTCCTTCTATGTAAAAAAAATATAAGGGCAAAGACCTGAGCTAGGCCTGGTCATGGAGCCTTACTTTTGTATTATTTGTGGCTAATCATTTGAGGCCACATTGCGTCGCCTGCCTCTCAACTTGGTAAAAAGGGAGGGCACCGCCGATAATCGAACGCTACACCCTTGTTTGGCAGACACTCAGTTGGCCACTGAGATATCGACGTCCTGGCGTCGCACATTGCTTCTATGAAACATGCGCGTGCTACTCCTTATACGCATATATTGCGCACTTAGCAGATGCCGTGCTTTTGTGGCGCGTGATGACAGTGTCAGCCAGCGACTGGCGCAGACTTGTCGAGCGCCGTGTAAAGTTGAACCAGGCTTTGCGCTGAACGGCCCGGATCACATCATCGGCCTGGCACGGGTCCGGCCCGTTCCAGCGCACTACCAGCTCCTTCGCCGCGTTGGCGCGGTCGAACTGACGGTGCATGCGGAACACTTCCCACACTGCACTCCCCATGCTTTCCACGACCCTCTCAGTGGGGAAGATGAGCCACAGTCTGGTTACCAGGTACAAGTATGGACCAAGACTGGGTGCACTGTCGCGGTTCTCCCACAGTACCTTGAGCAGCTGCTGGTTGCACCAATTCGCGCAGCGTGGCTCGTGCAACACCTTGTATCCTGCGATTGCGGATTCGAGGGACAAGCGGCACGACGGCGGAACGACGCGGCGGGCCACCAGGCGACTGGCAGCACGCTTGATGGTACCGACACTGGCGTCACTGGTGGCCCTGATGCGCTCCACATCAGTCACCTCCCTGATGTCGAGCATGGGGTCCATCAGGCTCTGGTTGTCTGTGCCCATTCTTGAGCCGGTCGCATTCAAACCACCTCGCCTGTGCCTAACTGCCTGGCCAAGCTACGACAGAAGGCCGCGGCTTCCTTCGTCTGTGAACGAATGGTAGAGCCTGAATTAGCCATAAACTTGTGACGAGGATGTCAGCACTGAAATTATGGTACGGGCTTCATGCAAGCAAAATTGAGTTCAACATTTTATCTAAGATATGCTGACCATAGCCTGATGACAATGATTGCTGGACTAGTTGTGGTGGTGCTCACCAAACATGCCTCAGGACAAGATTCATTAAAAAAAAACATTACTACCTTTGGGGTACCACAAGTAGTAATGTTTTTGGCACAAGTGTCATCAATAAATTATCCCACTTTTAAGTAGAGTCCAATGACAAAGATTCAGTGTTAAGAATACAGGAAACCAGTTGAGCCAGAGTGGAAATCACAGATCTGCTCAACATTATTGTAGAAAATAAAGACATAAAAGACATAAAAGATTAGTGCAACTCTGAGCCACAAGGGCCCTTCTTGGTTGCACTCTGTACACTGAACGAGTTGCCCACCAAATCTGCCAATCAGCCCTCCCTGTAATACTGAAAAGCAAGCCCTCTATTCTTATAATGATTGTCTATGCTGTTTTTAAAGATGTTCAATGTGCTGCTACTGACGATGTTTTCTGGCAGCTGGTTCCAGTGTTCCACTACCCTGTTGGGGAAGAAAGTTTGCCTTAACCTTGTTCTGCTGTGGTTAATTTGAATTTTGAATTTATGACCTCTAATTGCATCATTTCTGTTAAATTCAAACATTTCCCCAAGGTATCCCCTCTCCAGACCATTGACAAATTTAAAGACCTCGATGAGATCTCCTCTCAGCCTTCTATATCTAAGTGAAAACATATTCAATTTCTTCAATCTTTCCTCATATGCCAGGTTGCTTATGCCATTAACCATTTTTGTAGCCCTCTTTTGTACTCTCTCTAAAAGCCAACAATCTTTTTCATAGCTAGGAGACCAAGCTTGGATGCAGTATTCCAAATGTGGCCTGACGTATGCACAGTAAAGCTTCCTGATCACTTCCTCACTTCTGTATGATACATTCCTATTTATTGCCCCGAGCATTCTCAGTGCCTTCTTCCTGGCTTCCTTGGTCTGTTCTGATGCCCCCAATTTTGTGTTTAGAATAACATCTAAATCCTTCTCCTGTTGAGTCACTGATAGCACTTGGCCACCCATCAAGTATGGAGCCTTCATATGCTGCTTACCTACATGCATGATTTTGCACTTATCAAAGTTAAATTTCATTTGCCATTCTTCGGACCACTTCACAAGTTCGTCTAAGTCTTTTTGCAGCGAGA
This sequence comes from Imbricaverruca yamaguchii, assembly GCA_034440575.1. NCBI lineage: Eukaryota > Metazoa > Arthropoda > Thecostraca > Neoverrucidae > Imbricaverruca > Imbricaverruca yamaguchii. The sequence continues at coordinate 207,739 of JAOTOL010001554.1, read as the reverse complement.
TATGCTCATCCTGACCTGTTATTGCCCTAAAGACCTTCAAATCATCTGCAAATTTCAAAACTTTACTGCTTAGGCCACTTTCAATGTTATTTACAAATATAATGAACAGTAATGGCCCTAGTACTGACCCCTGGGGGACTCCACTAAGAACATTTTGCCATGATGACTTTGTACCATTTAGCATCACTCTTTGCTGTCTATCTGAAAGCCACAACTCTATCCATTTTAAGATGCTACCTGCAATACCATGGGACTGAAGCTGTATCATTAACCGTTTATGGGGTACCTTGTCAAAGGCCTTACTAAAGTCAAGATATGCTACATCAACCTGATTTCCCTGATCAAATTGTTCTGTGGCGAAGTTCAAAAAGTCCAAGAGGTTTGTGAGACACGATCGTCCTTTTCTAAATCCATGTTGAGTATCTTGAATCAATCTGCTACCTTCCAGATAACTAACTATTCTATCCTTGATAATTGATTCGAGTACCTTGCAGACTAGGGATGTGAGACTTATTGGCCTATAGTTTTCAACTTTCCCTCTTTCTCCTTTCTTGAAAATAGGAACTACATTTGCCCTTTTCCAATCGGTTGGAATTTCATTATGTGAAACTGATCTACAAAATATTATACTAAGTGGAAATGCCAGTTCCTTTTCAGTTTCCCGCAACACCCTAGCATAAATTTCATCAGGTCCTGCTGCCTTATTTGGCTTTATTTTCCTGATATGATTGTAAACAACATCACTACCAATGAAATCAACATCATTTGTCAGATCCCATGTAACTGAACTATGGTGTACGGTCGGCAGATTGGTCATATCTTCCAATGTAAACACTGATTTGAACTGCTTGCTCAGCTCCTCAACCATCTCACTATCCTCACCCAATGTAGTCCCGTTTACTTCCAGTGGACCAATTGTGCTAGAAACTTTACTCAGCTTGTAGAAACTAAAGAACTTTTTACTGTCCCCATTACAGTTTCTAGCTAAATCCAGTTCCTTTCCTCGCTTTGCTGCTCTGGTTTTTTGCTTCACAGTGTCTCTAGGTTTTCGATACGCCTTTAGATTAATGACATTTGAGGCTTCTTTAAAAACTCTAAATGCAGTTTTCTTAGCCCTAATTGCTTTTATCACGTCTGGTGTAAGTCATGCTGGCTTTCCTACCCTTCTTTTGCGTCTTTGCTTTTGGGGGACATGTCTAATCTGAGTTTCCTTTAAGTAAGATTTGAACTTTTCCCACATTTCACAGGCATTTAAATTGGAGAATTCTTCTTCCCATCTGATGGCACTTAAAGCCGCTCTCATGCCGTTAAAGTCTGCTCTGTTGAAATTTGGAACCTTTACCAAATTATCCTTGATAATTTCCCCTACATGTGCCTTGAATCTAACTATGTTATGGTCACTTCTTCCCAGAGTTTCGCCTACAGTCAAGTCTTGAACCAAGTGACTTAAATCCGAGAATACAAGGTCCAAGAATGAACCATGCCTGGTAGGTTCCGATACAAACTGGTGTAAGAACAGGTCCTCTTCAATGCATTTCCTGAACATTTTGCATGATGGGGAGCCAACACCAGCATTTTCATAACCTTTTAGATTAAAGTCACCGAGAATAAGGCACTTCCTCTTAAAGTTTCTACTGATTTCCTCACAAATCACCTTGTCAAGCTCCAGTTGCTGAGAATGTGGCAGGGTTCCTGATCGGTAGAAAGCTCCTATCCTAAGAGTATTGCTGTTGCCTTTTCCCACAGTGACATCAAGCCAAATGGACTCCACAGACACATTTTTATCCCCACCTGCTACTTTTTGAGAACTGAATAAGCTATTCACATAGAGCATTACACCACCCCCTTTCATTGCTGGACCCCTATTGCACGAAAACATATTGTATCCCTGGATCTCATAGTCCTGTAAGTTATCTCCAAAATATCCTTCACTGACCCATGCCTCCGTAATGCAAACAAAATCCGGTTCCTCCTCAGCAACATAACACTTGAACTCATCAAATTTGGAACGGATACTCTGAGCATTAAACATCATACACTTAACAAATGCTCCATAACCACCTTTGGCTTTTTCATATTGAGGAGTTCTTTTATCACTAGATGAACTATAACTCTGTCCCCTTGAGTTGCTGCTGTCCCTATTTGCAGACTTTGAGGTTCTATTACCTTGGCTGACACTATTGGAATATTCCTGAGTTGGCAATGCAATTTCATCCCTCCCCACCCCATTTCCTAGTTTCCCTGAAAGACATGCTCATATACTTTGCCTAACACATGGACCCCCCTTCTCAGAAAAATGCAGGCCATCCCTCTGATAGAGGTCCCACGATGCATAAAACCTGCTCCACTCGTCTACAAATGTAAAACCTAGCTCCTGGCAGAGCTTTCCTACCCTGGTGTTAGCTGCCAGTGCCCTAGAGCTCCACTCAGGGGAGGCTCTAGCCATAGGCAAAATTCCTGTTACAAGCACTCTATTGGTACCCTTCAGGGTGGTCAGAAGGGCCCTGTACTCCCGCAGAAGCTCCTCGCTCCTAGTATGACCTATGTTATTTACCCCTACATGCACTATGACTGTGTTAAACTGGTGATCACTGGTGACCCGTGCCACCGCAGGTACCAGGTCCTTCACCTTGGCACCAGGCCTGGTGATGCACCTCCTGTCCCTCCTACCTTTACAAAATACCCGCTCTAAATGACGCACACGAGAGTCTCCTATGACCAGCACTGACTCCTTACTATTGCTATCCTGGGGGCAGTCATCCAATGCCTGGAACATATTTGTTGTTACTATGCCTGCCCGCTGGGCCGGTCGGCTACACTTCCTCCCGCTCCTACCACCTGCCACCTGCCACTCACTGACCCTTTCCTTAGGTTCGCGTCTCCAAATCCTCCACCCCCTGACCTCATGCCACTTCCCCTCCTGTGACCTACCAGAACTACCCCTCCTCTGTTCACTATTAACACTATTAACACTCCCCTCTTCAGAGATCCCAGCCACCTCCACAGTAGGGGAAACCTCAGCTACCTGGTGGCCTGCGACCACCTGGGCATATGATGTCCCTGCTACGGATTGACCCCTTGTTGCTTTATCTTGCCTACCCTGTGCAACAAGGGCAGCCTTGAGGTTGGAAACCTCTGCCTTAAGGGTCCTAATTTCTTCCTCTAGTGCCTGAATCCTGGTCGAAACCATCCCAAACGCTGCAGCTTATGCCTAGATTTAGATTCAAATTAACTTGCTAAATTAACTTGCTAAACAACCGATAAAAAAGCTAACTATCATTTACTATAAGTCGCTACCTCCTATACTGTCAGTTAAATATCTGAGTGCCTCAAGAAAAGCAGAAACTATAAAACAATTGTTTGATTTTTTGTTTTGTTTTGTTTTTTAAATAAATTAAATAACTAAACAAGATGTCTAATCTAATTGTCTTCCACACAAGTAGACAACTATATAAATATCCCTTTGATATCACTTATGGCTAGACAGAAAAATGAACAGTCACACAGCACTTATGAATGCCCCCAACTTACTACTAATTAAACTATCTTAAACTTCAACACCAAACACACTATGCACACCAAAAAATAAATAAAGTATGTTAGGATAGTATGAATGTTGTCTAATGTACTTATCAAATCTACACACTTGTAATATCTCCTACTACAGAAATCGAAGAGTCGAGAACACGCCGAAGCCACGAGGCCTCCCTTTGGCGCATACAAGATGGCGTCCTGCGGCGTCGCTAGGTTAATATAGTATAGTTTGCGTGCTACGAAAATGCTTATGAGATAAAAACTAATGAAATATAATAACAGAAGTAATTGCTAAGCACCTATCCACAGCTTAGACTAGAGTACTGCCCTGTTCTGCAGCGACTTATCTGGAAACCTGGAGCTCTGGGGCGCGCGTGCTTCCACCTTGACAGCTGGCGGCAAACTGAATGTGATGTAGCAGCGCTCTCGTCCATATGGACGCATTGCGCCCGTTTTATTGTAGGTACAGAAACAACAAACTATAAATATATAAATGCATAAATTATTTGTTTTAAGAGCTACCTTCTTGTCTTAGCATTCAATCAATAAAGTTATGGAATAATGCAGTTATAAATAGGATCTTTGAAAATATCATACATACATCCGAATTTCTGTCAATCTTTTGAGCACTGCGTATAGACATACGAGGCAAGACATGTTACAGAGTTACAGTGTAACATGTCACTGTCGCATGTGACTCGCATGTCCGTGCTCACAGTGATCAAGTGTTTGCCAGCAGTTCCGAAATTCAAGTGAGGTTTTCAGATATCTGATTTATCCCCTCATGAACCTTACTTGCCAATCAGTTTTCCACAATCCGTGGTACTACCACTAATCTGTACTGAATAGACTACTGTTGAACATCATGCCTGACACGTAGGTATCCTTCGTCATGTAAAGTGGCTTACTAAAGAAAGGAATTGCTAATTGTACGAAATTGGGTAATAGCTCAATTGGGAGTGTCTGCATCATGCTGTCCTACGTCATGGTACCCATAGTGCTGTTAGTCAGAATACTATTAGTTAGTTATTTGAGGTTAAGGGTGCTTCGACCAAAACGCGAACATTTAGCGCCCATAGTCAGAATACTGCCACCATGATGGACTACTGTCGCTTGGCCTCGAGCATCTTTCAAGGCCTTCCTAGGTGTTGTGTGTTTTGGGCAGTGGTATTGTTTTATGTCCTTTTGAGGCGGCAAGTGTCCATTCAATTTTGGTCTTGCCTCTTTTCAATAAAAAAAATTCGACTTTTAACCGGTGTTCCTATGGAGTGTACCCCTCCCCAAAATTCAATTGGGTTCGCCCATTGCCTACATGTACTGTGTTAACCATCACCCACCCCACCAATAATTATCGGAAATCAACATTCGTGGTCTAGGATCGTGTGCATTGGCCATGATTTGGATCTAGGGTCTAGGTCATTGGATACTTTTCCGTCCAGAACCCATTATCCTCACTATCGCGTGCGCTCCTCTTGGTAGCGCTAATGCCGACATCGCTATCTGAGATCCAGGGTGCATGGCTGAATCGCCCCCGTTATCACCACTACCGTGGCGAAGTATCAAATGTGTCCATCTGCTTTCAGTTGGAATGCTGCGGCTTCACCGGACCGAAGGAGTTTGCGTACACCAACTACCCGTTGGACAGCACGTGCTACCAAGAGCTGCCCACCGAAGGCGTCTACACCAGCGAGACGCAGGCTGAGACAGTTCAGGAGCTCCGGCAGGTCAGTAAGCAGCTGGTGATATACCACCTGAACAATGACATAAATGGCAGCTCACCAGCCGTGGTACATGTGGCAGCACCTCATTCATGGACGACTGCTCTGAGACCACAGCAGTAGCCCGTGTCGATAATTTTCAAAATGGTGTTATTAAAAACGGCTAATGTTTTTATTTTGTCTCGATATGTGCCTAATAATTTGGCATAAGTATTATATTGCTGGGCAATCGGAATCCTTTCTCAAAATTCGTTTGAAAAATACTCCGTTTTCCACATTCAACGCCACATTGACTGTGAAAACCAATCTAGATAAGTGTATCAAATAGAACCTCTTTTTGATCGTCTCGACGAGTTAAGTCTATTGAAACAACGCGGTATTGTCGAAAAATCGATACTTAAGAAAATATCGCCTATATTATGTCTTCTAATACACCAGCAAACGTCCATTTCAGGGCGTACAAGGAACTCTTAGGTTTAAACAAGTAAAAATCATGATACAGCCCCGATTTCTGCACTTACTTATTTGAAGTTGTGAACAAACTCATTAGTTTCATTAGTTTCTATGACTTAGCATACTTCTATTGAACTTCGTCGTGTTCACCATGGGACCATCGATGCCTATTTTCCCCAAGGGGACACATGTCAGACATCAATCAATGAACACTGGTATATCCAAGGCAAACATCGCGCGAAGGTGGGGAGCACAACTGATTGGGCGGCATAGAGTACCCCAGTTCTATCTTACATGTAACTCACAGTCGTTTTATCATATTCTCCACGTCCTTCTTAGTTGTTACCAGGGGCAAAAGCTGCCGGTGCATGTAACCATCCTAGATGCAGCCGTCCCTCCTCTCCTTCCCGTATGCGATTTTTTTGGAGCTAGCGACACCTGCTTCACGCATCGTTCAACTGACTGACCGTGCACGGGAAACTGTGGAACTGACATTGGGAGTTCTGGATTGGAACTGACATTGACAAACAGTCTTTTTCAGACGCATCTTGAGAAAAAATTCCGATCGCCCAGCGATCTAATTTTATGCCAAATTATTAGACACATATCAAGGCAAAGTAAAAACAGTAGCCGTTTTTGATAACACCACTTTGAAAATTATCGACACAGGCTACCGTAGCAGCCACCTAGAGGCGGAAGTGCGAAACATCGACAAATAGGATGGTAGTGTGCCACCACGGTCCAATGCAACACGATGAGCAAAAATCAAATTGTAGAACATTTAGCAGAATTCATGGACGCTGGGCCGTAACATCAGGGACGAATACCGGTGGGACACGCGGGAGCAGTCACGGGACTTTTTACATTGCTTTAGCATTACTTTGGAGACCGAAGTTAGTAGGGCAGTGACGACACCCACCAGTAGCCGATGGACGTTCCTCCCCTGTGGACGTCCCTCCCCTGTGGACGTCCCTCCCTGAGACCAGTTCCTGGGGGAGACGGTATGGGACTGGATTGATTTAGCAGTAGACAATGTTGGCAGCAAATGAGTGCTATTTTACAAGTATTTGAAGGCAAACGCACACTTACAGAGCTGTATCTGTTTTCGCAGCTCTGCGAAAACATACCTTGAACCCATAGCATTTGTGCTGGCCGTTACTATTCGCGTAGTGGTTGGCTAAAGCCCCATCAGTGACCCGCTTGGCTGCACCCGTCAGTGGCCTAATGTCAATAATTATAGGACATTTGGCAAATGATTAGAAAATCTGCATGCCAGATTTCAGCATGATATGAATGCACAGCGAGGATGGAGATCTCTCACCAGACCATGGGGAGGCCAGGTTCTTATTTTCACGACATATTTTCATATTGAATCGTGAGAATGACAAGCTACTGTTAACATAAACCAAACCAGGGTGCCAGTGCGGACTCCCCGGCCCACCCAGGATCTCCAGCCATGATGTGCAGTGTAGTCTCGGCTGTCGGGAAAAGCCGAAGGCGTAGCACACAGCAGCCACGCCACCTCATTTTCTGACCGCTTCTACGCATATGCACTTCAAAAAGCATATTAATTACTGCTTATTAGTGAATTGTATGTCTTTTATGTATAATTGTTCGGCGCATATCAAGTTCTGATCTGGTTATTGTCATGGGGTCACTGATTTGCATGGGCGTTTTTTCTCAACAGGGTGCACTCACGTGCCCCTGTATTCGCCCCGGATTTCATGATATCTCGCAGCGTCCCGCGGCCGTCTCCTATCTGACGATGTTTTGCACTTCCGCCACTGGGTGACTGCAGTGGTCGTTAAGGTCGCTTTGGCTATCGAATGTGCCGACGGGGAGTTCCTGTCCAGGTACACATCAGATTCTCAACCCTAATGTAGATAGCAGCACCGCAGCTATGATATAGGTGGCAGCATTTGCGGCGCAGAGACATCAACACATCAGCCGTCGGTCGCACGCGGATCGTGAAAGCACTTCCGTCGTGACATAGGTAGCAGCAATACCTGAACCAAGGCATAGGTGACAGCACTTCCGCGGAGGCATGTGATCGAACCTTATCCGTGGTGGAGGTGGCAAAATTTGTGGTGTACAGCCTTTAGCCGTGAAGCCGATGCACGAAATCGAGACATAATCCGATCTCCGGGGTGCCGCATTGTAGCTCGTCAAACAGTTGTATTACCAGTGGCGTCGCCACGAAATTCTTCCAGGGGGGGGGCGAGATCGAAAGGGGGCCTCCTGCCCCCCGAAAAGGGGCCTCCATTGTGTTAGGGCCTCCTATTGTTTTTAGGCCCTTAGTATGGTTCGTGGATAGGAAACTGATGGCTGGAGGGCCTCCTTTTCGTCCTGGAGGGCCTCCTTTTCGTCCTAGAGGGCATCCTTTTCGTCCTGGGGGCCTCATTTTCATCATGGGGACCTCCTTTTCGTCCTGGGGCCACTGTGTCAATATTTGGCACTCACTTGATTTCTGGGGCCTCCTACCCTCTCCTAGGTGACTTCTTTTTACAAATTAGGGGCCTCATCCTGGAGGCCCCTAATTCGTGTAATCTTTTTCGTTTCGGGGGCCTCCTTTTCATCCTGGAAGGCCTCTTTTCGTCCTGAAGGGCCTCCTTTTCGTCCTGGAGGGCCTCCTTTCCATCCTGGGGCCTCCTATTCGTCCTGGGGGCCTCCTTTTAGTCCTGGAGGGCCTCCTTTTAGTCCTGGTGGCCTCCTTTTCGTCCTGACGTACCTTCGTTTTGTCCTGGGGGCCTCGTTTTCGTCCTGAGGGCCTCCTTTTCGTCCTGTGGTTTCGTTTACGTCCTGGGGGCCTCCTTTTCGTCCTGGGGGCCTCCTCAAATTTTAGGGGGCGCCCCCCCCAGTCTCACGACAGGGGGGCAATTGCCCCTCTGCCCCCCACCGGTGGCGACGCCCCGTGTATTACCAAACATTACCTCTGACGCAAGCCTCCACCAAGTGAATAAAGCAGCGTCTTAGTGCATGTGGTGCCTAAATTACCTCTCTCAGTGTGCAAGGACCCACAGAATGGCTGAGCTGGCAAGCATCGATTAGTCAATCTTATTTCAGTTGTTCCAGGGATCCTAAAGAACTGGTTTGATTAGCTTGGCTTCAGCCAGTTTATGCTATATTAGTTCAGCACTAACTTCTCAGAAACAAAATGTACAAAATTGATCCGAGAGACGAAATAATTTTAACACCATTGCTTTGCATTCATATTCATGGAGTTCCAGTCTTCTTTAAGCTGAAGGTAATGCCATTCATGGCTCCTGGAAAATAAAGGTCATTTGCGCCGCCTTTATAGGAGCACGTTACATGTCCGTCTATAAAAGCGAGTGTTGAGATCAAGGTGCAGGCAAATGGACATTTACGTTTAGGGAATTTTACATTATAGTGTGTGTGATATTTTAAGTGCTGAATGCGGGGGCTGGGTTTGGGAATCTCCCTGATGTCTAAATGGTTTTAGGTTTACTTTACTTCTCAACATAATAGTTTTTACTTCCGTACGCGTCTTTCAGTGTCCATACATAAGTCACGTGGTGAACTGCCATTTCACCGGCGTGTGTCACCATTCTTTGTCCGTTCAGTGGTGCAAATATATGTTGTCTATCTTTTACCGTTGACCCTTCAGACCGCGTCAAAGAGATCAGACTCGAAGTGTTGCTGACCGACAGGCATGCTTTGTCGTTTTTTTTTTGTCGGTTTTTGTCGGTTTCGACTCCCAGTTACTAAGAAAAAACACGAGACGGGTAGGGCAACATTCACTTCTCCTCCTCAGCAGTTCTAAGGTTAATAGAGTTTAGCTGATTTTCTGGTCGAAAATTGAATTATACGGAGCGGAATTATTATGGATTTGTTGATTCCGATGCATGCATGCTGAAACCTGTTGCTGTCGGTTTTGTTGGGACAGCTGACATTCGATGAATCACGAGCGGTCCCGTTGTTACAGGACGGCTGTGGCGTCCAGATGGAGGTGTGGTTGGAGGCCAACAAAGTCACGTGGGTGCCGGCGCTGGCATGCCTGGCCGGCCTGCAGATCCTCACCGTCTGCACCACCATATACGTCGTCAAGCGGAAGCGCAAGCCGCACCGCGGCTCTCGCTCCAGCTCGACTCGCCAGTTGCACGACTATCTCGAGTAACAGCGCCGCAGTCTCTCTCTCTCTCTCTCCCTCTCTCTCTCTCTCTCTCTCTCTCTCTCTCTCTCTCTCTCTCTCTCTCTCTCTCTCTCTCTCTCTCTCTCTCTCTCTCTCTCTCTCTCTCTCTCTCTCTCTCTCTCTCTCTCTCTCTCTCTCTCTCTCTCTCTCTCTCTCTCTATCTCTCTCTCTCCCTCACTTTTTTTTTTTTTTTTTTTTTTTTTTTTTTTTTTTTTTTTTTTTTTTTTTTTTTTTTTTTTTTTTTTTTTTTTTTTTTTTTTTTTCTCTCTCTCTCTCTCTCTCTCTCTCTCTCTCTCTCTCTCTCTCTCTCTCTCTCTCTCTCTCTCTCTCTCTCTCTCTCTCTCTCTCTCTCTCTCTCTCCCTCACTTTCGCTCAGTTCCGCGCCGTCTGGACTGTGATCTGACCCAGTGTGTGTGGCTGTCCCAGCTGACACAGCCGGGCTGCTGCAGCAGGGCAGCGCCGTCTGAAGTGTGGCAGGCGCCAGCGATGTTGAGGTGGCCGCCACGTGCCTGAGGGGCCCGGCTTGGCGACGGTGGATTGACGCGCATGAACCGTCGAAGTTCATGCGCGTCAATCCACCACCGCTTGCCAGCTCTGGACTGTGAGGCAATGCTCTGTCTTCTGGACTGCCTGAAAGTATGTTCTGTCCCCTGGGCTACCTGAGGTTGTGTCCTGCCTCCTGGACCGTCTGAGATCACAATATGTCCCTTTGTGTGCCTGAGGTCATGTTTTGCCCCTGCTTCTGCCTGAGGTCATGTTCTGTCTATTGGTCTGCTTGAGGTCGTGCTGTTTCCCCTAAACTGATGGAAGTTAAGTGACGCTCTTATATTCTTATGTTATGTCCTTATGGTAATATCAGAGCAGAAAGCACCAGAGAGCTCGGCCTTCCGTCTGTAGCTGGACACTGGTGTTGTCTGTCTTCGCGCGTAATCTCTGGCTCGGGACCCGCGAGGTATGTCTGTACGTGTAATATCTGGCTCGGGACCCGCGAGGTGTGTCTGTACGCGTTATCTTTGGCTCGGGACCCGCGAGGTATGTCTGTACGCGTAGCCTCTGGCTCGGGACGCGCGAGGTGTGTTTGTACACGCGTATTCGCTGACCAGGGACGTGCGAGGTCTGTCTGTACACGCGTATTCGCTGACTGGAGACGGTCGAGGTCTGGTCTGACCTTCAATGTCAGCCGGGGTGAACTCCTCTTCCCAGTAGAGTAGCGTCAGAGCCCATGATACAAGATTATGGGAATGCTTAGAGAGCACTGCTGGTGATATTTGGAAGACAACGCTATTCAAAGGGGTTTGACAGCGCATTCGCGAGCATGCTTCACGTCAAAATGAAGCTCTGCAGGGTCGCGCCACGGTGCGCTTGAGGCCGACCTTCTGTTCTGGCTTTTGTGTCCAGCGGTTCTCATTAAGCATTGTACTCGGTTGGCGTGAGTGACAATATGAGTACTGACAAAGGAGGGCCAAGTGTGTGTCTAGTGCATAGGTTACACATCCGCCTAGTGATTATTCTAATTTACATCTGTGGCTTTGCCCGCCATTTTGTATAAAAAGTAGTCATCTTAGGTCCCTTTGTCATCTAGCACTACGAACCTATGACTACATTCTCGAAGTATTATGCACCTTTTGCTGGTGTCAGACTGCCAATTATGGTTGCTAATTTTAGCTGAAAATCGGCAAGGTGTAATTCGCCTGCATTCTAAGTAGTAAGGCAGCTCAGTTGGTAAGAGCACAGACCTGCATTTGTCTCCCTCATCCTGACAAAACAAGATTCGAGCCGCTTCACGTGCTCACATAGCCCTCGGCCCGGAGGGTCAGTTGGCAGCTGGCCTGATAAGGTCTGGATCGAGGCGCCGGGGCGGTCGTGTCGGCGCATTTGCGACGCGGAAAACTTTCGGCCGAAACTCAGCCGTTTAGCTGGAATTATGGCGCAGGGTGGTCGGGTCAGGGTTCACGCAGTAAGCTCTGCTCAGCATATAACCCTGATCCATAAACCAACTCCAGCAGGGATGCGAAATTTCTTTGATTTATGAATTATATGGTAATTTGTATGGAATCGAATGCTCGCGAACGCCAACAATGTGTTAGCATGCTACCTGTCCACAAGCTACTTTGAATGAATGCTTCCCTGTGGATGGATGGTAAATGGATGGTTTAATCGATAGCCATGCGTAAGCTCACTCATCTTCACTTAATTATGTCCTCATCGAAGCCCAACGAACAGACTGTCTCATCGTAGGACCATTCGTAGTTAGATTATGCGTGTTGAATGATAGATAATGAAGATGTAAATATACAATCATGCAGCATGTAGTGAGTTTTACTGTGTGCCACGGTCTGCAGGTTCCATTAGAGATGTGCTCGAGTGTTGAGTGGAGGTTGCAAGTTTGCTTTATGCATTGAATACGAACCTACCGCTTGCCGCTGCCCTCAGGCGATTCGAAGTGAACCGCCACCGGCTGCTAGGTATGGGCCCTTAGTCACGGTTGATAACTGACTCGGCCGGTATATGTGCCCTTAGCCAGGGCTAGTAGCTGACTCGGCCGGTATATGTGCCCTTAGCCAGGGCTAGTAGCTGACACGGCCGGTATATGTGCCCTTAGCCAGGGCTAGTAGCTGACTCGGCCGGTATATGTGCCCTTAGCCAGGGCTGATAACTGGCTCGACCGGAATGTGCCCTAGCCAGGGCTGATAACTGACTCGGCCGGTATATGTGCCCTTAGCCAGGGCTAGTAGCTGACTCGGCCGGTATATGTGCCCTTAGCCAGGGCTGGTAACTGACTCGGCCGGTATATGTGCCCTTAGCCAGGGCTAGTAGCTGACTCGGCCGGTATATGTGCCCTTAGCCAGGGCTGGTAACTGACTCGGCCGGTATATGTGCCCTTAGCTAGGGCTGGTAACTGACTCGGCCGGTATATATGTCCTGAGGAATGGCTGGTAACTGACTGGACGGTTTCTCGACCCTCCACAGACCGTTGCCCTGCCATAGACGCGCCACTGAGACTGAGGTCGGCTGTATTGATCCCCAGCCCCTACAGCCGTCCAAGTGACGAACACGCTCTCGTTGGAGGTCGCCAAAAGTGAAATAGGCGGGTATCCAGGACTCGTCTTTGCATATGACCCTAATTCATCACTGTGGCTATTGTTAGTAAGGTGCTGCCCAGGTTTCGGATCTTCTTTCCACCTCCAGTGAGCATGAGCATTTGCGAACAAGATGGCATGCTTGAAACGGTATCGTGCTAGAAACCTTAGATGAATTCTGGTGGAAATTGAAAAGGCACTGGGTGTTGAGCAGCTTTTTTTTTCATCGGAGGCTCTTGCACCTCACACCAGCGAGGAGGAGTCACACAGTCCATTTTGTCGATTTTATTTGTGTTTTGTGTTTGGCGCTGACCCATTTGACCTCGTCTGACCTCACTACAACGGTGACACGCAACACGCACAGTGACGATGGCATGCCGTGCCCAGTCCGTGGCCGACGCCGGTCTGGATGCCACCGGTCAGCCTGGCCAGACGCTGAGACCAATTCCTGCCGAGGCGGCACAGCACGGCAACAAATCACGGCGCAGCCACCGATCGCAACACGCGGGCGGTGGCAGCCCGGCACAACACGCGGGTGGTGGCAGGGTCACCCGGCACAACACGCAGACGGCGACAGCGTCACCCGACACAACACGCGGGCGGCAGCAGGGTCACCCGACACAACACGCGGGCGGCAGCAGGGTCACCCGACACAACACGCGGGGGGTGGCAGGGTCACCCGACACAACACGCGGGTAGTGGCAGGGTCACCAGACACAACACGCGGGCGGTGGCAGGGTCACCCGACACAACACGCGGGCGGCAGCAGGGTCACCCGACACAACACGCGGGCGGCAGCAGGGTCACCCGACACAACACGCGGGTGGTGGCAGGGTCACCAGACACAACACGCGGGCGGCAGCAGGGTCACCCGACACAACACGCGGGCGGCAGCAGGGTCACCCGACACAACACGCGGGGGGTGGCAGGGTCACCCGACACAACACGCGGGTAGTGGCAGGGTCACCAGACACAACACGCGGGCGGTGGCAGGGTCACCCGACACAACACGCGGGCGGTGGCAGGGTCACCCGACACAACACGCGGGCGGCAGCAGGGTCACCCGACACAACACGCGGGCGGCAGCAGGGTCACCCGACACAACACGCGGGTGGTGGCAGGGTCACCCGACACAACACGCGGGTGGTGGCAGGGTCACCCGACACAACACGCGGGCGGTGGCAGGGTCACCCGACACAACACGCGGGTGGTGGCAGGGTCACCCGACACAACACGCGGGTAGTGGCAGGGTCACCCGACACAACACGCGGGTGGTGGCAGGGTCACCCGACACAACACGCGGGTGGTGGCAGGGTCACCCGACACAACACGCGGGTGGTGGCAGGGTCACCCGACACAACACGCGGGCGGCAGCAGGGTCACCCGACACAACACGCGGGTGGTGGCAGGGTCACCCGACACAACACGCGGGTGGTGGCAGGGTCACCCGACACAACACGCGGGTGGTGGCAGGGTCACCCGACACAACACGCGGGCGGCAGCAGGGTCACCCGACACAACACGCGGGCGGCAGCAGGGTCACCCGACACAACACGCGGGCGGCAGCAGGGTCACCCGACACAACACGCGGGCGGCAGCAGGGTCACCCGACACAACACGCTGGCGCGCGCGCGGCAGAATCGATACCCACGAGTCGGCACAGCGCTAGCTGGAGATTATGGACCGCGCGCTGAAAGTCGCACTGGCTCTTGGTCGTCCCAGGCCGGCCACTCAGGTTGCCGCGGTGCAGTGATGGAGACAGACGAGCTCGACAGCATGATGTCTGAGAAGGGTGGTGTCTGATGCGGCGGCTCTCTGATCGGATGTAGTGGTGATTGTCCAAGTCGTTGGACGAACCAATTTCCTTTGATTGCAATTATCTAGTTATTTAGCGGTTAGGTTCAAAGAACGAACTGAAAATAACCGATTCACTTGGCTAACATAAGCAGGTCTACAAGCCATTTACCCTTTCTGGCTAGCAAACAATGCTTCCCAAAACGAAAAAGACATGTTCACCGGAGGAGAACTAGGTGATGGAGACTAAATGTCAGAACGCCGATACCGCGAACAAAATTCGCGCAGGTCACAGCACAGCTTTGCAGCTAGCACAGCTATTACAGTTAGCCGTGATTATTTGGACGCTATTAAGCATTACACCTGATCACCAATTCACCAGCTTGGACACCGATTGCTCTGGTGAGTGGATTAAAATGCGTCGACTAGCTCTGAGCATTTCGTAGCACAGGGGCAAAGGAGAATGTAGGCACCAGAGCAGAGAGACACACATGCACGGGTGGGGATCACGACTTGGACAAGGGAGGTGAGTGAGGGTCCCAGACAGCACAGAGACAGACAAACACGTGACGCCAACAGAGCGCACACGTACCGCCGAGCACAACAGAGTGAGCGCCTCAGACAAAGCCTACCGCTAGAGGGCACCACGCCGGACGGCGGGTGTCAGTGCTGCGCGTGCACCGCGCCGCGCACCTCCTCGAGCCGCACCAATCGCATCACTGGCCGCCACTTTGCCGCGTAATCAATGGCGCCAAATGGACGAGCGGGCTGGCGCCGCCTGCGTATCGACTGTGTCGTGTATGGCGGGTCGGGTCGGGCCGCGCCGCGGCCGGCGGCCGTATTGACCGGCCGAGTGAGGGCCTCCGACCGACACCAGCCTGCCGTCGACGCCCGCCGCCGGCCGGCTGGCCGCCCGCCCGGCCGCCCGACCCGACCGCCACGCGTGCCAAACGTGCGCCAAACGCGCGCCAAGCTTGCGCCAAACGCGCGTCGACAGCATCAGCGGGTGTCTGCTGAAAATGTCTTCAGGGACTTAGGTTGGCAAAATGCGTGTAGATTAATTGCATGTAAAATGTCTTCTTGAATTTATGTATTTGCCCGCAATAAAGTTGATCATTCATGAAAAATGTTTTGATAAAATTAGGAATACTTCTTTTCACCTTGATATATTAGAGCAATTACCTAAGCGCAATGCGTGTAAAATGTTTAGGAAAAGCGACATTTTTTCGAGCATCATTACAAGATAGATAGGAAGCTACTCGTGACAAGGAAAGACAATGATGCTAATATTTCAACAACGGTGTGAATCGCGAACAACATAACTTTCTTTCAGCTTGGATGTATTGAAGAGTGAAAGTTGCGAACGGCTTTTGGACATTCTTTGAAAGTCCACCACACCGAGCACTACCTTAACTTGACCCTAATGCTTGGCTTAACCGAGCATGACCATTAACAGCATTAACATTATGCCTAGGGTGTGGCACCAATGGCGGTTCAGTGTTGGTCTGGAGCGGAGCTTCGGGGATGCGTCAGCGCCCGGCCAGGCACCCGGATATGACGCAACCGTAAACACACGGCTGAGTAGGCCTTGTCGTCCCGGATTTGTGCTCACTCAAATTGAGAGCACACAAGATACAAAGTGCACAACATGACACCAACAAGCATTCTATACTGAACACCACGACAGCGCACACCGGCACATTCAGCGGAGGGAAGACTTGGTTACACTATTCCGTAATATTGGAAGACGTAGTTGGCGGTGGTGCTCGCCACCATTGCGGCGCGTGTGCACCAAACGCGACACAAATGCTGCCAGGTGCGGGCTGGCGCGAAAAGTCTCAGCACTCGTCGTCGAAAACTCACTCACTGCGCGCGCTTCGCAGCGATTACATAGCATGTGGAAGACGCGGATGGAAGACTCGTCTGAACGTGGAAGACTCGTTACTTATCAAAGAAGACCTCTTCAGCGCCTTTCTAAACGCTTCGCACGCACCCTTCGCCCGTCGAAATTATCATCAGAACGGCAGGCCGATGCGGTACGCCTCGACCAGAGCTCGTCCGGATGAGTAGATGCCACACAGGCCGAACACGCAGCCCAGGAAGATGACGAACATGTCGTACATCCTGATGAACCAAGAGAGCACGTCCCACTTGAGCTTCAGATGGAAGTAGCAGGGCCAGATGAAGCTCAGCATGACGCCGGTGATGCTGCCGATGAAGCCCATCAGAATGGCGAAGTGTGGGATGATGGCGGCCATCAGGATGGTGAACACTACCACCAGCACGCGGAAGGCGAGGCCGAATGTGCGCAACTCGCCGTCCAACGCCCAGATGGACGGCATCATGGTGTATGGACGGCCTTTGAAAAAGGTGCGTTCCAGTAGCTCGCAGGCGGCGTAGTACGGCAGCGGGTAGGACAGCAGCGCCTTCACCACCAGGAAGAAGTTGATGAGCTGCTTGAAGCTCTGCGACGGTAGATTGTTGGTGATGACCTCCTGTGTGGCGCCCTGCCAAGTCAGGAAGCCGATGTAGCCGAAGGCCGACTTGAAGGCGGCGGCGGCGATGTGTGACCAATCCAGCATGCACTCGAACCGACTCGGGTCGCGCATGTTGCCCTCCAGTGAGGGCAGGAAGATCTGTGACGTGTAAGAGAACACGATGATGCCGAGCCCGATCGGGAAGTGTAGAAAGTCGATGCGGAACTTTACCTTGGACCAGCCCCACTGACTGGACCAAGACAGGCAGTAGCCGAAGATAAAGATATTGATGACTAGGTGGGCCATCGTGCACCAGAAGCTGAGTGTGCTCACGTGGTGCAGGCTCTTGAGGAAGCCGCACGGGATCAACACCATGCCACAGAGCATCATCCATGACCGCGTGTCGATCTGACCTTGTGGGAACATACCGATCATCAGGTCTCCGCACAGCACCACGTACAGGATGCAGGTCATCAGCAACTCAATCATCTGCGCTACGTTGACGATGCGGCCACCCCAGCGAGGACCGAAACACATCTTGGCGATGCTGACGTAGCTGTCTCGCACGCGCACCAGCTCACCGTCGGCGGTCTTCTGCCGATCAAACATATACAGCGCTGTTAGATTGAACGCCAGGTTAGCATTGTTCAGGCGCAGTGCTAAATCCGACCCGAATTGAACGTGGCGTTCTTCAGTCCTCGATGGCTTATTTTCGTTTTTACGTTTGCTTGCGTTGGGAATCCTGTTTGCGTTCAGAATGCGATACATGCATCACAGCAAGGTCTCTAAAGGCATTCTTAATTTTGTTCAGGGTACCCAATGATCGTGTAGCAGGTATCACATTGTAGGATGGCACATGCCGCCTTTAAGGGGTATCAACTCACACGAGTCGATACGAGGGGGCCGGAACAGTCGGTCTGCAAATCTCTGCTAACAGCGAGATGATGTTGATTCTGTGCTTCTGCATGGGAGATGCACATGAGCGGATCAAGGGCGGTCTCGGTGGAGAGCGGGGGAATGGGCTGCCATTAAAGGAGATGATGTTTGATGAGAAGGTAAATGCTGGCAGCGAGCAAGTTTCATCCGAAAGAGCAAAATAAAATTGGTCTCTCAGGGGATTGTCAAATCTGTGATATCCATGGTTGTAGGACTAGAGCCAGCAACCAATGTCGCAATGAGAATGATCGCTCCAACACTAGTATGGAAGAAACTAAAGTTACGTTTTCATGTATGTACATTCAAGGTTGAACTCGTATTGTCCTGACGTCCTTATATATTTCATCAAAGGCCTGACACCATTCCGACATTTCATGAGACGATTAGGCAAGTGATGTGACAACGCTATTCCATTCAGTTTGCGACATTTGCTTGCAGACAGCTGGATATCACGTGAAATGCAGAAGATTTTTACACAAATGGTGTATCAAAACGATTGCTGGATTACTATGCTATTTGCGTGCATGTCATGTAATGGAAGATTTCAGCAAATATTTTGCGACATGCACACACACACACACATACGCGCGCGCGCGCACACACACGCACACACACACACACACACAGACACACACGCACACACGCACACACGCACCCACGCACACACGCACCCACGCACCCACGCACCCACGCACACACACACACACACACACACACACACACACACACACACACACACACACACACACACACACACACATATATATATATATATATATATATATATATATATATATATATATATATATATATATAAATATATATACGGAAGCATTGTTGGTGGATCACCAACGGAACGACGTTCAGTAGGTCGGATGCTAGAACATTGCAGCGTACCGCTTGGCGAAGGTGCAGTCATACAGTGAAAAAAAAATCAGATAAATCATATGGCACTATGTGCTTGACACAGTATCAAGCACATTGTGAAAAGTATAGCCTGCCCGCTCCGATGTCTGCGCTCGATCACGTTACTTTCAGGTCACAATCCAAATTCGATAAAAGTGGCAAAAGATCATGTGCGTAATAAATGTGCCTGAAATGAAACAAAACATGGCAGCACGCTAAAATGGGACGTATCAACGGGCATCCAAATACAATGCAAAGTCTATCTCCCGGGGTTTTATCTGAGACGAGCGAGTCAGGAAGCAGGTCTGCTTTAGTTTACCGGCAAATAAGATGTATTAGTGAGTTCCGTAAATCCCCGAACAGGTGACGTATCATATCTTCCAATGTTTACTGGAAGCTTACTTCCAAAAATTGGAAGAGGGCTTCTACAAATTGGAAGATGCTTCCAAAAATTGGAGGTTATATCCAAAACTTCTAAGCTGGCTTCCAAATTGAAAGTTAACTTTAAAAAATGGAAGTAAGCTTCCAGAGGAGACAGAGTAGGAACGTAACTTAACCTAATTCAGCCGGGCGTTCTAACTTCTGTAAGATGCACACATATATATATTGTCATAATACTTCCAACTTCTAATTTTTGGAAGTTAAATTTCAATTTAGCAGCTAAATTCCATGCATTGGAAGTTAACTACCAGTTTGTAAGCTAGTTTCTAACTTCTAAATTATGAACTTTGCAAAATATAAATGCCTCATCTCAGGACCGCTTTAAAAATTCACTTACCACCCAAACTCACATCTAGTCTGAATCACCGTTCCAGATCACGTGAGGCCCGGCCGGCCCCCACCTACCTCGTACAGACAGTCGATCAGGATTTTGCCCGTGTAGCAGCAGATGTGAGCTACGCCGATCATTGCCACGATCGCCCAGTAACCGCCGTGCAGCACCGTGTAGGGCAGCGACACAATGAACATGCCCTGCAACAACAGACAGGCACGTCAGGAGCATACCACACGCTGCGTACACCAATGGACGAGGTGCTGCCACGGGTGCCGTAACACACCGTGAACAATCGACGCAGGGACTCAACCACCTGTGCTAAGAACATGCATAGTAAGCATATGCACGCGGATGTCGAAACCAAACGATAAACATGCGTTTTGGTACCCGATAAGGTGATTTAGGGACAAAATAGTTACACTTATTTCACGCCGTCTTTTCGGTCAGATCCTCACACTCCGTCTCGGAGGGAGAGGCGTTCATGACCACACCCGCTGGTTTAAGTTCCAAACAAGGTCAAGGCAGACGTTTATGGATAGGTGACAACCGCCTGTGCAAAATACAAAGTTCGACATATGAGTATAATCACCTGCATGTGTGGCCATATGCAGAAATATAGCGCCGGTGCAATCCGGACAAAGGTGAAAAAAAAACTTCCAACGTTTCACGAACACGGACTGGATAACATCAGAAAGTCCTCGATGAATAGGGGCTGAGGATGTCTTCACTTTGTATTGTCAAATAATTGTGGAAGCAAAAATGACGGTATTTCAGAACAATTGACCTTTCAAATACATTGTTTATCTGCGTTTCTGATAAAGACACAGCTTCAACGCTCTCAATTTGATAGCTATTTATGCAGTGCAGCATCCATACATAGCCACATCGGCCCAATTTTGCCAAAATTATCAATGTCATATTTTGTGGGGGTCATAGGTCAATGACCTGACCCTAAAGAATCATTCGTGGTATACGTGTTGGAAGTGCTGTTAAACTGTAGTCATGTAGAAACTTTTATGAGCTCATGTTCTATATTTTTATTGTTGAAGATAATGATTCCGGATGACATTGATCTTGACTATGATTCATAGTATTGGTTTCGTTCGGTGATCTAGGTTGAATAATTAATTTTGACACTATTTGGACACGAAAGCTTGAAGCAAACCATGAAAATAAAAGGATCAAAGTAGGATTAACCTCCTTAGCGCACGTTTTCTCCATCTTACCTCAGGTCACCGAATGGAGGGAAAGCAAATTCGCTTATTAACTGCTTCTGATGCTTCTGCATTCATACCAAGGTGACAAAAATGTGCCTAGAAGAATATGCATATTACCAAAGAAGGAAAATCGATCAAAAATTGGTTAACGTTGGCTATGCCATGGGGTCAGTGTCGTGAGTATGGACGAAAATTTCCTACATGTGACATTTAGGCAGTGTCAAGTTATAAGCAGGTAGCTCATTTAATTTCAATATCATTTCATTTGCACGGGTTATTGATCATCATGAGAAAAAAAGCTGGATGTGGTTCGCTTTGACCCGAGTTAAGTCAATAGCCTTTCATGACCTGAGGGTAAAATTTTCACGTCGGACACAAAAAAGATCAAGGAAAACGTATCGAAAGTTTGTTGGCGCCGCACCCCGCCATTTTTGTCACCATCGCTGAAAAAAAAAACTTTAAGAGGAACGTAAAATGACCCCCTCCCCCGAGACAACGCGTAAAGACTGGGTGCGGTTTCCAGGGCTTCATAATTATCAAAATTGTTTAGTAACCGATATGTCTTCTGCCTTTCCGTTAGCTTCCAAGGTTTTACTTCATTGAGGCTATGTACAATAGACTTAAGTCCTGAAGTGGTGCCGGGGCGGGGAGATCAGTGGGGAGACCAGTGGGTCGGGGGAGGGGCGACTAGGCTGCCAGAATCAGCCGGTAAACAAGGAGACGTTCTCAGCTTGAGTCATGTATAGGTTCATTACCGACCAACCGGAGGCCGGGCGGCACGGGCGCCGGCACCACCTCCCTCACCTGGATGGCGTTGGTGACATTCCAGCCCGCCTGCCACTCGTCGATTTTGCCTGCCTGCCCTGGGGCGTCTTCGCCGGCGGCGGCGTCGCCGTTGGCGCGGCCGCCATCTTTGCCGGCCATGGCGTCCAGCTCGGTGTCGCCTGGCCGACGGCCATACTTGGCGAAGTGCAGACTCTCGTCGGCACCCGACAGGCACGAGTCGGGCAGTACGGAGCGGGCGCGCGCCCAGACGGCCGCCACGGCCGGCGCCAGGTTGGGCAGCAGCGGCATGGTGTGCTGGGGCCGCCGCGGCGCCGCTAGGTGACCATGCTGCCGCCGCCGGCGGCGCCCGTCTCCGGGCCGGGGTGGGGCCGCGCCGCCAGCCGAGGTTGCGCGCGACGCCGATCAATGGTGGGCGGCGTTGCTCCGATGCCGGCACACTCGCCGCTCACGTCGGCCGCCGAGCACCACTTGGGCCGTGTTGTCGGACCACTCAGGGCGTGCAGCGCCGAGAGTGCCGACATGGGCATCAGGCTCGAGTGACAGCGACGCTCAGGATCCACTACAGGCAGAACCAAACGGACAGTAACGCTCAGGAGCCACCACAGGCAGAACTAAACGGACAGTAACGTTCAGGAGCCACCACAGGCAAAACCAAACGGACAGTAACGCTCGGGAGCCATCACAGGCCGAACCAAAACGCTCAGGAGCCACCACAGGCCAAACTAAAGTGGCAGCAATGCTAGGTAGCCACCACAGGAAGAGCTAAAAGTATCCAACAGCCTTCACGCATGTGAACGTGATAATACCGTAGCTTCTAAGCTAATAACGATATATCCATGAATCAAACACATCTGAACGTGGAAAGAGCAATAGCAGAGACGATAGCATCGCTGTAGGAAGCAATAGCAGACACGATACCAAGTGCCAAGCGAGCAATGATCCGGGCAAATAGTAATAGCTGGCCAGGAAGCATGACACACTTCATAGCTGACGTGACACACTTCGCCTCTTGTCGGAACGTGCGACAATTCTGGATGTCGTCACAGTCAGGACATACTCGGCCCTGAAAGGCGTTTGAAACGACATTGTTTCCACCACGAATTTGGGCATCCTGCTGCACACGTTTGGACATCTCACACAGAATATATATATTAAAAAAACATCACTGTACTACCATGACCCGGGTCCCGTCGGACATTGGATTCCATTGTTTCAGGGCCGAGTGAGTCCTGACTGTGACGACATCCGTCAAGAAGTTGCGACAGAATTGTCGCACGTTCCGACAAAAGGCGAGCAACGGTGGCGCAATAGCGTCGGTGAATTTGTAAGGCGGCGCTGCCATTAGAGCCAGTTCTGCCGCCGTTCTGCTCAGAACGGCCTGCTGTTGACTCGGCGCGAGCCGGCCAACCGACCGTCCTGTATGTTAGCGGCGTACAGACGAAGGCTACGCGTACACGCCCGACCAGATCAGGCCGGCCCTGTTGCTGCAGTCATGCCAGCGCCAACAATTCCAGCTGCACTGCGCCACTGGGCAGCTCGTGGGTACTTGGCGTAGCAGTAGGATACGGGCGTAGCGCGTCACGAGTTGCTAGTACATCGATTTGCACAACCTACAAATGTGCAGATAGAGGATGGAGAGTTTGAAGCGTTTTTACTAGTCAAATGGTAATTAAATCACGAGGCTGTAAGTGAAACTTACTGACCTCATGAATGTCCTGAGGGTAGGGATTTTGGGTGCGTGGCTCATGACGAGTTGAGAAATACAAATTTGTATACCGTTTCCCCTGTACACTGGTGAAGCCACAGGCACCGATATTGATGGTAATGTTTGAAACATCATCTATTGTAGCCTGCGGCGCGTTTAGATGAGGCTTGTGGTGACACAGCAGCCGGCTGGGCTAATGTTATGAACGCCTTACGACGAATGATCATTATGAAATGAGACAAACTATGTTCTCGAATGTCTTTGAAGCTGCACTATTGCTCATCAAATTTGCATCTGGTTTCGACCTACTTTGCTCAGTAACTTATGGAAAAACATGAAAAACAAAATAATGAGCACCCCTTGTGTGCTACTGCAGATGTCAAATTCCACCACCACATGCCTGCTTGAATTAAGCACCTTTCTGGAGTTGGCATCACATCGCAAAATTTATGGTGCTAAATATAAGCATAGTGCTTATACACTGTAAACAATGATTAGCACTTTTGCTGCTAATCGCATGCTAAATGGCTGCTTCCACCAACGTTGTTCGCTAGGGATGCTAATAACAAGCACCATTGAAGCAATGACAAGCACCATATGTACTATTCGGCTGGAAAGGGGCTAATTCTAGCCTGAAGATGCTGGACTGCAAGAATGAGGATGCTTGATCCTAGCAGCCATGGATGATATGTCAAGCAGTCCAGACTAATTCAACTGCTTATATCTAGCACTATTACAATTAGTTTTTTTTTTGGCGGGAGTTTGAACGTTCCATGGCTGCTCACAGTTAGCACCTGGGTAGTTAAAATGGGCAGCGAGGAAAAATTTCGGGAACATTAGCACCCTAGCGCTGCTTACCGAAACAAATGCGAACTGTCGGCCATTTTTGCTTGGGATGCGGTGGCGTGCGGATCGGTGCAGTTGTGCGGCAAGATTTCAGTGAAAAAGATAAGTATCTCTGGGATTAAGAGAACCTCTGAATCCAGTCACAAGCCAGTCATAGTCTGTACAAGGTGGGGTGTCTTCATACCAAATGTATTTCCATAAGGTATAAATGTAAGTATGTCAGCATCTTGCCAACCTCGCTGCATATACCCTTGAAATTACGGGCGCTCTATGACTTAAGCAGTTGATGCATACTTAAGCTACAATAGCCAACATACCTGAGCTTGACAACATATAATACCTGGCAGGCTTAGCAAGGCATATGTGGTATTGCACGCGAACAAACAAACTTCATTGATATTTTATTGCATCATTATTCAGCTATGGACACTAAAAAGCTTAGAGGGCTATGCCAGTTGCAGCTTATTTTGTGGGGATAAAAATATGTATTTCTGAAACAATGGCTTTCGGCCGGATATTGTGCTGCTCAGCAGTGAATGGTAGATTTGTCTTAAAAGGTGTTTTTGAATTTGGGGTGACTTTTTAATAAAATGTTTATGAAGGTGACTTAAGATGACAGAACCACTTATTTTCGGTCCAAATGCTTCTTTTTCAGTTTGTGAACAAGGTAATGTAAAAAAGTGGCTTTCAGTTATGTAACAGCATAAAAGGATTTTTTTTAATGCAGCATAAGCTAACCAAACCTAGCACAGCCTATATTTGTAAGAATAAATATGTGAAACATTTTATTTCCTGAAAATTATCACAATTAAAAAGGAACTTAACACAGGCTAGCCTAGCCTAGCCTAGCCTAGCCTAGCCTAGCCTAGCCTAACCTAATCTAACCTAACCTAGCCTAACCTAACGTAAAATAACCTAACCTAACCTAACCTAACCTAACCTAACCTAACCTAACCTAACCTAACCTAACCTAACCTAACCTAACCTAACCTAACCTAACCTAACCTAACCTAACCTAACCTAACCTAACCTAACCTAACCTAACCTAACCTAACCTAACCTAGCCTAGCCTAGCCTAGCCTAGCCTAGCCTAGCCTAGCCTAGCCTAGCCTAGCCTAGCCTAGCCTAGCCTAGCCTAGCCTAGCCTAGCCTAGCCTAGCCTAACCTAACCTAACCTAAGATACTTTTGAAGAAAGTAAATCCAATAAACCTTGTGAATTTTGTTTTCCTCGAAACTTTTGGTTATTATTGTTCTTTAACATGCACACTGGAGGGGGGGCGAAATCCGCTCACCCCCCCCCCACCCGGTTTTTCGTAGATAACTCCAGATTTTACCGGCAGATTTACGCCTTTGTTTGTGTACCTGCCAATAAATTACCGGCGCGGTGCTTGAAGTAAGAGCAATGAAAATTGACCAAAAAAATTTCGAGATAGGGGTTGCTAAAGTGAAAAAAAAATTATCAGGGCCAGATCACAAATATCGGCGCTGATGCGCTTCCCGTACATTAGCAAAAAGGAAGTGTTCTTTGCAAAACCAGCGACTTGTTTGATGTACATTGTCATGCTACATTGTTCCATAGTCATGTCAAGTCACCGAGGTCAAGTTAGGTTAAGTTCATAACAGGTTAACACACGTCCTAGAGGGGTATGGTGAAATCCACCAATACTTCCGATTTTTGGTGCATAGCTCCATATTGTACCGGCCGATATACACCAACTTTTTAGCGTACCTGCTTAGAAATCACCGGCGTATTGTTTAAAGTAGGAAAAATGAAAATCGGCCGAGAAGTTTCCAAGTTAGGAGCCGTTAAATAAAAACAATTCGCAGCGCCAGACCACAAAAATCGGAGCTGATGCGCTTCCCGTATATTGGGAATAGGGAAGTGTTGTTGACAACACTAGCGACTTATTTGATGCATATTGTTATGCTATATAATTTAAAAGTCATGTTAGGTCGCCGAGGTCGTAAGGTCAAGTTCATGAAAGGCTAATTGAACCAAACTTGGTCAACTGAAATGTGTCGTAAATGCAAATGGCTGCCATGCGATTGCTGTCACTTTACATTTTACACCCTATACATCCCGAAATCTACTGTTTGTCATTGTGTGCCTAAGCGTATCCATACTTTATTCATGCATTTCACTCCTTCCTTTGCGAAGCCGATTGTGCCGAGCCGCCCAACGGAGCAGTCGGGATGGGAGCACGGTTCCGGTAACCGGACCAGGTAACTGACCGGATAAAGTGCTCCTATATAGGTGCCTGAGGTCAAATGGCGGATCTGGCATCTGTATTGCATCATTAGTAATGTCCAAAACATCATGAATGCCAGTTTTGGAGCATTTAAACACAACCACAGGGATCCATAACATTGACAAGCCAAGCCACGCAAAACCAGAAAAAAAATTGTAATTTTGACCTCATTTGACGTTGAAGATATTGACCTAAGGTCATGAACTTTGCACACAATAGAGTTCACTATGGTGCCCATCCACCCTGTGAAGTTAGTTGCTCTAGCCTTCATAGGAGCTGAGATCTTAGGGGGGCGGAATCCGCCCCATCCCCCTCCAGTGCGCGTTTTTTTCAGAGGCCCTCCAGGGCGCGTGTTAAGATAGTAAAAAGAAGACAAATACACTCATTTGTCTCCATCAAGCAAAACAATGGTGCAAGTTTGGTCAAGTTATGTTAGTTTAGGTCTTTTAGTTTGACTTTTAAAAAAGCAAAATCAAATTCACACAATTTTTTATCACTTTTACCCTAAATATATGGTCCCATCATCTTAGTCACCTTCGCAAACATGGTATTCTGAGAAGAAGAAAACTCCAAAGAATCCAAAAGCACTTTTTAAGACAATAATACCGAATTTATAAGCTGCAGAAAAGCTTTAGTACTTATATCATCACCACCTATTGTTGCTACCAGATAGTTGTATAGGCCTACACTAGACGGGCCACCGTGGTTCTCTCGAAACTTTAACACGCTATTACTTGATGCCATTTTTATGGATCTCATTGGTTTATTTCAAATTATGTAGCCATTGGATCAGCTCTGTACATCACCATTTGTTCATGGCTCACACTATGCCATGAAAGACTGAACTGGGATAAATGTAGAGCTTGCATAGCAAATGAAAGACATTGGGCTAGGGTTGGTTGGCTTATTTGGTGTTCTTGTCATTTAAGGTGTGCATGAGAAAAGGTTTACACACATTTTCCTCCATGAAGTAAAAAAAACTGGGTTAGGCTACATCATTTCGTAGGCTTTTAGTTGCAAAATTTGAGATTTAAATACAAAACCCAATATTTGAATTAATTTTTTTTTTTACGCAGGATGGGTTAGATGAGGTTAGATTAGTGTAGGTTAAGTTGTAGTATTTTTTTAGTTCGAAAAAGTTCAGAACAATCATCTCCATTGATTTTTTTGCACTTCTTGTGTTTATAGTGGTTACTTCAAAGGGAGGTTAAGCTATGTTGTGCTATGCTATGTTATTTTGTTTTACATCGCTTTTCATGACATTATCTAAATCTAAGTCTCATATGGCATGCCACTCAAGGCCATTATTTTGGTGTTATTGTGCTTGCCACCTGAAAATGGAAAATGTATGCCTTCAGGTAGTTTGTGAAGAATTGGCACTTGTTTTTTCAATGCAATGTGTATAATATAAAGACATACAAACATAAAGGATCAGTGCAACTATGGGCTACAATGGCCCTTCTTGGTTGCACTCTGGACACTCAACCAGTCGCCCCCAAAATCAATCGATCAACCCTTTCTGGAACACTAAAAGGCAAGCCCCCTATTCTTATGAATGTCTATGCTGTTTTTAAAGATGTTCAATGTGCTGCTACTGACAATGGTCTCTGACGGCTGGTTACAGTGTTCTATTACCCTGCTGTTGAAGAAAGACCTTGCCCTGCTGTGGTTAACCTTGAATTGATGGCCTCTAATTGCATCATTCCTGTTAAATGCAAATGTTAAATGCGGCCCGATATGCACAGTAAAGCTTCGTGATTACTTCCTCACTTCTGCATGATACATTCCTGTTTATTTCCCCAAGCATTCTCAGTGCCTTCCTCCTGGCTTCCTTGGTCTGTTCTGATGCTCCCAATTTTGTGTTTAGAATAGCACCTAAATCCTTTTCCTGTTGAGTCACCGATAGTACTTGGCCACCCATCAAGTATGAAGCCGTCATATGCTGCCTACCTACATGCATGACTTTGCACTTATTGATATTATATTTAATTTGCCATTCTTCGGACCACTTCACAAGTTCGTCTGTCTTTCTGCAGCGAAATATGCTCATTGTGACCTGCTATTGCCCTAAAGACCTTCAAATCATGCGCAAATTTCAAAACCTTACTGCTCAGGCCACTTTCAATGCTATTTACAAATATAATAAACAGTAGTGGTCCCAGCACTGACCCTTGGGGGACTCCACTTAGAACATTTTGCCATGATGACTGTTTGCCATTTAGCATTACTCTTTGCTGTCTATCTGAAAGTCACAATTATGTCCATTTTAGGATGATATCTACAATACCATGGATCTGAAGCTGTATCATTAACCGTTAATGGGGTACCTTGTCAAAGGCCCTACTAAAGTCAAGATATGCTACATCCATCTGATCTCTCTGATGAAATTGTTCTGCAGCGAATTTAAAGAAGTCCAAGAGGTTTGTGAGACATGATCTCACTTTTCTAAACCCATGTTGAGATCTTGAATCAATCTGTTTCCTTCAAGATAACTAACTATTCTATCCTTGATAATTGATCTGAGTACTTTGCAGACTAGGGATGTGAGACTTACTGCCCTATCGTTTTCAACTTTCCCTCTTTCTCCTTTCTTCAAAATAGGAACTCAATTTTCCCTCTCCAATCTGTTGGAATTTTGTTAACATGATGTGGCCAATAATTTCTTCTACAAATGCTTACTTTTCAACTGACAGGCAAAATAACACAAATAAACTTGCTTGGCAATGGTAAAAAAGAACGTTAAAGAAGGAAAAAACGAACCGAAGCTAACCTAGCCTAACCTCGCATGTAATGAAGTAGTTGTTTTTAGTGGAAAATCCCCAAAACATATTTCTTGAACTATTGTAAACTTCTAAATCCTAACCGGACCTATACAAACCTTGACTAATTCCAACCTAAAAACATACAACTCATAATCTAAATCCCTAACCTAACCTAAAACCTAACCTAAAAACCTTGCCTAAATTCCAAATATAAATTTGGATTAGGTTGCATTAGTTAGTGGCAGCTTACTGTGGCCGTAATTAAGGAACAGTAACCCTCATATCGATTTATACTGTTATATTGTGAGCAAAATGAAAATGATGTCATTCGCAGATGGGTAAATTTATGCGTTAATTGTTTTATGCATTCTTGGAATCTATTTTCCAATGCAGTGTTTATGAATGCTACTAAGACGATGGGGCCACTCATTTTCTGTGCAAATGCTTACTTTTCAATTTATGCGCAAAGTAGCACAAAAATGGCCTTTGAGTAACGTAGAAGAGCATAATATAGCATAGCATTCCACAGTAATTCGCACTTCAAACATGAAGTCGTATGGATTGTACCTCCCGCCACTCCCAATGCATTTTGGCCCGCTCATTTCCTCCATGCATTGTGCCCTAACGACTTTCAGAAATAAACGCCATTGCTAGGTAAATACTGATTATTTTGTATATTTAACGCTACATCGTAAGGCTAAATCACAGCGTGGCGCGCATTTCATCGTGTATGCTCATAGTACAGAAGCACGAACATAGTGTACATGTTGTGTATTTAATAATACGATCAATTACAGCCCATTGTTTATAGGGAATAAACAAACTTGATGCTACCAAGAACCATTGAAGGCAGTCAGTTGTGCAAGGCAATCGAAATCGTGTAACTAGACATAAAGACATAAAGACATAAATGATTAATGCAACTATAAGCCACAAGGGCCCTTCTTGGTTGCACTCTGGACACTCAACCAGTTGCCCACCAAATCCGTCGATCAGCCCTCCCTGGAATACTGAAAAGCAAGCCCTCTATTCTTATAATGATTGTCTATGCCGTTTTTGAAGATGTTCAATGTGCTGCTACTGACAATGGTTTCTTGCAGCTGGTTACACTGTTCTACTACCCTGTTGGTGAAGAAAGACTGTCTTAATCTTGTTCTGTTGTGGTTAGCTTTAATTTTTAATTGATGACCTCTAATTGCATAATTTCTGTCAAATTCAAACATTTCCCCAAGATATCCCTTCTCCAGACCATTGACAAATATAAAGACCTCGATGAGATCTCCAATCAGCCTTCTATATTTAAGTGAAAACATATTCAATTTCTTCAATATTTCCTCATAAGCCAGGTTGGTTATACCATTAACCATTTTTGTAGCCCTCTTTTGTACTCTCTCTAAAAGCCAGCAAACTTTATCCTAGCTAGGAGACCAAGCTTGGATGCAATATTCCAAATGTGGCCCGACATGCACAATAAAGCTTCCACCGAAACACCGGGTTCACTGGAGTAGTCTCCGAGTCTACTCTCAAAATTTGTTTGGAACGCATCCCAATCGGCTCGGTTAAATATCCACTTGGAAGGTCGTCGGCTTTCGAAAACACGGTTAACAAAACAAGACCAAACATGGAAATGGTCACTGTTATGTGGATCATCGTCCACGGATCATTCTAAAATGGGTGCAAGTTCTGGACTGCAGAGGGTAAAATCCAGCACGGAGGTCTGCCCAGTTGGGAATGTGAAATGGGTTGGCTTTCCTGTGTTAAGTGCACATAGTGGAAAATCTCGAACAAAACATTCGGCTGCACGTCCACGGCTCGTCGTGGTGGCTGGGCCCCAAAGAGGGTGGTGAGCGTTAAAATCGCCGCACACCATTACCGGTGAAGTGAGCTGCCCCACCATCTCGGAGAGCTCAGAAAGTGGGAGCCTCTCGCCCGGCGGGGGATATACGCTACATATGGTAACGGCGTGGCGATTTATTTTCAAACGAGGCAGCGATACACTATATTTGAAGATATAGATACTTGCTGGAAGGGAACAGAGTTGTGCACAGCAGTAAGTACTCCTCCATGTGTTACAGTGTGAGGAGTAACATCCCTACCTAACAGAGTAGTTTTTCAGGTGAAAACGTGCATCAGGGGGAAGCTTAGTCTCTTGGAGACAAACTACTAATGGTACTCGCAAATGTAAAATGGTTCGGAGGTCGTTGAGGCTGGTTCTCAGCACTCTACAGTTCCATTGGAGAATAAAACTCATACGTCAGATATATAAGGTGAAAGTTGTGGGCTAGAAACGGAGAAACGAGAGCGGGTTAGGTTCCCCCTGTTCCCGCCCTCAAATCCGGAGGTAACACACGAGCTTCAGGCTGACTCGGCCCAAGGGACTGAGTCCTCGGGCGGGAACGTGGTGACCCCTCCCCCGATGGAGAGCTCGATGGTGACAGACCTCGCTTCTGAGGCCCCAGCCGGGAAATGGGTGGGGGAGGACCCATTTTATTTACGGATGGAGCCGGGCCCTCTATTCGCCGTCGTGGCGATAGGGTTGCCGGCCTTTGTGGTGCAGCCGCCTCGGCTTCCTGGCGGCTCTTCTCCCGAGCCCTTTCCATCTCGACGAGCCGCGCTCGTTTCGCCTCGCGAGCGCGTCTCTCAGCCTCCTGGTAGTGTAGGTTAATATCTTGAATTTTTACTGATCGTTGGTTGTGTCGGGGCGGGGATGCAGGTGCGGACGTGGAACACGAGGGTGGGGGAGAGGCCTGAGTCACGGGAAGGGTAGAAGGTCGGGTAGGGAGAAGGTGGAGAGGCTGGCTTTGGAGGTGGTAGTGGTGCGTGCGGGAGGCGAGGGTAGATTGGAGGGCGGATGGGAAATGGGAGGTGGGGATTTTGAGGCAGATGGAGAGGAGCTAGGACCGGGCGGAGAGGACCGAGGAGGCCTCTTTGAGCGATGTACCAGCGTCCACGTCCCATTCTCGGGCGTTGGTCGTCTCTAATGGTCGAACGGCGGTACTTGTGAGCTGTGGGACCTCTGTCGCATCAGTGTGACCTTGGCTCACTTGCGACGCAGGAGACCCTCCAAAGGAACGAAGAAGTGCTGTTAGTTGTGAGACCAATTCCGATGTTCTGTCGGGGTGTGTGTGCTGTAAAGAATACATGTTATTTTGAACTTTGGATGCGTAAAATATTCTTGGATGTGTCTGGTCATAATGATCTCTTGCTTCGCGAAACGATACTTTTTGTGTGTACTTGATGTAGATTATCTCTTTCTCTCATGTAAGTCGGGCAAGTTCGGTCGAAAGAAGTATGTGGGTCCTGACCTGCGCCGCAGTTCGCACAAAAGGGGGTCTCCGAGGTGCAATTGTCGCTAGCGCGTTCGTATGGGGCGCAGTTGGCACATGCAGGGCGATTACGACAGAATTTGTTGGTATGGCCGAACTTTTAGCACTTGAAACACCTCATGGGATTCGGGAGAAGAACACGGACTTTTACGCGGGCGTAACCTACACGAATTTCAGGTGGAATATCTGTGGTGTTGAATGTTAGTATTACGTTGTTCGTTGTAATCATTTCAGAGCCCCTCCTTGCTTTCATCTTCCTTGCCTCAGTTACTCCGAACTCCGACAGACCCTCTACAATCTCCTCCTCCGTCACTTCCCTCAAGTCGAAGCAGTTGATGATACCTCGTGAATTATTTTTGGTTTTGTGTGGTTCAATGATGATCGGAATAATCTCGTCGGACCTATTCTCATTTTTCCGGACTCTGTATCTAAATTTCAACACTTTCAATGCGCTCTCTGCCTCTCCTGTCCGTGCAAATTCTACCTCTAAGGCGCGATCCTTCAATTTTTCGCAACGTACAATTTTCCCAAACCTGTCACACCCTCTGAAATGGTGATAACAAGGCGAGGGACCGCGTCTTACCACGAAAGATAAGTATACGTGGGGCAGATGAACTATTTGTATGGTCTCTTCGAGAGGGACCAGGGATGTTTTTTTTTGTGCTGTGTATGCCATAAAGTGTGATTGTGTTCTGCACCTCGGGCGCCTCACCCCTTAGGGACCCTACTGGGGGGACGCCTGGGTCCCGCGAACGGGAGGTCGCCAAGCGCCCGAGGAGCTATTCGGGGCAGGCGGCGCCTTCGCCCGACCGGGATCCAGCACCGCCCACCCCTTGACCCCAGCCGGCCGGGCCGGCAGACACTGGGGAGAATCACAGGTCCCTGGCCCGAGGCGACTAACCACTTGGCCCGCGTGTGGCCCCACGGGCCCGCCCGCCCCTCCGGGATATCGGGACCGAAGAGGTGTATTGGTCCCCCGTCACAACTAGCACTGTGCGACGGGGGACCTCAACCTCCAGGACTCCGTCAACCTCGGGGGACGGGCCGAGGGGGCGCGGCTACCCCGATAAAACTGAGCTGGTGGACAGGACGGGGGAAGTTGTCCTGCCTGCTCATAGTGGGGATAGTTGGTGTTGTAGGGCCGGATGAAGGACATGGATGCTGGGGTGAGATATGCATTAGAATGGGAGCGTATGGACAGAATGACGAGTGAGGCACTCCTGGTCTCACCCCTCGCCGGTATGATGGTCGCCGGGTCATTGGGGCACTCAATCCCCCACCGGGTAAAGGTGGTGCGTCATCGGGGGGTTTCTAGTCTAAATGGGATCAAGAGTATTTAAAATGACACTAACTTCAGAGCAAATTTCGACATCCTACTGCGCTTTTGACATCTCACACCCAACAAAACAAAAATTATTTTAACCCTGTGGTAGGACCTACCTGTAGCCTGTCGTGAGCCCCCATTTCTTTTGAGTCTGCCCACTGTTTTAATTATCATGTATCCATTGTGCAGTGCAGGATATATTACAAAGGACAACGGACTGCAGAAATTACACACCAATATCTACATCCATGACAATTAGTACTTAACAGCAACGACAAAAGAAACTATATCATCTGCTTCCAGGAGGAAACCTTCCGACGCACTCGTCTGACGGCAGAACGCGGCAGACAACTTCAAATATTTCAAGTTGCCTGCCGCCGACGTCGCCGACGTCGCCGACGTCGATGAAACTACTAAATCAAAATTGCTGTGACTAATACATTGCGTGACGTCACCAATTTGTGCTGTGACGTCAGACGCTCCGGACGTCGCCGACGCCGGGTTCTGCTGGATTCTGCTCGGTTCTGCCAACGTCACGATTCTCCCGGGATTCTGTCGGTTTTCTGTCGCGTGTAAACAGGCCTTAGATGATGGTACCATTTATTTACGGTACAAATGAGAAAACAATATTGTGAATTTGCTTTTGCTTTTTAAAGTCCAACTAAAAGACCTAAACTAACATAACCTGACCAGACCTATCCCATTTCTTTGCTTGATAGAGGCAAACACGTGTATTTTTCTTCTTTTTTCTACCTTTCTAACCTACTTTTTCTTACCTCATCTTTCTTTTTACCTTCAATAATACCCAAAAGTTTCGAGGAAAACATTCACGTTTTCATTGGATTTCCTTTCTTCAAAAGTATCTTAAGTTAGGTTAGGTTAGGCTAAGTTAGGTTAGGTTAGGTTAGGTTAGGTTAGGTTGGGTTAGGTTAGGTTAGGTTAGGTTAGGTTAGGTTAGGTTAGGTTAGGTTAGGTTAGTTTAGGCTAGGCTAGGCTAGGCTAGGCTAGGCTAGGCTAGGCTAGGCTGGGTTAAGTTCCTTTTAATTGAGAATTTTCAGGAAATAAAATGCTTCACATATTGTTTTCAACAAATATAGGTTGTGCTCGGTTAGGTTAGGTTATGCTCCTTTTTTAAAACATGTATTTTTATGTTATCTTAAAGCCATGTACTCAAAGCCCCTTTCTGACATTATTTTGTTCACAACCTGAAAAGTAAGCATTTGCAAAGCAAGTATTGGTTCCTGTCACCTTAAGTCACCATCATTAACATCGTATTTGAAAAAACAAAAACACCATTTAAGACAAATTTACCATAAATTCTGAGCGGCACAATACACCGCCCAAAACCATCATCTCAGAACTGAATTCTTAGCCCCTTAAAATAAGCTGCAACTGGCATAGCCCACTAAGCTTTTCAATACCAAATATGCCTTGCTAAGCTTGTCAAGTATTATATGTTGTCAAGCTCTGGTATGTTGGTTATTGTAGCTTGAGGGTGCATCAACTGCGTAAGTCATGGAGCGCCCGTATTTCAGTGGTGTATGCAGCGAGGTGGGCAAGATGCTGACATAATTAGATTGACACCATGTGGAAATATATTTGGTATAAAGACACACCCACCTTGTTCAGACTATGACTGGCTTGTGACTAGTTTCAGAGGTTCTCTTGATCCCAGAGTGACTTCTATTTTTCACTGAAATCTTTCCACACGACTGCACCGATCCGCACGCCATCATATACCGAACCAAAATGGCCGAAAGTTCGCAATTGTTTCGTTAATCAGCGCTAAGGTGGGTACTAGTGTTACCGCCATTTTTCCACGCTGCTCATTCTAACTACCCAGATACGGGCGCTGTACCCCAACGCAGCACCGCCGCGGGTCATCCTACGTGCCCGTCTGCACGACACAGCATCCTCATACACAGCATAATTATGCGCAATCTTCTCGGCATACTGTACCTTCTTCAACATAGACATAAAGACATAAAAGATTAGCGCAACTATGAGTCACAAGGGTCCTTTTTGGTTGCACTCTGTACACTCAACCAGTTGCCCACCAAATCTGTCAATCAGCCCTCCCTGTAATACTGAAAAGCAAGCCCTCTATTCTTATAATGATTGTCTATGCCGTTTTTGAAGATGTTCAATGTGCTGCTGCTGACAATGGTTTCTGGCAGCTGGTTACAGTGTTCTACTACCCTGTTGGTGAAGAAAGTCTGTCTTAACCTTGTTCTGCTGTGGTTAACATTAATTTTGAATTATGACCTCTAATTGCATCCTTTCTGTTAACTTCAATTTCCCCCAGATATCCCCTGTCCAGACCATGGAGAAATTCAAAGACCTCGATGACATCTCCTCTCAACCTTCTATATCTAAGTGAAAACATATTCACTTTCTTCAATCTTTCCTCATATGCCAGGTTGCCTATACCATTAACTATTTGTGTAGCCCTATTTTGCACTCTCTCTAAAAGCCAACAATCTTTTTTCATAGCTAAGAGACCAAGCTTGGATGCAGTATTCCAAATGTGGCCTGGCACATGCACAGTAAAGCTTCATGATGACTTCCTCACTTCTGTATGATACATTCATATTTATTGCTCCAAGCATTCTCAGTGCCTTCTTCCTGGCTTCCTTGGTCTGTTCTGATGTCCCCAATTTTGTGTTTAGAATAACACCTAAATCCTTCTCCTGTTCAGTCACTGATAGCAGTTGGCCACCCATCAAGTATGGAGCCTTCATATGCTGCTTACCTACATGCATGATCTTGCACTTATAAAAATTAAATTTCATTTTCCATTCTTCGGACCACTTCACAAGTTCGTCTAAGTCTTTTTGTAGCGAGATATGCTCATTTTGGCCTGTTATTTCCCTAAAGACCTTCAAATCATCAGCAAATTTCAAAACTTTACTGCTTATGCCACTTTCAATGTTCTTTACAAATATAATGAACAGTAGTGGCC
Source organism: Imbricaverruca yamaguchii (assembly GCA_034440575.1). Classification (NCBI taxonomy): domain Eukaryota; kingdom Metazoa; phylum Arthropoda; class Thecostraca; family Neoverrucidae; genus Imbricaverruca; species Imbricaverruca yamaguchii. Next base: position 170,738 of record JAOTOL010001554.1, on the reverse strand, counting down.
CCAGTACTGACCCCTGGGGGACTCCACTAAGAACATTTTGCCATGATGACTTTGTACCATTTAGCATCACTCTTTGCTGTCTACCTGAAAGCCACAACTCTATCCATTTTAAGATGCTATCTGCAATAACATGGGCATGCAACTGTATCATTAACCGCTTATGGGGTACCTTGTCAAAGGCCTTACTAAAGTCAAGATATGCTACATCAACCTGATTTCCCTGATCAAATTGTTCTGTGGCGAAGTTAAAAAAGTCCAAGAGTTTTTTTTAGACACGATCGTCCTTTTCTAAACCCATGTTGAGTATCTTGAATCCATTTGTTTCCTTCCAGATAACTAACTATTCTATCCTTGATAATTGATTCGAGTACCTTGCAGACTAGGGATGTGAGACTTATTGGCCTATAGTTTTCAACTTTCCCTCTTTCTCCATTCTTGAAAATAGGAACTGCATTTGCCCTTTTCCAATATGTTGGAATTTCATTTTGTGAAACTAATCTTCAAAATATTACACTAGGTAGAAATGCCAATTCCTTTTCTGCTTCCCGGAATACCCTAGCATAAATTTCATCAGATCCTGCTACCTTGTTTGGCTTTATTTTCCTGATATGCTTTTAAACAACATCACTATCGATGAAGTCAACATCATTTATCGGATCACATGTCACTGAACTATGGTGTTCGGTCGGCAGATTCGTCATATCTTCCAATGTAAACACTGATTTAGACTGCTTGCTCAGCTCCTCAACCATCTCACTATCCTCACCCAATGCAATCCCATTTACTTCCAGTGGACCAATTGTGCTAGAAACTTTAATCAGCTTGTAGAAACTAAAGAACTTTTTATTGTCCCCATTACAGTTCCTAGATAAATCCGGTTCTTTTGCTCGCTTTGCTGCTCTGGTTTTTTGCTTCACGGCGTCTCTAGCTTTTCGATACGCCTTTAGATTTACGATATTTGAAGCTTCTTTAAACACTCTAAATGCAGCTTGCTTGGCCTTAATTGCTTTTATCACGTCTGATGTAAGCCATGCTGGCTTTCCTACCCTTGTTTTACGTCTTTGCTTTTGGGGGACATGTCTAATCTGAATTTCCTTCAAATACGATTTGAACTTTTCCCACATTTCACAGGCATTTAAATTGGAGAATTCTTCCCATCTGATGGCACTTAAAGCCGCTCTCATGCAGTCAAAGTTTGCGCTGTTGAAATTTGGAACCCTTACCAAATTATCCTTGGACCAAGAATGACCCATGCCTGGTAGATTCTGACACAAACTGGTGTAAGAACAGGTCCTCTTCAATACATTTCCTAAACATTTCCTAAACATTTCCTAAACGAACAAAAAGCACCAAAATTGAACGCAACATCATAGCCACAGACGCAAAATCAGCATTACAGAGCATAACACCCCGCACCAAATACAAACTCCCCCTCATACCCAAAATACTACACATCCACAAACAACTCACTATACCACAACGACCAATACTTCTCTGGATCCCAAGTCGCACAAACATACACGGCAACGAACACGCAGACATAGAAGCAAACATAGCCACAACACTACAACAAATCACACAATGCCCCTACTCACAATCTGATTACTACCCCACAATACGATAGGCCATCAACAAACACATACAACAAACATGGGATACAGTAACAACACAGCTACACGAATTACACCCCAAGCACGAATACTGGCACTCCATCAACCAAAACACCAGACTCAGAGAACGGACACTAACACGACTACGCATAGGACACACAACACTCACACACTCATACCTCCTACGCAATCAACCACGACCACAATGCACTACCTGCCGCCACACACTCACAGTCAAACAAATGCTCATATGCTGCACCAAATACAACAACCAAAGACAACATATCATAAACTACTGCACAACGAACAACATCCCGCTGAACCTCACCACGCTCCTCAACGACGACCATCCAGCATTACACGAGCACCTCTTCCACTTTCTCAAGACTGCACGCATTATGGAACAATTGTGAAAAAAAGGAAAAAAAGAGAAAAAAGGAAAAAAGAAAAGAAAAGATATGGTAAATAGGAAAGAGAAAATGAACAAAACCAGCAAAACGCAAAAAAGCAAAAGATACGTTACAAAGGAAAAAGAAAAAGAAAAAAAAATATGTTCTTCCAACGTTCACTTCTAGCGATGACCCCCCCCCCCCCCCCACCCACTACACCCCATACCCCAATGTGGCACCGACCGGACTAACCCTCTCTCTCGATTTCATTATCTCCGGCTTTCAAACAACTCTGCTACACCAGCTCTACATCTTCAATCGATTCGGACTACCTCAGCTCTACTCTTCAAGACCATCTCAACGCTATTTCACCACTGCTCGACGACTCTACTAAACCTCCACCTCGACTCATCCTCCCACCCTACGCTACTCACTCCCTTACACATCTTCTCTTCAACCAGAACCAGCCGATATCACCACACGATGGCAGGCTGGCAAAATTCACCCACACACAGATACACTATCCAGATGCTAACTGTGAGCAGCCATAGTGCGCTAAAACTCGCGCCAAAAAAGCGAACTGTAACAGTGCTAGATATAAGCAGTTGAATTATTCTGGACTGCTTGACACACCCATGGCTGCTAGGATCAAGCATCCTCATTCTTACAGTCTAGCATCTGCAGGCTAGAATTAGCCCCTTTGCAGCCGAATAGTACATATGGTGCTTGTTATTGCTTTAATGATGCTTGTTACTGGCATCCCTAGCAAACAGCGTTGGTGGAAGCAGCCATTTAGCATGCGATTAGCAGCAAAAATGCTAATCATTTTTTACAGTGTAGTGTACTCACGGTCACGGTCGTGACCTTGAAATTGAAGCAAGCTGCCAGCGATTGCCCGCGACACTGTCCTGAAAGATGTCCATGACAGACACACGTACCATCCCGGGTGTGGATCAGCTTCACGGCTTTGGGATTGCTGAAATCCACTAGATAACGTATGATGGTAGCCTTATAAGCACATGACTTCTTGTGAGGGAAATTAATTTCCAGTGTAGATTGTGGCTCTGAATTGGAATTCAGGACTCGTATTCCTCAAATAATCTCATGAACTACTGATCTTATAATGCAGGAAATTAATATCCGATGTAGCTTGTGCTGCTGCATTCGAATTCAGCGCGGGTTTTCCTTATTGATGCTCACATTATAGAAACTATGGTCCAGGAAGTGTGTCACGCTGCCCGGTCAGCTATGAGGTGTGTGATGCTGCCCGGTCAGCTATGAGGTGTGTGATGCTGTCCGGTCAGCTATGAGGTGTGTGATGCTGTCCGGTCAGCTATGAGGTGTGTGATGCTGTCCGGTCAGCTATGAGGTGTGTGATGCTGTCCGGTCAGCTATGAGGTGTGTGATACTGTCTGGTCAGCTATGAGGTGTGTGATGCTGTCCGGTCAGCTATGAGTATGCATAAGTATGCATGCTTTGTTCAAAATGACAACATACTTCACATTGCTGTTATTTTTCGAGTTCCTTTCATAATGACGAATGATCGTTTTTGTTGCGGAGAAAATGTTTGTAAAATTACGCCACGCTATCAAAATGCTACCACATTCTTGCAACGTTTCTTTAAAACAGCTAACAACATTGGGTATGCAATTAATTAGGCACACAAGGACACACTTATGCCTTCGTTCGCGTTCATACTACAGCATGACCTCGAATAAGTAAGTTCAGCTGGCTTTTCTGTTGAAGTACACGAAATTATTCTTGGCAAGAACCAATCCCAGATGCGCACCTTTTCAGCTATGTACCAGCTCTTTCTTTACGAAACAACGCAAATAATAACATGTATTTGTCTCTTGTCGAGCTCGCTACTTCGACCTCCTCAGGCCATTTCGTGCCCTTAATGAGAAAAGGAATAGTGTGCTACGCTGTATAATTCCGTTGATAAATCTTGAATCAGGTTTGTATTGCGGAGAAAAAATAAAAGTGGTTTGATGGTCATCACCCGATAGTATGAGCAGAGAAAGGGGTATGCTGTGCGCATGACAACAATAAATCAGCGCTTTACGAGGGCGTGGTATATCAGACAACGAAGGAAAATGTGTGTAACTGTAAGATGAGTGTTACATGATTGGCATGAAAGTCGAGGTAAAGCAGTGCAAATAAACCCATGGGTGAGAAAACTATGAGCAATATGTAACCCGAACCACGAGAGGAGCTTTTCTTCATATCGATTGATTTGATATGATGTCCATGGTTCGACAATAAGCTATATAAGTCATAATTGTGCATTGTTCGTATTTTGTGTCCGATTTGGTTCCAAAAATATCGATTGCTCTGTTGTATTCATGGTTTAACGCCTTCAAAATGTGATGGAATTTCTGTGACGTTTTGGAGCTGTAAAAAATTATTTTGCCACTTTATTAGCTTCTTCATTTCCCGGGAAGCCGCAGAGGCTGGGCACCCACAGGAAGCGTACATTCACGCCCATCAGACAAGCAGTTTCAAGTATGTGTATCATAAATGGAAACATGGCAATGGTGCAAAACGAAAGTGAAGAAAGTGATTGGAGAATGGGTTTGGGGTCGGAAGAAACGACGATGTTACGCAGGGGTGACAGAGGAAGCGATTACGAATATAACGGAGGGCAATACGGATAGCATATATTTCGGTCATGAAAATTGATGTTCCTCCCGGTAAACGACAATGTTTTTGTATGTTCCCGAAACAATGGCGTTTTCTGTGATGTTGGTATCCTTAGATCAGTCAGGAAAAAAACAAAAGGAATATAGCGATAACGAGGCCGAAATTGGTGGAATTTATGTTCGGCATATTCTGGACAGAGCTGACATTTTGGGGTGATGGCAAGATTTAACAAATGTGCCGAATGGTCATCTGCCATGGTGTTGTGATGGGTGTAGAGAGAGAAATGATTTGTGAGAAAGTGAATTTAGGTTTTTAAGAACATTTTTATATCCCAGAAGCTATAGTGAGACCAGTTCGTCTTTCCGCTGGGCCCAGATAATCATGATGAATACTTCGAAAAAACGTGCAAGGATCACAGGATTGGGACGGAATGGTTTTCGCGAAATTGAATTTCTTAGCCATACATAAGTGTCTGCTGCATCCGGCGACGAGCTAATGGGGGATTCCTGTTTCGGATTCTAAAGCTAACATAATACTGTGGTCATTGCACCGAGTGCTACCCGGAAACATTTTTTTTAATGGTGTCAAAATTCAAAATTCATCAAAATTGAATGGTTGTATCGGAATATATCGCTGATCCATATTCTATGACGGGTTGAACTAAAGATTTGCAGAGTCGTACAAGTATAAAATTAACAGAAGGAAAGCCGGATGTATGTTGATTACATGACCGCTCCATTGGCTTATTTGTCCATTGCATTCAAATGAGCTGAACCTGCGGAAGCATTGTCGGAATTTGGACGGGTCAATAACCGGGGCCAAATCACTGAGGGGTCCGCCGGGAAGCTTTTGTCAAGAGACCCAGCAGCCATGCCAATTTTTCACTTCCATTTCGTGCCTGGCCAGGTAACCTGGCCAGGCACGAAATGGAAATTCCAGCAACCTGGCCCAGGTTGCTGGAACGGAGGAAAGTGATAATCCAAGCTTGAATCAGAAATTATCGCCCAGACTGTCTCGATCTGTTCCAGATGTTGCGCATATATTGAAAAATGGAGCTCAAAGCCCAAGCTGCAATGAAAATTATGCCCGCATGGTACGATGATGATGCCAGCTGCTCGGTATATGCGGCTACGCGTCTACATACAGAAAAAAAAAACTTAACCAACCTCTCTTGAGCTTGTGCGATTTGTTGGTGGCAATTGCCCACCCGTGCCGTTCCAGGTTAAAGGTAGCCCAACCTGTTCTAACGGCCCAAACGTGCGCTCTATGGTGTACAGTGTGCACTGTGACGCCTTCGCGTCGTCAACCTGTCATCGCGCAGCATATTGTGAGACATGGTCGAGTGCAGCAGCTACTGGGCTCAAACATCCGTCACATTGACCAGATCCGGTCTGTTGACCAAAGCCGAGAGGCTCGGCGGCTGTAGAGGCACCTGTAGACGGTACAGTTAGGCACGCTGGCTTCAGCGAGCTACGTGAAAGCTTCAGCGAGCGGATCTAAACAGTGAGCGTTGATTGTCAGAGAGTTTTCCACGCAGCCCCCGCTGATGCTTGAGCTTGGATACTCAATGTGAACACACAGGCGACTTAACGCGCTATCCAGCCGACCGCAGGGACAATGGCCACAGTGGTACGACAGGGGGCTCGACGCGGCCATGTCTGTGAAAAAACCGCAGACCGCAGAAAAGCAACACCAACATTCGATTCCAAGCAGGCATACGGCTTCATGTCGAAGTGAAACGCAATGTGTCTGAGTCGCAGGTTGGCGGAAGCACATGAACAAGCACAAAGCACCTGAATGCAGTTGTCAAGTGAGCATTATAGGTGTGATTATCGCCAAATCCATTCGTGTGATGTGTATACTTAATGTTTTGTGCACGTTATCATTTACCGACGAATTATGGTGAAGTTGTTGCACGTGTTCTCGCACTGCCGTTATGGTTCCACATTATCCGAGCGATAAATTTAGAATCTCGTGCCGAACAGCATTAAATGTCCTCTCACCGCCGACGCGCTCGGTGGATTTCAGCTTCTACACGAATGCGAAAGAAGTGGCGTATTCTTATGTCAACTACCATGAAATTGTCGGTATTAGGTCTCCATATGAAGGAGAGACCCTCTCCGTGACCTACTCTGAGCTGCCCATCTCACGATCACCATTTGTCAAGGTGGCAACTGCGGTTGGCGGGTCGCTCTCTTCAGCCCTTGTCGTTTATCTCCAGCGTGCGGGCGAGTCAGATGCAGTGGCGGCCCCGACTCGGTGACCTTGGTCAGGAGCGTGCGTGCGGCCGCTCTAGTGGCCCGACTGGCAGGGCAACAGGGGTCGATACGGTCGGGTCTGGCTGGGTCTGGCTGGGTCTGGTCGGGTCTGGCTGGGTCTGGCCGGGTCTGCTCGGGTCATGCTGGGACTCCCCGGGTCTGGCCGGGTCTGGTCGGGTCTGCTCTGGTCTGGCCGGGTCTGGTCGGGTCTGTTCGAGTATGCTCGAGTCTGGTCGGGTCTGGCCGGCTCTGGCCGGGTCTGGTGGGGTCTGGCCGGGTCTGGTGGGGTCTGGCCGGGTCTGGCCGGATGGCTGCCGACGTGTCCGTGACACACGGCTGCCGTGCCGGAACGTTTCCCCTGGTCGTGACCTCGCCCGGAGTGGCAGGGCGCGTCCGGCCAGACCGCCGGCCCCAGTCGTCTGCCGACCCTGACGGCAGAGACGCCCTCCCCCCTCCCCCCCCCCATCCCCCGACATCGCTGTCCGCTCTCGGCATTGGTCGCTTGGTCTTGATCATGATCTTGACCATCTTGATCAGTTGATCATGCCTGCAGACAACTCGTGACACGTCCGCCGCAGATTGGCACGCGCACTTGCAGGACAACGCGACAACTTGCGTCGATGCCGCCGAGATCGGCGATCACAGCTGGAACAGTCCATTGTGCAGAGCGGCGAGGAAGTGCGGAAAACTCGCTGTAAGTTTGCCGGCCAAATTGTCCGGTTATTGTTCGGTTTTGATGGCCGTTGCGTCAGCCCTTGAAGTGATGCCGTTAACCAGCTGGCCCTCTATTGACACATGGTGCGGCCGTTAACCAGCTGGCTTGGCACATCGTGTGTGTGTGTGAGTGAATTTTGCCAGCCTGCCACCGTGTGGTGATATCGGCTGGTTGTGTGTGTGAGTGAATTTTGCCAACCTGCCACTGTGTGGTGATATCGGCTGGTTGATCATCGGTAGGGGACATACTAGTGTTAAAGGCGGACATCGGTTCTGCGCACGCGCAATTTTTTGTGAACATACTCTTGATTTTGTTCGCATGGTGGCGCTCTTGGCACAATCATCGCCGTATGACAGATTGTTTACGTTTTTGCCTCATAATGAAGCTTGATAGCATCATATTCATTTTGTTGTAGACTAGGTGATGTGGGAGTAGGTGGCATTAGCCGTATCAGGATTTTTTTAAAATGAAAACAGGGACACAAGCCATAATATTACATGTGCTTTCACAGCAATGGATGCAGTGGCGTCGCCACGAAATTCTTCCAGGGGGGGCAGATCGAAAGGGGGCCTCCTGATCCCCGAGAAGGGGCCTCCATTGTGTTAGGGCCTCCTATTGTTTTGGGCCCTTTAATTTCATATTAATGTAGATTTCATATTAATGTACTGTTTGTTCTGGGCATGGTGCATTATTTACTCAACACGCTATAGCAATAATCATTATTCTTCGCTGAAAACTAGGCCACACTAGGGTATAAATAAGTAATATGTGGATAAATACCTGAGTGTCAAAAACAACCAACATCTCAATGCTTTCTCTCACAAAAGAGTCTTCCCGCTGCCCTCTAGGTTGCAGCGAGGCTGATGCTAAGCATATCTTACAGATATATCCCATTGATCAACCAACTTTCATGTCCTCCAAGAATAACTGAATATAGTTGGATTCATCGCTACAGTTATTTATTACCACCAGCTTGATGCCCTAAGCAAAGCTTAAGCGATCATTTCTCAGTCCCAAGACGATAAGTTCGCGAAGGTGAACTCCCCCACCCAATTCTACGGTTTTATTTTGGTATCCCTTGCAAAAATAAACTCACATTGCTGAAATTACACCTATTCCACAACAACCGGATCGGTATCCGAAAATATCAAGCTGGAGCCATACAAAATTAGGAGGGATTCCCAAAAAATAAATGTCAAGGTCAGTAAAGTGGCTCTGGAACACAGAAAATATTACCAGATGACTTCACGAATTGTGTACGCCGCCGAAGAACATGCCGAATCTCGAAAAATCGAGATGGGATACAAATACATGGCGCCGGGGTCTGTAAACCTCGGGCCGGAATTCGGACTTTTGAGAGAGAACAAATCAGAAACGATCCACAAAAATCGCATTGAGCCCAGAAAACTGGCGTTGGGTACCTGGAACCACACGCCTGGGAGCGATAAGTCAGGCTGGGACACAGAAAAATCGCTCCGAAGCCCGAAAACCGAACTAGGGCCCACAAATGTGCGTTAGAAGCCCCAAATAAACACAGCGGGGCCCCAAAAGCACAACGGGTGCCGAAAATACAACTGACGCTCTAAAGCACACAATCTCCCAAAAATTTACAGGGTCCTAAAACATGCGTTGCCGACCTAAATAAACATACAAGGAGCTCTAAAGCTCTAAAGCTCATACACGGAGCTTTAAAAAGTACACTGAAAGCTCTTAAGGCACGCAGGGACCATGCTAGCGCACAAGGGTCTGCAAAAGTGGCGGGAACCACAAAAGGCAAAATGGTTCCAAATCGAACAAAAGGACCAGGGGCTAAGTAAGCACATCGGGATCTTCGAAAATGCCCTGACACGTAAAATTATTATCGGTGCATAAAAACAGCAAAATCCTAAAACGAGCAGGAGTTTAGAAAATGTATTAAACCCACAACTGGAATTTAAAATACATTGCCCATCACTTTGAAATGTAAAGTTTCCCAATTTCAGGCATCCCAGTTATTACCACCTGGTCGCCACGGCGCCAACGTCTGTGTACGTGCACACTCATTTTGCGCATTTGGTGCATTCGCACCACATCGTACGATGCTGCGGTTTCTGGTAGGCCTTCTGTCTTTTGCTAATTACTGTCACATGATAAACTTGCGCCATATTTGACGTGCTGCAATGCTTAGTATGGGCGCTCGCTGCAAGAAGTCCAGTAATTAAATCCGATCATTAATTTCCTTCCTCCTACATTTTCTGGTATCTATGAAATGCAAATTCCGCTCAGCTTTGACGCACCTGATATCTTTGCTGCTATCCTCCGAGAATGGCTGTCGAACCGGGGCCCTTCATCAGTGTTCTTTGTTGGACCCGCTGCGTCTTTCTGCGCAGCGGCCTAATGCATTTTAGAAACCCTTCCTCGTTTCAGTGTGCTGTTGCTTTTTTGGACACCGATTATTTTTTTTAACGCGTCATGGCGTTTTCGAACATCCCGATGTTTTCATGTTACGCCCGGTGCTTTTGTTCGTTTTTTAACCATGTTGCCATTTGCGGTCTCGGCTTCTTTTGCAGAACCTGGTGCGTCCTTATGACCTGTGTGCCATAAGTGCTTCTTGTGTATTTTTTTTAGATGTCCAGGTATGTTTATTTATGACTGCAACGCATGCATTAAGGCCCTGTCGCTTTTTGGGAGACTATGTGCGTTTCGGAGGGCCAGTTGTATTGTCGGCCCCCGTTATGCTCTTAGGTTCCTGTTGTGCTTTTTTGGGCTTCTGACGCACATTTGTGGTGCTCCAGTACGATTGTGTGGCTGCGGTGCGGTGCTTCTTAGTCCCAGCGCGATTTATCGCGCCCAGGCGCGTGGTTCCGGGGACCCAACGCCAGTTTTTTTGGGCTCAATGAAATTTTTGTGGATTTTTTCTTGTTGTTGTAAATTCCGAATCCCGGCCTGATTTGTCGAGTCCCTGGCGCCACGTTTTTGCATCTCACCTCGATTTTTTAAACATACGGTATGTTCTTCACTTTCATACGCAATTTGTGAAGGCATCTGGTTGCACGTTCGGCGCTACAGAGCCATGTTCTTGAACAGGACATTCATTTTGTTAAATCCATTCTTATTTTGGAAGGCTCCAGTTTTTTTGGGGGAAACCGATTTGGTTTTTGTGGTCACACTGTTCTTACGTGTGGGCCAAAACGCCAATTTTGTGGAACTTTGACGGGTCTACCGATGGGAATTGTGGGTCCCTATCGCGATATTTTGGGGGCTAGATTTGAGTTTGTGGGAAGTGTTGTACTTAGCTCTTGTCCTAACGCGATTTTCGCGGTTCTTATTGGAAGTTTTCGAGCCTCGGAACGAGTTTTCGGGGGCCCGAAGTACTTATTTGGATACCCCTGCGCGAATTCTGGTAGACCGACGCGAATTTTGGTGACCCCAGCGAGAGTTTTGGAGCCCGGCACGATCCTTGAGAGCATATGCCTCAGGATAGAGGAGGAATTTTCCCCTTCGATATGCCGCTGTGGCAACTGAAGGAGTATACTTTTTTCCCAGTGACATTCAGGCTAATAATTTATTTTTGAAGCAGCTGGGACTTTTGGGGCCCGGCGCGCCTTTCTGGGCCTCCAGGGTGATTTTCAAGGGCTGCGACGTGATTTTGTATATAGTCCAATGTGATTTTTTGGACCCCGACGTCATTTTCTTGAATCCCTAGCGCAAGCTTTAGCTGCCTCGACACTTTTTTGGGTCTAAAACATTTTAGGGGTTTTCGCATCATTGTTGGGCCCCAGAGTTGGAGTGTTTTTGTGGGTTTTTGTGTGTTTTTGTGAGTGTTTTTCAGAGTTGGACCCATGTCCGGAATATTTTTTGTTGCTCTGTCTTCATTTGTTTTGGTCCCATTGAGACTGTTGTGGAATGGTACGACCCGTCGTTCCACTATATTTATTTTCATGGTCCGGTCGTAAATTTTTGGTACACCCAGGCTCAGCGTGATTTTCAGGGTCCCAGGCCGGATTGTTTTGGTCCGTGCCGTAAATGTGAAACACCCCGGCACGACTTTTACCATCTCTTAGGGGTTTCTTGCAAATTATAGGCCTCATCTTGCGTCATAAGTATCTCGTCCCATTTCCTGAAACTTCTTTACCGGTTCTCAACGTCTTATGTCCTGTCCTCCTCCATATTCATTGTCCTCCTCTCGTCTTGAAAGGCCTTCTCTTGCATCCTGGGGCCCTTTACCATGACATGAGGCTTCCTCTCATGTCCCAGGGGCATTATCTGCCAAAATAGGGGCCTCCCGCCACGCCTCGTGGGCTTCCTCCTTTATCCTGGCAAAGCCTTACCAGTCTTGAGGGAATCTTCAATTTTCGAAGCATCACACCCCTTCATACCTATTACCACTCCCATATTAAGGGCTCCCTCATTTTCTTGGAAATCTTTCTGGTCTTCGAGGCCTCATTCAGTCCTGTAGACCTACTCTTTTTTGGGACTCCTCTCGAGTCCGGCAGGGCCCTTATTTCTCTTCTAGAGTCCTTTTTCAAATTAGAGGTCTCCTATCACGTCTTGTGGATCTCTTGCTCTGCGTTTTGATTCGAACTTCGCCCATCTTCAGGGTGTTATCCTATCTCATGGTGGACTCCTCTTCTCTCCCAGGTTCCTCCCCAAGAAAATTATACACAACCTTCCTTGTCTCAGTGGCCTTGCTATTTCCCGGGGACTTTTTTGGACATCTGCGAGCCTTCTTTTCCGCCTGGGGTCTTCTCTCTTATCCAATGACCTTTCTCTCCAATTTTAGGGCCTCCTCGTTCATCATGGGGTCTCATTTCCAAACTTGTGTCGTCCTCTTCCGCATTAGGTGCCTCCTGCCATGTTTCTGGATCATCCTTTTCTATTCTGGTGGAGCCTTACTCGTTTGGCTGCCTATTTTTGCGTCTCCGAAACCTCATCTCATATCCACTGGCTTTCTTTTCCGCCAAAGGTCCTCCTCTCACTTTCTGGGGCCTCCCTTCCCCTATTGGGGCCTCCTTTGCAATTATGGGGGCATCCGTGCCAATTTTTGGCCCTCTCTTGTTTTCTGGGTCCTCCTACCCTCTCCTAGGTGACTCCTTCTTAAAATTATGGGACTCCTTTCACGTCTTGGAGTCATCCTCATCTGTGTTTGGAACCTCATTATTCTCTTAGCAGGTTGCTTTTGCGTCCTTGTCTTAAATTTTCCCTTCTAGGGTACTCCTATTTCCTGGGGGCATCGCTATCAGTCTTGGATCCACCTCGACAGCATCATCTTCTGTCCCGTCGGGCTCCTTGCTCACCTTTTTGCATCATGCATTTCCGCATAGTGGTCTCCTCAACTTACAGAGGGCGTACCCCCCCCCCCAAGTCTTAAGGCAAGGGGTGGGGACGATTGCCCCCCGCTTCCCCCACCCTGGTAGCGACGTCCCTGCTCCGAAACCTCATCTCATATCCACCGGCTTTCTTTTCCGGCTTAGGGCCTCCTCTCATTTTTTTAGGCCTCCCTTCCCGTATTGAGACTCCTTTGCAATGTTGGGAGCCTGCGTGCCATTTTTTGGCACTCTCTTGATTTCTGGGGCCTCCTACCCTCCCCTCGGTGACTTTTTTTTCTCGAATTATGGGCTTCCTCCTGGAGGCCCGTGACTTGTAGAATCTCGTTTTCGTCTTGGGGGCCTCCTTCTCGTCCTGGGGCCTTCTTTTCGTCCTGGGGTCCTCCTTTTCGTCCTGGAGGGCCTCCTTTTCGTCCTGGAGGGACTCCTTTTCGTCTTGGAGGGTCTCCCTTTCGTCCTGGAGGGCTTCCTTTTCGTCCTGGAGGGCCTCCTTTTCACTATTGGCCTCCTTTTCGTCCTGGAGGGCCTCCCTTTTGTCCTGGAGGGCCTCTCTTTCGTCCTGGAGGGCCTCCTTTTCGTCCTGGAGGGCCTCCCTTTCGTCTTGGAGGGCCCCTTTTCGTCCTGGGTGGCCTCTTTTTCGTCCTGGGGGCATCCTTTTCGTCCTGGTCGCCTACTTTTCGTCCTGGGGGCCTCCTTTCCGTCCCGGGGGCCTCCTTTTCGTCCTGGGGGCCTCCTTTTCGTCCTGGGGGCCTCCTTTTCGTCCTGGAGGGCCTCCCTTTCGTCTTGGAGGGCCCCTTTTCGTCCTGGGTGGCCTCTTTTTCGTCCTGGGGGCATCCTTTTCGTCCTGGTCGCCTACTTTTCGTCCTGGGGGCCTCCTTTCCATCCCGGGGGCCTCCTTTTCGTCCTGGGGGCCTCCTTTTCGTCCTGGGGACCTTCGTGTCAGTAGTTGGCACTCTTTATTTCTGTGGCTTCCTACCCTCTCCTAGGTGACGTCTTTTTCAAATTATTGGCCTCCTCCTGTAGGCCCCTAATTTATAGAATCTCTTTTTCGTCTTGGGGGTTCCTTTTCGTCCTGGAGGGCCTCCTTTTCGTCCCAGGGATCTTCTTTTTCATCCTGTGGGCCTCCTTTTCGTCCTGGGCCTCCTTTTCCTCATTGGCTTCGTTTCCATTCTGGGGGCCTCCTTTTCGTCTTGGGGGCCTCTTTTTCGTTCTGGGGTTCTGTTCGTCCTGGGGGCATTCTTGTCGTCCTGGAGGGCCTCATTTTCTTCCTGGAGGGCCTCCCCTTCGTCCTGGAGGGACTCCTTTTCGTCCTGAAGGGCCTCTTTTTCATTATGGGGGCCTCCTTTTCGTCCTGGTGGCCTTCTTTTCGTCCTGGAGGGCCTCCCTTTCGTCTTGGAGGGCCCCTTTTCGTCCTGGGTGGCCTCTTTTTCGTCCTGGGGGCATCCTTTTCGTCCTGGTCGCCTACTTTTCGTCCTGGGGGCCTCCTTTCCGTCCCGGGGGCCTCCTTTTCGTCCTGGGGGCCTCCTTTTCGTCCTGGGGGCCTCCGTGTCAGTAGTTGGTACTCTTTAGTTCTGTGGCCTCCTACCCTCTCCTAGGTGACGTCTTTTTCAAATGATTGGCCTCCTCCTGTAGGCCCCTAATTTGTAGAATCTCTTTTTCGTCTTGGGGGTTCCTTTTCGTCCTGGAAGGCCTCCTTTTCGTCCCAGGGATCTTCTTTTTCATCCTGTGGGCCTCCTTTTCGTCCTGGGCCTCCTTTTCCTCATTGGCTTCGTTTCCATTCTGGGGGCCTCCTTTTCGTCTTGGGGGCCTCTTTTTCGTCCTGGGGTCCTCCTGTTCGTCCTGGGGGCATCCTTGTTGTCCTGGAGGGCCTCATTTTCGTCCTGGAGGGCCTCCCTTTCGTCCTGGAGGGACTCCTTTTCGTCCTGAAGGGCCTCTTTTTCATTATGGGGGCCTCCCTTTTGTCCTGGACGGCGTCCTTTTCGTCCTGGAGGGCCTCCTTTTCGTCCCGGAGGGCCTCCTTTTCGTCATGGGGGCCTCATTTTCGTCCTGGAGGGCCTCCTCTTCGTCCCGGAGGGCCTCCTTTTCGTCATGGGGCCTCCCTTTGTCCTGGAGGGCCTCTTTTTCGTCCTGGAGGGCCTCCTTTTCGTCCTGGGGTCTACTTTTCGTTCTGGGGGCCTCCTTTTCATCATGGGACCTCCTTTTCGTTCTGGGGGCTCCGTGTCGATATTTGGCACTCTCCCCAGTCTCCCGGCAGGGGGGAAATTGCCCCCCCTGCCTCCGGGTGCGACGCCCGTGAATGGATGCCTGAGTGAAAAATGTAGCTGACCATGTGCTTTTTAGTATATTTAATTTTCCAACTAGCAAATAATATAGTGAGAAATTTCCACAAATACCACAACGTCTCAGAATCATTATGGAAATGTGTGAACATTCAAAATTGACCAGACAGACAGACAGACAGACAGACAGACAGACAGACTTTATTGAGGTCATCCACAATGGACTTGTGGTTATTATGACATCGCGTCAAATAGATTAAAAAACGCAGCACAAAAGGTAAAAAGAGGGTCAAAATCACAGAATACAAATAATAATACAAAATACAGCAAGTCGAGCAGTCAATCAGTCCGGCACGGGCGGCAAATCAAATAGGTACTGCCGTAGGTGGCGATCAAAGATCGACACATGAAGTCGCGTCAGCTCAGGTGGCGGTGAGTTGTCACCATACTCACTATCAAGCTGGGGATAGGCAGCATTCGTCATACAATTCCAGTATTTCAATGTAGGTATGCTGGATAAGCATACCCTGTCTGGATACCTACATGTTCAAGTTCTGAAGCAGTGTTCAGATTCGTTTGATTTGGATGCCATACAAATGGTATACCTTGGCTTATCCTTTGTTTTGCAGTATTGTGGCAATATGGGTACCTATGTAGCGGATGCGCATCCGCCGGCCATCTGGCGGCCATCTGATAGCTCGGAGCCACTGGTGAGCACGCGCCCGCCATCTAGCGTCTCGACCTGTCGTTCGCTCTCTTGACGCTAGGTGTCAGTGTCGTGACTGTACTCATCCAGGTCCGTTTCATCTCATTTATCCGCTCATCTGCAATGTTCTATGTCCAGTAGACATTTGACATAATAGCCTTCCACTTCACTGAGCCGACTTACCTGTATACTTAATTCCCTGCAATTTACCTCTCCATACTGCGCACTTTAGTGTCTTAACTAGGGACATACTGTATGTTCTAGTCAGCGTGAATTGCCGCTATGTCGCCATGTCAACCGTAATAAAATCAAAAAATCAAATCGTGTCAATTGGGACTATTGCGCGATAAACACCCGTGTCTCATTCATCTACTTTTCAAATTTCTCCCGAAAACCAACTTGCTTCAGGACATGTACATTGACTTTCATGACATAATCTTTCTTCTTTTTCTCTTTATAGCGCGAAATGGCCTGAGCAGGCCGAAGTGCTCACCGTAATAAAATCCAAATCAAATCATGTCAATACATGGGGTGTTCAGTATTACCTGTTCGCCATATACAGAGCCACTGATCACTGCGCCGTGCCATATTTGGCGTGATTGGCTGCTGGAGATAGTAGCTTATTTTTCATTTTCGTGGGGTGACACCCGTCGCTCTTTTTTCTCAGCTTTTTTCCTAGTGGGGTGACACCCGTCACCTCGCTCGATTTTCGTCTCCGTCGTACTTCCGTTCCCTGAGTTCCTGTGCGTGCTTACATTTCTTTCCACAATAGGTAGGGTTTTTTCCCACGATGGGGAAAAAACGTAAGAAGGACATCGACCCCTGCTCTCCAACGGACTCCGACTCTGATTTTCCGCCATTAGCCCCGACTGACGACCGTCGCACGAACACGGACTTGACACCTAATGCACCTCCGCACGATTCCGCCACTAATGACCCACGCCAGACAATTCCGCTTGATGATGGAATGGAAGCCCTCTGCTCGTCCCAAGACCACGACCTCACTCTCGGACCATACCATCACTCTACACGCCGCTGACCATCGCTCGAATCAGACCACGCCCTCACCACCTGAACCCATCCAACCCATCGAACCCTACCTGGACAGCGCTGGCTCGTACGCAGTCGTTAAGCCTGTCGAGGAATCCGTTTCCTTCCGCCGTATCAACGTATTCTGGCCGACCAAACAACTCCTCGCCATCTGCTCCTTAGCAAATCCTGATATCGAAGCCCCTGCCAACGGAACCCTCGTCATTAAAACCCAAACCAGAGCCCAGACCAAAGCCCTCCTCCGCACCACCACATTTTGTGGTAAATCCGTCACCATTTCCCTCCATTCCTACCGTAATACCACCAAGGGCACCATCTTCGCGCCGGAGCTCCGCTTCATGTCTGAGGCAGATATTCAAGCGGAACTCAGGCTGGAGGGGGTGACCCACGTCCGCCGCATCACCTCCTTCAAAGACGGCCAGAAACGTGATACGAGCCTCCTTGTCCTTACGTTCAATTCTACTACTCTTCCCAAGACCCTCCTCGCCGGATACCTACGATTCCAAGTCTGTGTATTCATTCCCAATCCTCTCCGCTGTTTTAACTGCCAGCGCTTCGGCCATGGCAGCAAAACATGCCGCCAACCAGCCCGATGCTCCAAGTGTGGTGAACCACCCCATCCCGAGTCCACCTGCTCCAAACCAGCCTACTGCCTGAACTGCCACACCTCTGATCACCTGACCACATCACCCATCTGCCCAGTCTGGCGCAAGGAAAAAGAAGTGTGCGCAGTGAAGGCTACGACCGGGGTGTCCTATCCCCAGGCCCGCCGGTCTGTCGAGGCCACCTCGCCGGCCACAAAATCGTACGCCCAGGCAGCCGCCATTGCTCCACCCACTCCCCGCGTGAATACCACCTCTTGTTCGATGCAAACCGACATCATTCCTGGCTTAGCTCCACTTCAAAAACTCACACCATTGACCACAAACACACAAACCACCCTGGCTCCCAACACAAAGACCACATAGACTTCGCACACACAAACAAATTCCTCAAGGAATGCCAGACCCCGCAGCCACTCGGCTGCAGGACAGCCACGTTCCCCAGCAGGCCGCCGGTCGAGCCCTGCTCGTCCAGCGCCCGCCGCCACCCACGTGACACGACCGACTCCAAGCCAGCGGGCATCCCCCGAGGCAGTAACCGGCCGCCGTGACCATACCAAGGTCACCGGTCGGCCGGACGGATCCAGCGGGCCAGCCGCCGCCACCGCCGCTGTCCGCACCCAACACACATATCCACCAGAATTACACTCCTGGCTCCGACAAGCACCGAAAGGTGCTGACAAACATTAACACTTCTTTTCACATGTCTACATTTTTACAATGGAATTGCCGTAGTTTGATATCCAAATGGGCCGAAATGAAAGCATTTTTCAATATTCTCACACCTATTCTTATAGCACTACAAGAAACATGGTTTTTGCCTAATGATACTATACAACTTTAATCTTTCAAATTACTTGCTGTACCGCCACGACGAGGTCAGTGGACCTCATCGCAGTGGCGGTACAGCACTTTACATCAACAATGATTTTACGCATACGCAAATTACACTCAATTCACATTTGCAAGCAGTAGCTTGCACCTTACGTTTACATGGTGGGAATATGGATGTATGCTCCATTTATATTCCCCCCACACAGACAATACAAGTATTTTGACACAATTAGAACATCTCATGACACATTTCAAGAACCCATTCATATTACTCGGAGACTTCAATGCACATAGTCCAGCCTGGAATCAATCACGTACACATGGAGACACTCGAGGCCACATCATTGAACAAATTTTAGATCGATATAATTTAGTACTACTGAATACCGGAGAACCAACTTTTTTCCATCTTGGACATAATACACAAACAGCTATTGACTTATCAATATGCTCTCCGACACTGGCCAATGAGTTCGACTGGACCGTTGACACTGACATTCATGATAGCGACCACTACCCCATCAAATTAACCACCACATTTTCAACAGCAACCGATAGCACAACCAGTTTTATACCGCGCTGGAAAATTTCGAAGGCCGATTGGACAACATTTCAGGAACTTTCAAATATTCACTACAACCCTAACATTTCTCCCGTCGAAAACATCAACCACATTATAAAAACACTTTTCGAAGCAGCTTCTATCACTATCCCACTCACAAAACCATTCACAAAGAGAACACCGGTACCTTGGTGGTGCCCCGAAGTAGCACATGCCATCGCAGTTAAAAAACGAGCATTTAGAAAATATCTTAGACATCCCGATTCACACAATTTACTTCATCGAAACCAGGAACGAGCTCGAACCCGCCGCATCATTCGCGAGGCTAGGCGTCGTTCATGGAATTCATTTTTGCAACAACTCACATCAGAAACGCCTCTCAGCAAAATTTGGCAGTTAATCCGACGGTTGTCTGGACGCACCCCTTTTAAATCACTCCCGGCCCTCAAAATCCAAAACACCACAATTACAGACGCACAAACAATAGTGAACACATTAGCAGATACTATGGCCCACAATAGCTCTGATAACAATTACAGACCGGAATTTTTACAAAATGCTCAACACACTTTTCACACCGATTTAGCACAATTCAACTCGGACAACACTGAAACATACAATACCCCTTTTCAACTTTCAGAACTAGACACAGCAATTTCTTCCGCCGGTAATACTTCAGTAGGGCCAGATAATTTACATTATTCCTTTTTCAGACATTTATCCGACGGCACAAAACATTCCATCTTACAAACATTGAATTCATTATGGTCAGGTCACGTGTTTCCTGAATCTTGGAAAGAGGCCACCATCATTCCCATACCAAAACCTGGCAAAGATCACAGCAACCCCAATAATTTTCGACCCGTCACCCTCACCAGTTGCCTAGGAAAACTTTTCGAACGTATGATTATAAAAAGACTGACCTGGTGTTTAGAAACACATTCTCTTTTATCTTCAATTCAATGCGGCTTCGTCCTGGACACAGCACAATAGATCACCTCATTCGATTGGAAACAGACATACGCTTTGGCTATAAGAAACATCAACACACCATCGCAGTATTTTTAGACATTAGCAAAGCATACGACATGGTACACAAACCCGCATTAATTTCAAAACTTCTTCACATCGGCGTCAGAGGGAATTTAGCACATTATTTGATAGGATTTTTGACTGGTTCCCGTAATTTCCATCTCCGGTGCAGATCAGCGATTTCAAATTTACACTTCATGAAAAATGGATTACCACAGAGAAGCTGTTTATCGCCAATTTTATTTAACATCATCATTGACGATATTTTCACCGATGTTCCATCTCAGATATCACGATCTCTTTTCGCCGATGACAGCGCAATTTGGTGCACAGATGAAAATAAAGAGACTTCAAATATTTAGACTGCCTATTTAGACTTCAAAACGCACTCGACCACATACACCAATGGTCTATCAAATACGGTTTCACATTCTCGCCTCCAAAATCTGCCACCATGATATTCAGCAAATCGCCTCCAAGCTCGCATCCAGAAACACCACTTCACCTCGGAAATACTGACATACCTTTCGTAAATTGGTTTAAATTTCTTGGCATTATTTATGATCGTAGGCTTTCCATGCATCAACACATCAAACACGTCCAGGCCAAATGTTTCCACAGACTCAATTTATTTCGCTGCATTACGTCTACACCATTCGGATCCGATCGTCACACACTTTTGCAACTGTACAAATCATTAGTTCTACCCATCATAGAGTATGGTTGCGTGGTTTACGCCGGTGGCAGTACCTCCGCTTTACAAGTTTTGGACACATTACAAAATAAATTTATCCGGATAGCACTCGGTGCAATGACCACGTCCCCCATCACTTCTCTACAAACCGAATCAGTAATTACACCATTAGCTCTCCGAAGAATGGAACTAACACTTCGCTTTGCCGCAAAAATTCAATTGAAAGAACATCACCTCACACATGCATCATTACAAATTCTCCCACATCTACACCACGAATATTTAGGTCCCGCCGAAAAGCGAACCGGTCTTACAATAGCTTCACGCATCACAACATATTCTACACAACTCCACTACAACATTCCACATATTACTGCTCTTCCTCCACCAACTACACCACCGTGGCAGATGACCGAACGACACATTTTTTATCTGACCACCACTTCAAAATCACAGCTTTGTCCAGAATACGTGAAACAAAAATTCAACCAGTTTCGTTATCGGTATCGTCACGTTCCTTTTGTTTACACCGATGGATCTAAAGACACAAATTACACAGGAAATGCCATCGTTTCAGGGACACACACCAAACAGCATCGCTTGCCAAACGGGACGTCCATTTTCATCGCCGAATTGCACGCCATCCTCATTGCCCTTCGTTATGTCTGCAGCCGTTCAATGTGTCACCCCATGCACAGTGTTGTCATTTGTTCCGACTCTAAATCTGTCCTTCAATCACTTTCTTCCCTTTCCTTTTCACACCATTTCCATCTTTCCATTTATAACACACTAGAAACACTTCATTTCATGGGCATCAAGGTCCGTTTCCTGTGGGTGCCCAGTCACTGCTGCATCCCAGGGAACGACCAAGCAGAACATTTAGCTAAATCATCACTACTACTTCCAAACAACAGAAATTCCACAACATCTCGAAGCCATTAAGTCAACGATAAAACAGAGCATCCGACACTTTTGGAACAAACAATGGACTGAAACTACAAGCCACACACAATTACGTTTCATCAAACCCGTCATTGATAACTGGACCACATCATATCAGAAAAACAGACAAGAAGAAAAAGTTTTATCTCGGCTCCGCATAGGTCACACTTTTCTCACCCACAGATATATTTATTCTCCTTCACCTCGACCTTCATGCCCATCATGCAATACTCATCTTACAATTTCACATGTTCTTCTACACTGTCAACACTACCATGACCATCGAAAAACACTTACAAACTACTGCTGTACACACAACGTCTCATTTTCTTTGCCCACACTATTGGGGGATAAACACCCGTGTCTCATTAATCTGCTTTTCAAATTTCTCCGGAAAACCAACTTGCTTCAGGACATGTAAATTGACTTTCATGACATAATCTTTCTTATTTTGCTCTTTATAGCACGAAATGGCCTGAGCAGGCCGAAGTGCTCACCGTAATAAAATCAAATCATGTCAATACAGAGTTCTGCTGTCCCGCTGTCGCGAGTCGTTTGAGTGGCAAGCCGGGGCAGCGGCGGTGACCCGACCGCGGAATCCTGCTTTTTTCTCCTATCCCTTCGAGGCGTCTGGACCACACTGAGAGAGCGGCACAGCACAGCTGTGCACGTTCTAGGTGTTGCTTGGCAAAGGCGTCTCCCTGTGGCTTTCCCAGATCCTTCACGCCTATCCACACATCCACACGCACCCACAGGCGCTACACCTACGCTATATCTGGTGAAATGTTATATGAAACATTTGCTGCAAGAGTGCATAACTTTCAGTATTGATGTACTTTAAGGCACTCACAGCACATATTTTGCATGTATTTCAACTCCATAAAGAAAACAGGAGATATATTTTGTTAGCTTCAGTTATATCAGTTTTTATTCTGAAAAATTTGGGAATTTCTTTTTCATTTCCATTTTTGCATGACCAATGCATTCTTCTGTGCATGTTTACATGTCAGGAGGCAGGCAATAAAGGGGCTTTGAGTTGGGTAATATTCCAAGAATAATGACATTATGAATGATGATGGATCATAAATTAACCTAATTTATGATCCAGCTTCACCACTTGTCAGAAGAATTCATCTTAAAAGCTAATTGGCTAAATGGCAGCCAATGTACCCAAAAGCCCAAATCATCTTAAGAATGCTTTTTTAATGGTATTGTAGTTTAAGGCAACTATGACAAGCTTTACACACATTTCACCCTTATGAAGCATACAAAGGGTTAAGCTAAGCATGGTAGCCTGTATGCCGGGTAAATTTTTAGTGTTTTTAACATTTTAAAAATTGAGCTTTCTTCTTTTAAAAACTTCAGGCTAGGTTAGCCAGCAAGAATGTATAATACTTTTATTTATACCGAAAGTTTAGCGTGCCACCAAGGTACCGACACGCCCGCCGGTACCTCGTCCCCGGCCTTATCGGGCCAGATGCCAACTTGAACCATAAAAAATTGGGGACCATACCACTTCTCCCCTGTTTCCACACCTATGATGTTTACTCGTCTTGCCGATGCCGGTGGATTCAGTAACGGTGGAAATGGCGAGGACAGTGGCATATCCAAGGGGGATAAAAGAAAACAAAAACCATTCTTCGTTTAGGGTATTTTATAGTGCCATGTTCATGTCCTACCGTATCCAGATATGTGTATCATAATAATTCGCATTAATTTGTATACCACTCGATCCGACTCAAAACAGCCTTGCTGTACCCACGCTTCGCGGCGAAGGCGGAGACAAACATTTGCCTTCGTATGTGGTGACCTTAGCATTATCTATATGATGCTGCTTGGCAAATAATGCACTTAAGACAAGGTTTGTTTCACATGAAAGAAGAAAGAATAAGTAAAGTTTCGTACACCAGTACCCTATCATCTGCACCAAATGGACATTGTCCTCGCAGACATCGTTGCGATGTTATTTCATCTTTAATCAAATTTGACGATGTATAACGGCAGTGTCAGTTGATCAGGGATACCTTCATTGAAACGAGTGATCCTTTCTGAAGGCGTTCCAGGGGGGCATTATTAGTTCCTATCATCCTTTGATCAAAATATTAAATTTCACATGCGACCACAATTATGCTTCCGGCGTTCCCAATGCTTAAGCTATAGGGAAATCCGGTGACCTGATAATCTTAGAACCAAATGGACGATTACTAACGACCATTATACTGGTCTAAGTTGTATCAGCTGATACAGAAATTATGAATGTATTCATCACAGGTGGGGCAAAATCTCTAGATAGCATACTTTCTTTGTTTTTGACAATTATCTTCAAGATTTTGCATCTAGCGACCGCGGCCACCATGCGACCCAATGGCATGCTTACAGTTCGAACATCCGCCGCTAGGTGGAAACGAAGCGCCACCAGTAGCGTGGCCGCGCACGTCCCCTATTGTGGTGCGGCCGTTAACCAGCTGTCCGTCTATTGGCACATGATGCGGCCGTTAACCAGCTGGCCCGCTATTCGCATATGGTGCGGCCGTTTCCCTGCAGGTCACGTTCGTGTTTAGCTGCAGCAGTGAATGCGTACGCTACTGCCGGTGACAGGACCAGACTGTGGGGCGCAGTCGGACACGTCAGTCGCCTGACTCCCGACCGGCACCGCATGAGTGTGACGTGACGCTGAGTTGACAGCCACGGTTACCGAGCGCTGGAACAGGGTCAGTCGTTCACCGACACCTCGGGCTACCTCCCACCGGCTCAGAGTCAGTGTTTCTCGAGAGTGACTTCGTCGAAGTTCGGCTCAGTGGCAGATCATCGGCCCGACGTGTGAGGTGGCTGTAGCGTTCACGACGAAAGTTGCATACCCATGCAGAAACACACATTTCATGGCACGTTCGGACGACCTCCGGCGTCGAATTTTGCGACTTCGCTAGTTTATCTGTACTAGCATAGAGTGATGCAGTTAGAGATGCGGCGCAGTCATATAGCGCAGTGTCCCCAAGGTAGTTGACTTCACCGTCAGGAAGCTCACGGTGAAATCAGAATGATCAATTATAATTGTAATTTCACGGGCTATTCTTTCCAGAAAACGATACATGACAGTTAATAGGCATCCGATAGCGATGCTACTGTCGTACACGACAGTTTCAAATCCTTACTTGAATTTGCTCATGCAAAGTGGTCTTATTTCATCCGAATTGCACTTGGTCGGTTCTCTGTCAAGTTTCCATATGACCAGCTAAGCGGCAGCAACGCTACGAAGTTTTGACTAGAACCGAGATGGCAGCCAGCACCATGGTCAGGTTCCAGGTTCAACTTTCCCAGCGAGACATTCAGTGCTTTCATCCGGGCTGGTGTGTTGACCATTACTCTGCTTACCTGATGCGAAGGTCGCTGCTTGTTCTTCGTGTGTTCGTCAGATGTGGGAAGTCTGGCCATTACAATACTTACTTCGTTCATTGCATTATCTTATACACTTTTGCCTGGATGCAGATTCACCCTCTAACTCTTGCTGTGCTATCTGTAAGCTGGATTCGTATCACCAAACTACTAATTCTGTTCCAGCATCCATACTTTCATCACATTACTATCTGATTACATTCATCCTACCTTGCTTCAATGATGGCGTTGCCTGAGTACCTACCTAGGTGACCAGATGAATTAATGTATATCATGTCAGTATCAATATCAATCACAATTATGCATATTAGCCATCAGGTGGCCACTTACCAATCTACCCAGGCAGGCAATCATTAATTCAATCAATTACAAGTACCACACATTAAAACAGAACACGTACGACCAATTCCAAGGAACTGCCTAATTACTACACAACTATTCAATCACGATTGCCAATGGACACGAACACGTCATTAATGAGACCACTATGTGCATGCAATTTGCCATGTATGTAATGGTTCAATTCATAAGCCGAAGTTTTGGTAGGTAATTGTGGTCAGTGGCGATTACAGAAAGGCAAGAGTGAGGACACCACGTGCTACATATTCTGAGATGGATGTAAATGCAGCGAACTCTGATGATTTGATTGTCATTATCATGATAACTCGTGTGTGCTGTGCTGCCAGAAAATCAGATCGTATGATTTCTGGGATATCGAAGGCAAGCTGAAATCAGTGAACACCGTCCATACATCGAGCTAAGATAACCGCATTGGGACACGGCAAGTCTGGCAATGAAATGCACAGCACATCGTCGAGGAGGCAAGGCACGTGCGAACATGGAATAAAATGATAACACATCCCATGGGACCGGTAACCGGGATGATGCCACAAACGAGGTTACCGCTGTGGAAGCGGTTCTTCTCATCAGTCAACAGAACAGGCATCATTTGTTGGCAGCTTCACTCTGACCAGTTTGGATTGCCTTGAGCGTGCTGCACAGCCTGGTGGAGAGCCGGTGTATTCCGGATTTTCACCGGTGTCACGATGGCAGGACAGAGGATTGGAAAGTTCGTCCACCGAGTTGTGACCTCGCCCCGACCAATGCGCCGGCCCGGTATAAAAGGGAGGACGAGCCGAGTCTCGGCACCGCTACACCAGCTGTCCACATCCACAGTACACCGTGCTCACCCACAATGAAGACGTTTGTTGTTGCCGCCCTGCTGGCTGTCGCCGCTGCCGACCACCTGCCATCTGCCGACCACTTGCCATCTGCCGGTCATCTGCCATCTTCCCACCAAGCGCAGACTGCCTACCAAGCACCGCCTACCTACCAGGTGCCGACTGCCTCCCAAGCCCCCGCTGCCTACCACGCGCCGACTGTCTACCACGCGCCCGCTGCCTACCACGCGCCGTCTGCCTACCACGCGCCGACTGCCTACAGAGAGCCTGCCCCCGTCAAGGAGATCAAGTACGAGCCGTCGCCGTACGCGTTCGACTACTCGGTGAGCGACTACGACTCCGGCTCGAAGTTCGCTGCGAATGAGAACAGCGACGGCAAGCGGACGAGCGGCTCCTACCGTGTGGCGCTGCCCGACGGCCGCGTCCAGACGGTCACGTACACCGTCGACGACTACGCCGGCTACAATGCCGAGGTGACGTACGAGGGCGTGGCCCAGTACCCCGTGGAGCCGGTCTCCAGGGCGGCTCCACCCGTCTACAAGGCTGAGCCCGTCTACAAGCCTGAGCCAGAGCCCGTCTACGCCTATCGCCCTGTCCAGACCTACGGACACAACAACTAAACCTTTGAGAAGCGAATTGCAGTGCTGTTGATCACGGGATGCCTATTTACTGAGTGCTCGCTGTCTGGTTTGATGGTAATTTATTCATCACGTTGATAGTGTAGTCGTGGAATACAGTCTAGTACAGCCACATGATGTTTTCCCAGCAGAAATCTGCCTTAGAGTAAAGGAACTTCAGTAGCACGGATTGTGGAGGGAGTCCATTTATAACACCCAGTGAAGGGCAGGAGACGACAGGCGCGGATTTTCACTCTTACCTGACAACTCGGCAACAAGGCTACCGACGCAACACATTCAGGGCAGTTAGGGGATCAGATAATTTATATTGGATTCCATCGAAGAGATCACCCACTTATCATAGACTAATCAGTGCCAACATACCAGAATCTGCCACATTGTACACATACAATGCCTACCCGACTAGACCGGTGCAATTCAAGCACGCCCGCAGTATTTCTGTCATCCATAAATTGGCTCTGAATCATCCACTGCCATCGTCATTTAAATATTACTCCAGGCAGGACTCAGGACAGACACAACACTTTGCATGGACGCCTTACATTTGATAGGTTGTTAAAGTGTTTGACGTCGGTGCGTCAAGGTCTGGAGACTGTCTGCGCCTCCGGCCAAGCTACCACTGACTACATCCAGTAGCTGAGTGGGTGTTGTGCTGAGTGTTGGGTGGCCACCGCCTATCCAACACAACAATGACGTCATATACGCGCCA
The DNA here is from genome assembly GCA_034440575.1 of Imbricaverruca yamaguchii. Classification (NCBI taxonomy): domain Eukaryota; kingdom Metazoa; phylum Arthropoda; class Thecostraca; family Neoverrucidae; genus Imbricaverruca; species Imbricaverruca yamaguchii. Next base: position 143,195 of record JAOTOL010001554.1, on the reverse strand, counting down.
TACTTGTGTACACCTCGTGTGTGGCCAGTTGTAGCTTAAACTACAAACTGCCGATCAATAGCATCTGAAGGCAGATGGCTCAGATAAAATACCATTAATGTTGAAAAATGTATTCGTGTATGTAATCTTGTGGCATAGGAGAAATAGTAAGCCAGTTCGAGTGAGCACCTTTGCTTTGGTATATCGGCTATAACGGCGCTATAACGGCCTTAACGCTATAACGGCTATAACGGCCTTACCTGCCGTTATAGCGGCCTTACCGGATCGCTTACATGGCTGCGGCAAGCACAATCAGCTGGCTACATTTGCTAGTGACCAGCAAATTATAGTTCGTTTTTTTCTACTTACCTTCAGGATATACTGTACATGAATGATATATATATATATATATATATATATATATATATTGGTGTCGAAGCCAGACGAAAGTTCAAATACATCGTGTATAAATGAAATAATAATTGCACTGAAGTCGTATTTTGAGAGGAAAAATTGTATCAGGATGAAACGCAATGCTATTTTCTTCATACAGTTGTATATTTGGAGCATATCTGAACTTCTTCATTGCAAGCATATCTAATAAGCATCACAACTTAACATGGGTGAACTGGGTTCACACATTCCTTAGTACCTGCTGATACTTTGAAACCACTACTGGTCAAATACCCTTAATGTTCTATCTTAATTAAATATGCTCACTTGGCTCGTTTTTCCAGTGGTTCTTGATAAATATCATCTGGAAGTATAGCGATGCCACCAAAGATACCTTCATCAGAGGCAGCCTAGCACCTTTTGGCCGACTGATCAGTCTCGTCAGGCTGGAGCTGCTGCAGCAGAATATACACAAATAATTACAAGCATGCAGATTATTGAGCTATTAAGGTTTTTGGTGCACCAACAGCACTGGCTATATACCCAGTACTCATGATTACCACGTATTTCACTACTGCAACAACAATGATGCATCTGGATTCTGGAAAAATAGCCAACACAAAAATGAACTTGTATACTGATGTGTGGAAAGGAACACCGAAAACTAAATTTTAGCAAAATACACCACATCGTCACTACATCCTTGTGATATGTCCATTCAATGAAGCTAGCATGGATGGCATGCAGTGGGAGGAGAATCAAGGAATATCTAATCATATCTCACATACATCTTGCTTTGGGGTACATATTTAAATTGTCACGAAAAGCTTGATGAAATTGTCAAGTTGAAAATAATGTGCATGGTCTTTTGAATGCATCTCAGTAACCTTTGACATGATCATTGCTTTGTATTTTGATAGACAAAGGTGATTGCTTACAAACACCACCATGTTTTTTGTGCTTTATGCACAAAATGTGATGTGGGAGGCATACACAAGGTAGGTGTTCAGGAAACAGAACTGTTCAGGACCCCTTTCCCCTAGGTGGAGGTGGGGGCATCTAAACATATACAGATTACTGAATACCTACCTTTGGACGTCTACAACGTCCTGTTCAGAGAGTAAATAAAGAAGGTGGCAGTATTCATGAACAATGGACCTTTCTCTACTGAAATATGAAAGTCTGCCCACACAGTTCTACTAATTCTTTACTCATTTAGCTAGAAGTCCGCAGGCGCCATTGCTTCCGAGAGTAGTGAGCTTGAAAAAAAAGGAAATTACCTAGTTTTTGTTTGCAACTGGATCAGTAGATGTATTCTCTAGTGGCTACTAATAACTAGTGTCACAACAGGGCGCTAAATGACCAACCATGGTCGATGCGTCCTAAACCACAATCACACACACTAGTGTCACAACAGTTGCAGTGAAGTGATCCTGCACAACCACATTTTCATGTTTGGAATACGGCGCACCGCTAAAAAAATTATGGCGTTTTTCAAGGATGTTTTTTTAAGCGGTTGAATAATTTCATCAAAAGGAACCGTTTGAACATTGGATAGTTTGTTCATTTTCATGTTTAGTACACGGTGCAATTATCGGTTCCGCCATGCAGAAGCAGCAGTAGTTATTTGTTGCATGACGTCTTAACACTCGCACGTCCGGCGGTCCGCGCCAACTTCGCATGTCCGGGGGGGCAAATGTCTGCCCCCTAAGATCTCTGGAACTATGCTAGCTAGCGCCCAACGGAAAACGGCGTTGGATACCTGGTGACGGGCTCCGTCGAAAGCGTTTCGGTAATATCTCGCACAGGTCAAGATTCAGGTCACTGGGCCATCATAGTTCAAATTCGACCAGATCAGGTGGGACTCAGATATTGACGCATATCTCAGGACCTGTAACAGATATAAACAAATGGTGAAAGCTATTCGACAGTCCTTGAAATGCGCTACCGACAATAGGCGGTGTAATTTAAGGTCAGGTCAACCGAAACTCAGGTCAAGGTCATGAAGTCATGACCTCAGGTCAAGGCCTAGGGAGGTCACTTAAGGTATCAATCGACACGTCTTGACCATACAAGCACAATGACGGTAATTTCAGCCTTCTAGCTCAATGCAGTGCGATGTAATGCGCATGAATGTGTAGTGATCTAAAGTGAACTCAGAGACCTTGGTGAGGTCACTGAGGAAAAATGTCAGCGGTAACATTGAGCATAGCTTCCATCTACATGCCACAACCGTCGTGAGATCATTCCTAGTGCGAATATGTAACTAGGACACATTTGTATATTTTACCATAGCCCTATAATGAGGAAGCCATGGGAGCGACCTGACCTAAGGTCAATGCTACGAAAAAAAACGATATACATATTATGGTCCCTGATGAGATCATGACATGCTATGAGTTTGAAATAATTCGCCAAATTATTGTGGAAGTTATTCCACCTGGAGCTCCGAGTGTAGTTAGGTCACTTTGCCTGACCTGGTGACCTGACTTGAGATGACCCAGGATTAGAAATGCATGAGGATATGCGGAAAAGACCAATGAACAGCTATGCGAGGTTTGGCCTTCCTAACCCTATTAGTTTGGCGGCAAATGAGGAAAAACCGGAGGGGGGGCAGATATCGCCCCCCCCCGGACGTGCGTGGGTTAAGTGTTCAGACCCCTCCCCCCATCTTCCCCGATGTACATAAATCAGTAGAGCTTCTTTCACTAGGTGCCAAAGGCAAGCGATTTGTCATGAGATCGTTGCCAGAAGTTAGTGGTCTTGCTTAAGAAACACTGTTAAATGAAACGTATGCAAAAAAACACACCGACCATACCACTTACCCGCCAGTTTTAGTACTTGTGCTGTATAACGGTCCGCTTGATCCGCCGCAATTTTTCCCCGCAAGCCTCTCCACGTGACCCGGACTGGCGCAGATAGACGTAAGTCGTACTCATTCCTAGGTCTGAAGTCCTTCATATCACACACGTGAACTACCTTTCTCAAATTATCTTCTACGTACGCTATGCACGCATACATGGCAAATCACCGTGATCGGTGCTTAAAAAAAAAAAAAAAAAACTCCAGACTGGCGAATCTCCAACAGCAACCGCACAAACAGCCACTAGTGGAAATTGGCATGCTAGTAATGGATAAATATGTGCGCAATAGAGATGGATATGTGAAGATAGGCGTTTCCGGGAAACCACTTTTAGCCTGATAACGAAATATCCTAGCATAGCTATAATGAATTTCAATTATTTCAATTCAATTCAATTATTCGAATTATTTCAAACCTGTATTTAAAGTAGCTTAATTATTTGATTATCTACCTAATGGCCCTGATGGTACCTAATGGTCCTCATGGCAGGGGCGTCGCCACCGGGGGGGGGCAGCGGGATAATTGCCCCCCCTGCCGTGAGACTGGGGGGCGCCGCCCCCTGAAATTTGAGGAGGCCCCCTATGATGAAACGGAGGCCCCCAGGACGAAAAGGAGGCCCCAGGACGAAAAGGATGCCCTCTAGGACGAAAAGGAGGCCCTCCAGGACGAAAAGGAGGCTCTCAGGACGAAAAGAAAGCCCCCAGGATGGAAAGGAGGCCGCCAGGACAAAAAGGAGGCCCCCATGACGAAAAGGAAGCCCTCCAGGACGAAAAGGAGGCCCTCCAGGCAGTGGCATCGCCACGAAATTCTTCCAGGGGGGCGAGATCGAAAGGGGGCTTCCTGCTCCCCGAAAAGGGGCCTCCATTGTGTTAAGACCTATTGTTTTTAGGCCCTTAGTATGGTTCGAGAATGGGAAACTGAGGGCTGGAGGGCCTCCTTTTCGTCCTGGAGGACCTCCTTTTCGTCCTGGAGGGCCTCCTTTTCATCATGGGGACCTCCTTTTCGTCCTGGTGGCTTTTTCATCCTGGGGCCTCTGTGTCAATATTTGGCACTTGCTTGATTTCAGGGGCTTCCTACCCTCTCCTAGGTGACTTCTTTTACAAATTAGGGGCCTCCTCGTGGAGGACCCTAATTTATATAATCTCTTTTTCGTCTAGGGAGACTCCTGTTCATCATGGAGGGCCTCTTTTCGTTCTGGGGGCCTCCTTTTCGTCCTGGGGGCCTCCTCAAATTTTAGGGGGAGGGGGCCCTCCAGTCTCACGGAAGGGGGGAATTGCCCCCTCTGCCCCCACCGTGGCGACACCCCTGCCTCCAGGACGAAAATGAGGCCCTCCAGGACGAAAAGGAGGTCCCTCATGACGAAAAGGAGGCCCCCAGGACGAAAAGGAGGCCCTCCAGGACGAAAGGGAGGTCCCCAGGACGAAAAGAAGGTCCCAGGATGGAAACGAGGCCGCCAAGACGAAAGGGAGGCCCCCATGACGAAGAGGAGGACCTTCAGGATGAAAAGGAGGCCCCAGGACGAAAAGGAGGCCCTCCAGGACGAAAAGGAGACTCCCGGGACGAAACGAAGGCCCCAGGATGAAAAGGAGGCCCCGAAGACGAAAAAGAGATACTAGAAATTAGGGGTCTCCAGGAGGATGCCCATAATTTGACAAAGAAGTCACCTAGGGGAGGGGAGGAGGCCCCAGAACTCAAGAGAGTGGCAAAAATTGGCATGGAGGCTCCCAACATTGCAAAGGAGTCTCAATATGGGAAGGGAGGCCCAATAAAATGAGAGGAGGCCCTAAGCCGGAAAAGAAAGACAGTGGATATGAGATGAGGTTTCGGAACAAGGACGCCGCTACCGGGGTGGGGGCAGCGGGGGCAATCGTCTCCACCCCTTGCCTTGAGACTTGAAGGTGGGGGCGCCCCCTGTAATTTGAGGAGACCACTATCCGGAAAGGCATCAAACAAAAAGGTGAACATGGAGCCCGACGGGACAGAAGATGATGCTGTCAAGGTGGATCCAAGATTGATAACAAGGCCCCCAGGAAATATAATTAGATTCCTATAAGAGACATCAAACAGAGATTGTGAGGAGGCCCCCAGGATGAAAAGGAGGCCCCCCCCCCCCAGGACGAAAGAGACCTCCAGGACGAAAAGGATGCCACCGAGACGGGCAAGAAGCCACCCAGGGTTACACGAGAAGGCTTCTGATGGGTGGCAAGATATTCTTAATTTGGAAAACGAGGCTCCCAAGATGGAAGAGAAGTACCCTACAATAGAAAATGATGACAAGATATATTTATCCGGACGCAAGAGGGGGCCCCAAGATGGGCAAGAATGTCCCACTGGGAAGAAGAGAAGGCCACTGAGACCAGCCAGATGAGGCCCACATTTTAGAAGACGAGAACCCTAGAAGAGAAGACTTAAGACTAGGATGCAAAAACAACCTGCTAAGAGAATAATGAGGCTCCAAACACACATGGGGAGGCCTCCAAGACGTGAAAGGAGTCACATAATTTTACAAAGGAATCACCTAGGATAGTGTAGGAGGGCCCAGAAATCAAGAGAGTGCCAAAAATTGGCACGGAAGCCCCCATAATTGTAAAGGAGGCCCCAATACGGGAAGTGAGGGCCCAGAAAGTGAGGCCCCAAGACAGAAAGCAAGCCAGTGGATATGAGATGAGGTTTCGGAGACGCAAAAATAGGCACCAAAACGAGTAAGGTTCCACCAATATAGAAAAGGATGATCCAGAGACATCGGAGGAGGCACCTAATTCGGAACAGGACGACACAAGGTTGGAAATAAGATCCCATGATGAACGAGGAGGCCCTAAAATTGGAGAGAAAGGCCATTGGATAAGAGAGGTAGCCCCCAGGCGGAAAAGAAGGCTCGCAGATGTCCAAAAAAAGTCCCCGGGAAATAGCAAGGCCACTGAGATAAGAAAGGTTGTGTTTAATTGTGTTGGGGAGGAACCTGGGAGAGAAGAGGAGTCCACCATGAGATAGGATAACACCCTTAAGATGGGCGAAGTTCAAATCAAAACGCAGAGTAAGAGATCCACAAGACGTGAGAGGAGACCTCTAATTTGAAAAAGGACTCTAGAAGAGAAATAAGGGCCCTGCTGGACTCGAGAGGAGTCCCCAAAAAAGAGTAGGTCTACAGGACTGAATGAGGCCTCGAAGACCAGAAAGATTTCCAAGAAAATGAGGAGGCCCTTAAGATGGGAGTGGTAATAGGTATGAAGGGGTGTGAGGCTTCCAAAATTGAAGATTCCCTCAAGACTGGTAAGGCTTTGCCAGGATAAAGGAGGATGCCCACGAGGCGTGGCGGGAGGCCCCTATTTTGGCAGATAATGCCCCTGGGACATGAGAGGAAGCCCCATGTCATGGCAAAGGGCCCCAGGATGCAAGAGAAGGCCTTTCAAGACGAGAGGAGGACAATGAATATGGAGGAGGACAGGACATAAGACGTTGAGAACCGGTAAAGAAGCTCCAGGAAATGAGACGAGATACTTATGACGCAAGATGAGGCCTATAATTTGCAAGAAACCCATAAGAGATGGTAAAAGTTGTGCTGGGATGTTTCAAATTTACGACATGGACCAAAAAAATCGGGGCGGCGACCTTGAAAATCATGCTGAGTCTGGATGTACCAAAAATTTACGACCGGACCATGAAAATATATATAGTGTAACGACGGGTCGTACCATTCCACAACAGTCTCATCGGGACCAAAACAAATGAAGCTAGAGCAACGAAAACACTCCGGACATGGGTCCAACTCTAAAAAAAACATTCACAAAAATACACACAAGAAACACAAATACACTCCCAACACTCTGGGGCCCAACAATGACGTCCAAAAAAAACTTTAAACGTTTTGGACCCAAAAAAGTGTCGAGGCAGCTAAAGCTCGCACTAGGGATCCAAGCAACTGACGTCGGGGCCCAAAAGATCACATTGGACTATATAAAAAATATCGTCATAGCCCTTGAATATCACCGTGGAGGCCCAGAAGGGCGCGCCAGGCCCAAAAAGTTGCAGCTGCTCCAAAGATCAATTCTTAACCGGAATGTCATTCTGGGACAAAAATATACTCATTCAGTGGCCGCAGTGGCATATCAAAGGGGCAAATGCCCCCTCTATCATGAGAGGCATAAGCTCCCAAGAATTGTGCCGGGGCTTCAAAACTCGCGCCAGGGCCACCAAAATTCGCGTCGGCCCACCAGAATTCGCGCAGGGATCCCCAAATAAGTACTTCGGGCCCCGAAAACTCGTTCTGAGGCTCCAAAACTTGCAGTAGGAACCGCAAAAATCGCGTTGGGGCAACAGCTTAGTACAACGCTTCCCACAAACTCAAATCTGTTCCCCAAAATATCGCGCTCGGGACCCACAATTCCCATCGGTAGTCCCGTCGAAGCTCCACAAAATTGGCGTTAAGGCCCACACGTAAGAACAGTGTGACCACAAAAACGAAATCGGCAAAAACGTGGCGCCAGGCCGGGATTCGGAATTTACAACAACAAGAAAAAATCCACAAAAATATCGCTGAGCCCAGAAAACTGTCGTTGATTCCCCGGAACCACGCGCTTGGGCGCGATAAATCGCGCCGGGAGTAAGAATCACCGCACCGAAGCCACAACATCGTACTGGACCACCACAAATGTGCATAAGAAGCCCCCCAAAACACAACAGGAACCTAGGAGCATAACGGGGGCCGACAATACAACTGGCCCTCCAAAACGCACATAGTCTCCCAAAAAGCGACAGAGTCTTAACACATGCGTTGCAGCCATAAATAAACATACCTGGACCTATAAAAAATGCACAAGAATCTCTTAAGGCACACAGAGGTCATAAGGACGCACCAGGGCCTGAAAAGACGCTGGGGTCGCAAATGACAACATGGTTCCAAAACGAACAAAAGCACCGGGCGTTAAATGAAGACATCGGGATCTTCGAAACGCCCTGACACATAAAAAAGATCATCGGTGTCCCAAAAAAAGCAACAACATACTGAAACGAGGAGGGGTTTCGAAAGTGCATTAGGACGCTGCGCAGAGACGCAGTGGGTCCAACAAAGAACACTGAGGAAGGGCCTCGGTTCGACAGGCATTCTGAGAGGATAGCAGCAAAGATATCAGGTGCGTCAAAGGTGACCGGAATCTGCACTTCACAACTACAAGAAAATGTGGGAAGTAGGAAATTAATGATCGGATTTAACCACTCGACTTTTCGCAGTGAGCGCCCATACCAAGCATTGCAGCACGTCACGTATGGCGTAAGTTTATCATGTGATAGTAATTAGCAAAAGGGAGAAGGCCTAGCAGAAACCGTAGCATCGCACGAAGTGTTGCGAATGAGCCGAATGCGCGCACGTGCACGGACATTGGCGTAGTGGCGACCGGGTGATATGAACTGGAATGCCTGAAATTGGAAAATTTTACATTTCAAAGTGATGGGTAATATATTGTAAATTCAAGTTGGGGGTTTAATACATTTTCTAAACTCATACTCGTTCTAGGGTGTTGGTGCTTTTTATGCACCGAGTATATTGTTACGTGTCAGGGCGTTTTCTAAAACCCCGATGTGCTTATTTAGCCACTGGTCCCTTTGTTCGAATTGGAACCATGTTGTCTTTTGTGGTTCCAGCCACTTTTTCAGACCCTTGTGGCTTAGCATGGTCCCTGTGTGCCTTGAGAGCTTCCAGTGTATTTTTTTAGAGTTCCATGTATGTTTATTTAGGGCTGCAACGCATGTTTTGAGGCCCTGTCACCTTTTGGGAGATTGTGTGCTTCAGAGCGTCAGTTGTATTTTCGGGCCCCGTTGCTCTTGGGGTCCTGCTGTGTTTATTTGGGGCTTCTAACGCATATTTGTGGGCGTTCAGTTTTGGGGCTTCGGTGCGATTTTTATGTGTCCCAGCCTGACTTATCGCTCCCAGGCGCCTGGTTCCGGTTACCCAACGCCAGTTTTCTGGGCTCAATGCTATTCTTGTGGATCTTTTCTGATTTTTTCTCTCTCAAAAGTCCGAATTCCGGCCCGACATTTCGAGATCCTGATGTCATGTATTTGTATCCCACCTCGAATTTTCAAGATTCGGTTTTTTTTCGGCGGCGTACACAATTTGTGAAGGCATCTGGTAATATGTGCTGTGCTCCAGAGCCAGTTTACCGACACTGACATTGATTTTTGGGGAATCCCTCCTAATTTTCGAGGGCTCCTGCATGACATTTTCGGATACCAATCCGGTTGTGGTATGGGTGTAATTTCAGCAGTGTGAGTTGATTTATCAAGGGATACCAAAATAAAACCGTAGAATTGAGTGGGAGAGTTAGGATTGAAATCCGACGAATCAGGAAAGATAGTGGTGGATTAGGCCCCTCCACATGATAATTTAGTTGATCACTAATCATGTCATTTCGGTAAGTCCCCTTTGACAAAATTGCGGTCGAAATCCCAGGTCCCTGAATTAATTTGTGAAGAATTTGTTTTTTAACTTGTTTGGCAGGTGCCTTGCAACCAGCACCAAATACTAGAAAAATTCGCAAATTCCTAAGATTCCGATCAGAAAACCAATGTAACCCACTTCTTGTTGCCACCTTCGCGAAATTATCGTCCTAGGACTCAGCTTAAGCTTTGCTTAGGGCATCAAGCTGGTGGTAAAAAATAACAGTAATGATGAATCAAGCTATATTTAGTTATTCTTGGAGGACATAACGGTGGGTTGATCAATGGGAGATGTCTGAAGGATATGCTTAGCATCAGCCTCGCTGCAATATAGAGGCCAGCGGGAAGATTCTTCTGTTAAAAAAAGCATTGAGACGTTGGTTGGTTTTGACACTTAGGTATTTATCCACATATTACTTATTTATACCCTGGTATGTCCCAGCTTTCAGCGAAAAAAAATATTGCTTTTGCGTGTTGAGTAAATAATGCCGAATGCCAAGAACAAACAGTACATTAATATGAAATCATGTTTCCTATTCCCGAACCGGCATAAAAACAATGGGAGGCCTAACACAATGGAGGACCCTTTTCCGAGATTAGGAGGCCCCCTTTCGATCTGGCCCCACCTGGAAGAATGTCGTGGCGACGCCACTGCCTCATGGTACCTAATGGTCCTGATGATACCTAATGGTCCTGATGGTACCCAATGGTCTTGATGGTACCTAATGGTCCTGACGGTACATAATGGTCCTGATGGTACCTAATGGTCCTGATGATACCTAATGGTCCTGATAGTACCTTATGGTCCTGATAGTACCTAGTGGTCCTAATGGTGCCTAGTGGTCCTAATGGTACCTAGTGGTCCTAATAGTTATAATGGTACCCAATGGTCCTAATGGTACCTAGCAGTCCTAATGGCTCCTTAAGTCCAAAGATAAGCAAACGCTGAAAGTTTCATTAAAATATCTGTATGAGTTAAAGCATGACGACTGACTGAACGTTATTTTAGGTGACCTCAATTGACCTAGACTAACTAGCTGACCCTAAATAACCTGACTTCAAAAGTTTGACACAACATGCCCCATTGATGTGGGAAAAGGTGTGCCAAATTTCGGCGCGTTGCCGCGATAATGAATTCTTTCACTATCCGCGAAAATCCTGGGGGGGCGGTTCAAGACCCCTCGAGACGGCGCGGGTTATAGTTCGCCAGGTGAGCTTTGAATGCATTCATTCTTAGGAGCGCATTCGCCGGTCCCGACTAAGTTCATCACATTACTGTGTATTTTGTCACCATCATCCCCTAAGCTAAACTTCTTAAAGTTAAAACTTTTGTGGTGGGGGATATTTTGGTCCCCTTTCATGTCCCTTGGAGGGGGAAGGCCATGACCCCCATGTCTCTATCCCCTAGATCCGCTAGCACGTAGGTCCTGTGAGATTTTCCGAGGAAGCATTAAACAAATTTCACGGCAATCTATGCATGTCTAAAGACTGCCATCAAAACCATTCGGAATATTTTTCCACTAGGAAAGCGACACAACCACCAGATTCCGAATGGAAGCTCCGATTGGCATGGTCAGAATACCATTAGGACCATTGACAGCGGCATCACCGACAGAAAAAATTTTTGAGTTTGCCGCCAGCTGTCAAGGTGGAAGCACGCGCGCCAGAGCTCCAGGTTTCCAGATAAGTCGCTGCAGAACAGGGCAGTACTCTAGTCTAAGCTGTGGATAGGTGCTTAGCAATTACTTCTGTTATTATATTTCATTAGTTTTTATCTTATAAGCCTTTTCGTAGCACGCAAACTATACTATATTAACCTAGCGACGCCGCAGGACGCCATCTTGTATGCGCCAAAGGGAGGCCTCGTGGCTTCGGCGTGTTCTCGACTCTTCGATTTCTGTAGTAGGAGATATTACAAGTGTGTAGATTTGATAAGTACATTAGACAACATTCATACTATCCTAACATACTTTATTTATTTTTTGGTGTGCATAGTGTGTTTGGTGTTGAAGTTTAAGATAGTTTAATTAGTATTCATAAGTGCTGTGTGACTGTTCATTTTTCTGTCTAGCCATAAGTGATATCAAAGTGATATTTATATAGTTGTCTACTTGTGTGGAAGACAATTAGATTAGACACCTTGTTTAGTTATTTAATTTATTTAAAAAACAAAACAAAACAAAAAAACAAACAATTGTTTAATAGTTTCTGCTTTTCTTGAGGCACTCAGATATTTAACTGACAGTATAGGAGGTAGCGACTTATAGTGAATGATAGTTAGCTTTTTTGTCGGTTGTTTAGCAAGTGTGTTTGGTGTTGAAGTTTAAGATAGTTTAATTAGTAGTAAGTTGGGGGTATTCATAAGTGCTGTGTGACTGTTCATTTTTCTGTCTAGCCATAAGTGATATCAAAGGGATATTTATATAGTTGTCTACTTGTGTGGAAGACAATTAGATTAGACATCTTGTTTAGTTATTTAATTTATTTAAAAGGAAAACAAAACAAAAAAACAAACAATTGTTTAATAGTTTCTGCTTTTCTTGAGGCACTCAGATATTTAACTGACAGTATAGGAGGTAGCGATTTATAGTGAATGATAGTTAGCATTTTTATCGGTTGTTTAGCAAGTTAATTTAGCAAGTTAATTTGAATCTAAATCTAGGCATAAGCTGCAGCGTTTAGGATGGTTTCGACCAGGATGCAGGCACTAGAGGAAGAAATTAGGACCCTTAAGGCAGAGGTTTCCAACCTCAAGGCTGCCCTTGTTGCACAGGGTAGGCAAGATAAAGCAACAAGGGGTCAATCCGTAGCAGGGACATCATATGCCCAGGTGGTCGCAGGCCACCAGGTAGCTGAGGTTTCCCCTACTGTGGAGGTGGCTGGGATCTCTCAAGAGGGGAGTGTTAATAGTGTTAATAGCGAACAGAGGAGGGGTAGTTCTGGTAGGTCACAGGAGGGGAAGTGGCATGAGGTCAGGGGGTGGAGGATTTGGAGACGCGAACCTAAGGAAAGGGTCAGTGAGTGGCAGGTGGCAGGTGGTAGGAGCGGGAGGAAGTGTAGCCGACCGGCCCAGCGGGCAGGCATAGTAACAACAAATATGTTCCAGGCATTGGATGACTGCCCCCAGGATAGCAATAGTAAGGAGTCAGTGCTGGTCATAGGAGACTCTCGTGTGCGTCATTTAGAGCGGGTATTTTGTAAAGGTAGGAGGGACAGGAGGTGCATCATCAGGCCTGGTGCCAAGGTGAAGGACCTGGTACCTGCGGTGGCACAAGTCACCAGTGATCACCAGTTTAACACAGTCATAGTGCATGTAGGGGTAAATAACATAGGTCATACTAGGAGCGAGGAGCTTCTGCGGGAGTACAGGGCCCTTCTGGCCACCCTGAAGGGTACCAATAGAGTGCTTGTAACAGGAATTTTGCCTAGGGCTAGAGCCTCCCCTGAGTGGAGCTCTAGGGCACTGGCAGCTAACACCAGGGTAGGAAAGCTCTGCCAGGAGCTAGGTTTTACATTTGTAGACGAGTGGAGCAGGTTTTATGCATCGTGGGACCTCTATCAGAGGGATGGCCTGCATTTTTCTGAGAAGGGGGTCCATGTGTTAGGCAAAGTATATGAGCATGTCCTTCAGGGAAACTAGGAAATGGGGTGGGGAGGGATGAAATTGCATTGCCAACTCAGGAATATTCCAATAGTGTCAGCCAAGGTAATAGAACCTCAAAGTCTGCAAATAGGGACAGCAGCAACTCAAGGGGACAGAGTTATAGTTCATCTAGTGATAAAAGAACTCCTCAATATGAAAAAGCCAAAGGTGGTTATGGAGCATTTGTTAAGTGTATGATGTTTAATGCTCAGAGTATCCGTTCCAAATTTGATGAGTTCAAGTGTTATGTTGCTGAGGAGGAACCGGATTTTGTTTGCATTACGGAGGCATGGGTCAGTGAAGGATATTTTGGAGATAACTTACAGGACTATGAGATCCAGGGATACAATATGTTTTCGTGCAATAGGGGTCCAGCAATGAAAGGGGGTGGTGTAATGCTCTATGTGAATAGCTTATTCAGTTCTCAAAAAGTAGCAGGTGGGGATAAAAATGTGTCTGTGGAGTCCATTTGGCTTGATGTCACTGTGGGAAAAGGCAACAGCAATACTCTTAGGATAGGAGCTTTCTACCGATCAGGAACCCTGCCACATTCTCAGCAACTGGAGCTTGACAAGGTGATTTGTGAGGAAATCAGTAGAAACTTTAAAAGGAAGTGCCTTATTCTCGGTGACTTTAATCTAAAAGGTTATGAAAATGCTGGTGTTGGCTCCCCATCATGCAAAATGTTCAGGAAATGCCTTGAAGAGGACCTGTTCTTACACCAGTTTGTATCGGAACCTACCAGGCATGGTTCATTCTTGGACCTTGTATTCTCGGATTTAAGTGACTTGGTTCAAGACTTGACTGTAGGCGAAACTCTGGGAAAAAGTGACCATAACATAGTTAGATTCAAGGCACATGTAGGGGAAATTATCAAGGATAATTTGGTAAAGGTTCCAAATTTCAACAGAGCAGACTTTAACGGCATGAGAGCGGCTTTAAGTGCCATCAGATGGGAAGAAGAATTCTCCAATTTAAATGCCTGTGAAATGTGGGAAAAGTTCAAATCTTACTTGAAGGCAACTCAGATTAGACATGTCCCCCAAAAGCAAAGACGCAAAAGAAGGGTAGGAAAGCCAGCATGGCTTACACCAGACGTGATAAAAGCAATTAGGGCTAAGAAAACTGCATTTAGAGTTTTTAAAGAAGCCTCAAATGTCATTAATCTAAAGGCGTATCGAAAAGCTAGAGACACTGTGAAGCAAAAAACCAGAGCAGCAAAGCGAGCAAAGGAACTGGATTTAGCTAGAAACTGTAATGGGGACAGTAAAAAGTTCTTTAGTTTCTACAAGCTGAGTAAAGTTTCTAGCACAATTGGTCCACTGGAAGTAAACGGGACTACATTGGGTGAGGATAGTGAGATGGTTGAGGAGCTGAGCAAGCAGTTCAAATCAGTGTTTACATTGGAAGATATGACCAATCTGCCGACCGTACACCATAGTTCAGTTACATGGGATCTGACAAATGATGTTGATTTCACTGGTAGTGATGTTGTTTACAATCATATCAGGAAAATAAAGCCAAAAAAGGCAGCAGGACCTGATGATATTTATGCTAGGGTGTTGCGGGAAACTGAAAAGGAACTGGCATTTCCACGTAGTATAATATTTTGTAGATCAGTTTCACATAATGAAATTCCAACCGATTGGAAAAGGGCAAATGTAGTTCCTATTTTCAAGAAAGGAGAAAGAGGGAAAGTTGAGAACTATAGGCCAATAAGTCTCACATCCCTAGTCTGCAAGGTACTCGAATCAATTATCAAGGATAGAATAGTTAGTTATCTGGAAGGTAGCAGATTGATTCAAGATACTCAACATGGATTTAGAAAAGGACGATCGTGTCTCACAAACCTCTTGGACTTTTTGAACTTCGCCACAGAACAATTTGATCAGGGAAATCAGGTTGATGTAGCATATCTTGACTTTAGTAAGGCCTTTGACAAGGTACCCCATAAACGGTTAATGATACAGCTTCAGTCCCATGGTATTGCAGGTAGCATCTTAAAATGGATAGAGTTGTGGCTTTCAGATAGACAGCAAAGAGTGATGCTAAATGGTACAAAGTCATCATGGCAAAATGTTCTTAGTGGAGTCCCCCAGGGGTCAGTACTAGGGCCATTACTGTTCATTATATTTGTAAATAACATTGAAAGCGGCCTAAGCAGTAGAGTTTTGAAATTTGCAGATGATTTGAAGGTCTTTAGGGCAATAACAGGTCAAGATGAGCATATCTCGCTGCAAAAAGACTTAGACGAACTTGTGAAGTGGTCCGAAGAATGGCAAATTAAATTTAACTTTGATAAGTGCAAAATCATGCATGTAGGTAAGCAGCATATGAAGGCTCCATACTTGATGGGTGGCCAAGTGCTATCAGTGACTCAACAGGAGAAGGATTTAGGCGTTATTCTAAACACAAAATTGGGGGCATCAGAACAGACCAAGGAAGCCAGGAAGAAGGCACTGAGAATGCTCGGGGCAATAAATAGGAATGTATCATACAGAAGTGAGGAAGTGATCAGGAAGCTTTACTGTGCATACGTCAGGCCACATTTGGAATACTGCATCCAAGCTTGGTCTCCTAGCTATGAAAAAGATTGTTGGCTTTTAGAGAGAGTACAAAAGAGGGCTACAAAAATGGTTAATGGCATAAGCAACCTGGCATATGAGGAAAGATTGAAGAAATTGAATATGTTTTCACTTAGATATAGAAGGCTGAGAGGAGATCTCATCGAGGTCTTTAAATTTGTCAATGGTCTGGAGAGGGGATACCTTGGGGAAATGTTTGAATTTAACAGAAATGATGCAATTAGAGGTCATAAATTCAAAATTAAAAATAACCACAGCAGAACAAGGTTAAGGCAAACTTTCTTCACCAACAGGGTAGTGGAACACTGGAACCAGCTGCCAGAAAACATCGTCAGTAGCAGCACATTGAACATCTTTAAAAACAGCATAGACAATCATTATAAGAATAGAGGGCTTGCTTTTCAGTATTACAGGGAGGGCTGATTGACAGATTTGGTGGGCAACTGGTTCAGTGTACAGAGTGCAACCAAGAAGGGCCCTTGTGGCTCAGAGTTGCACTAATCTTTTATGTCTTTATGTCTTTATGTCATTGGGATCACTACACCATCAGGTAAATTCCATTAGGAAACAGTCAAACAATTAGGGACCATTGAAACCATTAGGAAAATCCTAATGGTTCCTAATGGTTTCTAATGAAATTTGTATGTGAAAATATAGCGGCTTGAATATGAGGATTTTGTCGGGGGAGGGGGTAATCCTGTCCAAACTTACCGCGTCCCTGGTTTGTCCCCCCCCCCCCAATTTCTAAACCGCGGTTACACCCATGGTGCGGACTTGTGTACTCGGTCCAATGCGGCGGTGATAAGTAGGCAGCTATTGTTGCGCGTTTGATGCGTAGACTACTGTTCATCTCATGCACTAATATAATGAGATTGCCTGTAGTTGATTGTCGACTCTGGAATCCGCACTGAAATTTGTCGAGCAGGTCGCTGTGTTCCAGAAATTTCCTCAATCTGGTGTTGACGATGCGCTCGACCAACTTGCTACCACAGCTAGTAAGTGAGATGGGTCTATAACCTTTTGGGATGGAGTGATCTTTGTGCGGCTACCTGCCCACTGAATATGAATAATTTTTTATACATAAGTAACTATTTCATGACATCTGAACAGCTGGTTGATTCCAGTGATTTACTAGCGGTGTTTTTTTTTATTGCGCATGCGCACTTCATACAGAGTATGATCCTGCATGCGGGCGGCCATTTCGCGCCGGCTTGGAGCTTCGGCGGTTCCGTTTGGCTGCGTCGTAGATTGTTGTGTAGGGCGGTTTGTCAGGTCGTAGGAAAGTGTCATAGCGTTGTATTCCTTACTGGAAGCTTACAGGACGTTTTGGTAATGGATGACGTTAAACAGGGTGGTGATGACCGTCCATCGTCTCCAGAACGTCACGACATGCCTTCAAAAGGCGATCAACAAGAAGGCAGGTCCGAGTCGGAAGGCCGTAATAATGGTGGTCCTGGACATCACATGGAGCAAATGGATGACGGACCTGGACCTGGCCCAGAATTCAATGGCCCTATGAGAGGAGGTTTCTGGGGTCGAGGACATCCGTAAGTTTGCTCTTGTGCTCGCTATTCAACTACCTAGGGGTGTCTGAACACGTTTCCTGAAAACTTACCTTTAGATGTCTTCCAAATGTTGTTCAATGTGTAAATAACAAATAAATAGTTGTATTGATAAACAGTGTAGGATTTTCATATTTTTTTCTTGGTAGTGGAGTACAATTTTTTTTTATGCTGGAGTACAAAAAAAAACAGGTATGCACTAACTGACAACTGACCTTGCCTGGAAATTCACAGTTAATGGAGTTGTGCTATTTCATCCTCATCCTAGGTTTTTACCATTTTGCACATGATGTATGGGCAGTCATCGTGCACATGACTGCTAAGTAATGTAAAATGCATATGACTGAAGTGGAAGGCATTCTGCTTTTTAATCCTTAAGTGACAATCCCCTATTTTCTTCCAATCTTTCACTATTCCCAAGCAACTTCTTCCTTCATCCACACAGTTAATGGCAAAGTAATTTTAGGACACTGACCTACAAATAACATATCTGTTGGCAGAGATCAGGATGACTCGCACTGACTCACATTGGGCAGACCACACAACCGGGATCATCCTTCAACAAACACTTCTCCGAGGGACTGGTCCCACGACTAATGGGCCGAGTTCACCAGCGATTCATTGGAATTATTGCTAACTTCAGTTGTCTTTAGACGGATTGGTGGCCAAGATTTTGAACGCTCCCCAAATGAGTTTCATGGCCCCAGTGGGTCCCATCGCGATGAGCCGGTTTTACAGCGGAAGTTTCGTCATAGGTCACATGGTCTCAGGAACAAGATAGAGGGAGAATACCCGGCATATTGATATGCACAAGTTAAAAGCGACCATAAAATAAAATTATCACATCAATTTTAATAACGAAATATGTTTTACTATTCCTGCTGTCAAAATAAGGAGAGTTAGTCTTACATCAGAAAATTATAACATGTTTCTGATTCGCGTGGAGACTGCACACAGCTCTAGAGAATATGAGAGCCTACTACACGACTGACATATATATAATTTGTGCTGTTGTTAAATTAGCGAAGGATGAGGTTATAAACAAACTTCAGGCGCAATGGTAGAGAAAATAATAACAAAAGCATACTTAATCCATGTTGACCAAGTCTATAAATATGGGTTTGGGAATATATAATGGTTTAATGAAAATTATACTAAAACAGTCCGGCTAAAATAGTTTTATTCTCATCACCAAGAAGAATATTTTGCATGAAAAAGCTGAGGGAAGGAATTCAAACCCATTCTTATTCTCATTATAAGTTCCTTCATGTACTTGTTTAGTTCATGTCTGGAATGTTTAGTTGAAGCAAGGATCGAGTTAGGAGTATCTAGAGCTGCCAGACGGGAGTATTTTTAAAACCTCCCATGGTCGGTTTTATTTTTCTTCTTAGATAGAGCTGGTCGGATTCGCTAACTCAGCCCGAGAAGTACAACTCCTCATGGGGCGGGGAACATGGAATGGGTCGGAGTAAATTTCGGAACATGTATTACGGACCCTTCACTGACACCGATGAACCCAAAATGTGGTTATATTTCAAGGCGCATGTTTATCTTCGCACACATTTACAAAAAAAGTATGCGACAGTCATGCAAAAGTGCACAACTGACATTGGTTTCTTGGTGTTTTCGCCTCGGAGAACTTGCTTGCTCTGGGGCGGATTTTAGGAAATTTGAAGTGATTTTCTTGCATTGAACGGGCTCATTGTGTCTAAAAAAGTTGTCCCTTTAACAAAACTACCTTCGATTGCGCATTTAAAGCATTTACTGGCGAAACCAGGCTTCAACTTTATACTCCGACTACACCAAGGTTTTGCCAACTAGAGATTTCTGGTGCTTCTTGGCGAGTACTCCAGCGCAAGGCTATGGAACACCTCTAGGCTCCAGCGCAAGTTTCCCAAGAGTATTATGGAATAGATATTCATTAATCTAAGTATGTTATATATCAAATAAAATATTGATAAATATTGAACCAATATTGAATAAATATTGAATTAATTATTGACTTTATTGACACTAATATAGCGTTTTTCACATATAAAGCGCCGACGTTGTGCATAGCCGGTTTTAGTAAGGTTCTTTACGAATTTTAGCGCAACACCGACGGCTCATGCGCCGTCATATGTTTTATACTGCCTTTCAAGGATGTGTAGTGACGTTGGATGGTCGGGGTGCTGGGGTCGCGGAAACTGCTAGTTGTTGTCAGGTATGGACTTTTAGTGGTAGCACTCTACCAAGCAATGTTGTTCTTCGTTTTCCCTTCTGGAGTACAAAATATTTCATTTAGTCTAGTCACAATCCTGGAGTACAAAATGTATTGGTATGCATGACACCAACAAACTCCAGTTTTTCCAACACTGGATAAATGATGAACCTGTCTACCAAATATGAAGGTCTGGTTGCTTAGTTCTAACAATTATTTGTCTAGGGAAGTGGGGGTATCTGAACATGTTGTTTCCTGAATGCCTCCCACATGTTCAGTGCATAAATAGCAAAAAGATGATGGTATTCACAAATGCTGCACCTGCTTCTACCAACATATGAAGGTCTGATCACATTAGTTCTACAAATTCTTTGTGTACAGAGCAGGCAAAGTTCACCAGGGTGGGAATTAAGGCACTTCTTAAGATATTTCATCTCTTAAAGCATTTTTGCACACCAGATTCATACTGGATAGAATGGGCTCCACATGTACTCCGGCACAAATATGCAGAAGGAACAAAAATACCACTGACAAACTAATACAGGATTGAAGACAATACCCACCAAACATGTTATTCTACTTAGTTACCAAATATCTGCACTTTTCGTACCATCAAGCTCACAGACATCTGAACCACACCACACGAAACCACAACCAGTGGAAATGCTGACAGCAATGAGCCAAACTTCGTGCCTGCACACTGAATATAATGGCCTCCGATCACTACAAATTCGGCCTGTGCGTCTCCAGAAACCTGCTTTCGAGCCACCCTATAGTGGGAAAAACTGACAGTTTTAAGAGTCGCTTCCAGAGTGCAGGAGGCCGTTGATCAGAATTTGATGAGTTAGCATGTTCTGTTATGAAAACTGTCTTTCAACCAATCAATGCATGGTATTTTTTAAATTATGTCATAACCATTAGCAACTTTGAGCTCTTAACAGCTCAAAGTTGCTAAGGGTTATGCTAATGCTAATAGCTCTTAGCAAAGAGCTATTAGCATTAGCATTAGCAAAGAGCTATTATCATTAGCAAAGTTGCTAATGCTAATAGCTCTTAACAGCAACAAGCTCTTAACAGTGCACACCGTCGTCGCTTACAACTGAGTGTGAGGTAGTGGTATTGCGTCTGTATCGCACTGGGAATTGGCTGTGTATGTAGGTAGGTGTGCTCTCTGAGCTGAGGGTGAAGTATGAATGATTTGTTTTTTTCATTTTGCATAGCATTGTACTGAGACCAGCAGTGAAAGGAAGGCGCATTGCTCCTATGAGTTATGAGAGACAAAGCTGAGCTGATCACAACTCCCTGTCTTGTGGTACCATCCATTGCCCACTTCTTTGTTTCTATGCTTTGATATGATCAAAAATGATATGTATGTGTGTATCAAAAATGATGTGTATTACTTATGCATATTACGTAGACACTGACTAAGTACATATGATTTTCTTGTCAGTTACCAGCAAATAAATCTGATGCATAATACACAGCTCTGCCTCAGACCCCAAAATTGGCTGTGGTTAAATTATTAGCGAAGGATGACAGTGTTGGAAAAACTGGAGTTTGTTGGTGTCATGCATACCAATACATTTTGTACTCCAGGATTGTGACTAGACTAAATGAGATATTTTGTACTCCAGAAGGGAGAACGAAGAACAACATTGCTTTGTCGAGTGCTACCACTAAAAGTCCATACCTGACAACAACTAGCAGTTTCCGCGACCCCAGCGCCCCGACCAGCCAACGTCACTACACATCCTTGAAAGGCAGTACAAAGGACATACATACGGACAATGAGCCGCACAACATTGGCGCTTCATATGTGAAAAACGCTATATTAGTGTCCATAAAGTCAATAATTAATTCAATATTTATTCAATATTGGTTCAATATTTATCAATATTTTATTTGATATATAACATACTTAGATTAGTGAATATCTATTTCATATTACTCTTTGGAAACTTGCACTGGAGCCTAGAGGTGTTCTATAGCCTTGCGCTGGAGTACTCGCCAAGGAGCACCAGAATTCTCTAGTTGGCAAATCTAGGGGTACTTGGTGTAATCGGAGTTTAAAGTTGAAACCTGGTTTCGCCAGTAAATGCTTTAAATGCGCAATCGAAGGTCGTTTTGTGAAAGGGACAACTTTTTTAGACACAATGCAATGCAAGAAAATCACTTCAAGTTTTCTAAAATTCGCCCCGGAGCGAGCAAGTTCTCCGAGGCGATTACACCAAGAAACCAATGTCATTTGTGCACTTTTGCATGACTGTCGCATATTTTTTTTTGTAAATGTGTGCGAAGATAAACATGCGCCTTGAGATATAACCACATTTTGGGTTCATCGGTGTCAGTGAAGGGTCCGTAATACATGTTCCGAAATTTACTCCGACCCATTCCCTGTTCCCCGCCCCATGAACAGTTGTACTTCTCGGGCTGAGTTAGCGAATCCGACCAGCTCTATCTAAGAAGAAAAATAAAACCGCCCGTGTGGCGGTTTTACAGGTACTCCCGTCTAGCAGCTCTAGATACTCCTAACTCGATCCTTGCTTCAACTAAACATTCCACACATGAACTAAACAAGTGCATAAAGGAACTTTTAATATTCATAAGAATCGTTTTCAATTATTTTGTTCAGCTTTTCCATGCAAAATAACTGGTTCTTGGTGGTGAGAATAAAGCTATTTTAGACGGATTGTTTTAGTATAATTTGTATTCAACCATCATATATTCCAAAACAATAGCCATCCATATCCAATAGTGTGCCAGGTGTGTTAAGCCGTTAAGCCCGGGTTCGTGGTGTCGGGTGTGCGTTTGTGACCTTCGTTGACATCGTTTAAGTATACCTTTGTTACCATTTTCTCTACCATTGCTCATGAAGTTGGCTTATAACTTCATCCTTCACTAATAATTTAACAACAGCCAATTTTGGGGGTCTGAGGCAGAGCTGTGTATTATGCGTCAGTGGCGAATCGTACGCAGAAACTCGGAATGGCTCAAAGGTTGACCAGGCCATGAAATGCATTTTGGGGTGCTTGGGATTTTGGACAACAACGGAAGTTAGCAATAATTCAAATTAATTGCGGGTGAACTCGGCTCATTAATTGTGGGACTAGTCCTTCGGAAGTGTTTGTTGGAAGATGATCCCAGTTGTGTGGTATGCCCAAGATGAGTTTGAATTTGATTCATCCTGAGCTCTGCCAGCAGAAATGTTATTGGTGTATTCACACCATATCATGCCTGTTCATCATAAATATTTGTTTGTGAACTTTGAGAACACATCACCCACCTACACTCAGGCAATATCTATACACTTTGCAGATACCACATGTATATATTTTTTTTAAGTACTTTGGCTACTGAGGGCATTTCCTGCTAGGTTGCATTCCTTGGCACAATTGCACCTATTCATAACTTAGCTTGCTGACATGTTGCTGACTTAGCAGTTAGCTATATGTACATATGTTTGTATGGTACACACAGCATGAAATGCTAACATTTATTTTTAATCCCATTAAAGCAATACTACCTGGTTATGGACAACTCATTTTTTTTAGTGCAGCAAAGTTTTTGACATGGCTTAGTTTGCCAAGATGTTTATGCAAACAAAAATCCTAACATTGGTTTTTAGTCCCACTAAAACAAGGTTAATTGTCAGCAAATGCATAGCTATTTTTTTTGGAATCCAGCTGAAAAATCCGTACTCCAGGTAAAAATTTTGTACTCCACTACCAAGAAAAAAATATGGAAATCCTACACTGAAGGATGAGGTTATAAGCCAATTTCATGAGCAATGGTAGAGAAAATGGTAACAAAAGTATACTTTATCAGTGCGTTCACAAACTCACACCCATCAACCAAGACCGGCTCACGACACACACAGTTGTGAGCCAGCCTTGCGCACACCTGGCACAGCAAAAACGAAGTGACTATTGGATGAGGCTTTAAGTGCCATCAGATGGGAAGAAGAATTTTTCAATTGTGAATTATGGGAAAAATTCAAATATTGAAAGAAATTCAGATTAGTCATGTCCCCCAAAAGGAAAGATGCAAAAGAAGGGTAGGAAAGCCAGCATAGCTTACACCAGACTTGGTAAAAGCAATTAAGGCTAAGAAAGCTGCATTTAGAGTGTTTAATGAAGCTTCAAATATTGTTAATCTAAAGGTGTATTGAAAACCTAGAGACACTGAAGCAAAGAACCAGAGCAGCAAAGTGAGCAAAAGAACTAGATTTAGCTAGGAACTGTAATGGGGACAGTAAAAAGTTCTTTAGTTTCTACGAGCTGAGTAAAGTTTCTAGCATGATTGGTCCACTGGAAGTAAATTTGACTATATTGGGTGGGGATACTGAGATGGTTGAGGAGCTGAGCAAGCAGTTTAAATCAGTGTTTACATTAGAAGATATGATCAATCTGTCGACCGTACACCATAGTTCAGTGACATGTGCTGTGATAAATGATGTTGATTTCATTGATAGTGATGTTGTTTACAATTATATCAGGAAAATAAAGCCAAACAAGGTAGCAGGACCTGACGAAATTTATGCTAGGGTATTACAGAAAGCTGAAAAAGAACTGGCATTTCCACTTAGTGCAATATTTTGTAGATCAGTTTCACAAAATGAAATCCAACCGATTGGAAAAGGGCAAATGTAGTTCCTATTTTCAAGAAAGGAGAAAGAGGGAAAGTTGAAAACTATAGGCCAGTAAGTCTCACATCCCTAGGCTGCATGGTACTCAAATCAATTATCAAGGATAGAATAGTTATCTGGAAAGAAACAAATTGATTCGAGATACTCAACATGGGTTTAGAAAAGGACGATCGTATCTCACAAATCCCTTGGACTTTTTTTTACCTTCGCCACAGAACTGAGACAATTTCATCAGGGAAATCGGGTTGATGTAGCATATCTTGACTTTAGTATGGCCTTTGACAAGGTACCCCATAAACAGTTAATGATACAGCTTCAGGCCCATGTGGTTGCAGGTAGCATCTTAAAATGGATAGAGTTGTGGCTTTCAGGTAGACAGCAAAGAGTGATGCTAAATGGTACAAAGTCATCATGACAAAATGTTCTTAGTGGAGTGCCCCCAGGGGTCAGTACTGGGGCCACTACTGTTCATTATATTTGTAAATAACATTGAAAGTGGGGTAAGCAGTAAAGTGTTCAAATTTGTGGATGATTTGAAGGTCTTTAGGGCAATAACAGGTGAAGATGAGCATATCTCGCTGCAAAAAGACTTTAACAAACTTGAGAGGTGGTCCAAAGAATGGCAAATGAAATTTAATTTTGATAAGTGCAAAATCATGCATGTAGGAAAGCAGCATATGAAGGCTCCATACTTGATGGGTGGCCAAGTGCTCTCAGTGACTCAACATGGGCGCTGCATGACCAATGTAGTCGATGTGCCCTAAAGCCCTAATTACTAACTAACTATCAGTGACTCAACAAGAGAAGGATTTAGGTGTTATTCTAAACGCAAAATTGGGGGCACCAGAACAGACCAAGTGCCATTGTTTTTCATGTTTTTCAAGTGCCATGTGTCAATGAGTCACTGGGTTTTTACTTTGTCACAGGTAACAACTTGAATGCCATAATTCTCCCTTGTAGTGGAAATATTTCATCCCAGTTTTTTTCATGGCATTCTTTATATTGTTCCAGGTCCTTTCCAGTATAATAGCCTCCCAGCTGTGCAGGTTAAATGTTTTTTTTTTTAATTGCGAAGTTTGCATAGTGTCCTGTGGCACTATAATTTGTCACGAAAGCACCAAACATCGCTGTGCTGAAT
The DNA here is from genome assembly GCA_034440575.1 of Imbricaverruca yamaguchii. NCBI lineage: Eukaryota > Metazoa > Arthropoda > Thecostraca > Neoverrucidae > Imbricaverruca > Imbricaverruca yamaguchii. Next base: position 117,755 of record JAOTOL010001554.1, on the reverse strand, counting down.
TTGGTTACATTCAATTGTTTTCATAGCCTTGCAGTGTAGGATTTCCTTTTTTTTCTTGGTAGTGGAGTACAAAATTTTTAACTGGAGTACGAATTTTTTAGCTGAATTCCAAAAAATAGCTATGCACTTGGTGACAATTAGCTTTGTTTTAGTGGGAACGAAAACCAATGTTAGCATTTTGGTATGCATAAACATCTTGGAAAACTAAGCCATGTCAAAAACTTTGCTGAAATAAAAAAAATGAGTTGTCAATAACCAGATAGTATTGCTTTAATGGAATTAAAAATAAATGTTAGCATTTCATGCTGCATGTACCATACAAATATATATCTACATATAGCTAACTGCTAAGTCAGCAATATGTCAGCAAGCTAAGTCATGAATAGGTGCAATTGTGCCAAGGAATGCAACCTAGTGGGAAATGCCCTCAGTAGCCAAAGTACTCAAAAAAATATACCCATGATATCTGCAAAGTGTATAGATATTGCCTCAGTGTAGGTGGGTGATGTATTCCCAAAGTTCACAAACAAATATTTATGATAAATAGGCATGATGTACTGTGAATACGCCAATAACATTTCTCCTGGCAGAGCTCAGGATGAATCCCACTCACTCATCTTGGGCGGACCACACCATCGGGATCATGCTTCAACAAACACTTTTCCAAAGGACTAGTCCCACAATTAATGAGCAGAGTTCACCCGCGATTAATTTGAATTATTGCTAACTTCCGTTGCTGTCCAGAATCTCAAGCACCCCAAAATGCATTTCATGACCCGGTCAACCTTTCAGCTATTCCGAGTTTGTGCGTATGATTTGCCACCGACGCATAATACACAGCTCTGCCTCAGACCCCAAAATTGGCTGTGGTTAAATTATTAGCGAAGGATGAGGTTATAAGCCAACTTCATGAGCAATGGTAGAGAAAATGGTAACAAAAGTATACTTAATTGATGCGAAGTTCACAAACTCACACCCGACACCCGAGACCGGCTCACAACGCACACCGGGCCTTGTGCACACCTGGCACAGCAAAAACCACGTGAATGGATGGACTATTGTTTTGGAATATATGATGGTTTACTAAAATTCATACTAAAACAATCCGTCTAAAACAGTTTTATTCTCACCACCAAGAAACAGTTATTTTGCATTTAAAAGCTGAAAAAAAAGATATTGAAAACGATTCTTATGAATATTGAAAGTTCCTTTATGTACTTGTTTAGTTCATGTCTGGAATGATTATTTGAAGCAAGGATCGAGTTAGGAGTATCTAGAGTTGCTAGAGGGGAGTACAAATTGTCCCTGTAAAACTGCTCACAGGCGGTTTTATTTTTATTCTTAGATAGAGCTGGTCGGATTCGCTACCTCAGCCCTAGAAGTACAACTGCTCATGGGGCGGGGGAACAGGGAATGGATCGGAGTAAATTTCGGAACATGTATTACGTTCCGATATCGGTATCACTGACACTGATGAACCCAAAATGTTGTTATATTTCAAGGCACATGTTTATCTTCGCACACATTTACAAAAAAATATGCGACAGTCATGCAAAAGTGCACAAATGACATTGGTTTCTTGGTGTAATCGCCTCGGAGAACTTGCTTGCTCCGGGGCGGATTTTAGGAAATTCGAAGTGATTTTCTTGCATTGAACGGGCTCATTGTGTCTAAAAAAGTTGTCCCTTTAACAAAACGACCTTCGTTTGCGCATTCAAAGCATTTACTGGCGAAACCAGGCTTCAAATTTATACTCCGGTTACCCCAAGTACTCCCAGATTTGCCAACTAGAGATTTCTGTTGCTTCTTGGCGAGTACTCCAGCGCAAGGCTATATAACACCTCTAGGCTCTGACGACCATGATCTGTAGGCGCCCCGCTCTGTATGCTTTGTACTGCCTTTCAAGGATGTGTAGTGACATTGGCTGGTCGGCGCGCTGGGGTCGCGGAAACTGCTAGTTGTTGTCAGGTAAGGACTTTGAGTGGTAGCACTCGGCCAAACAATGTTGTTCTTCGTTTTCCCTTCTGGAGTACAAAATATTTCATTTAGTCTAGTCACAATCCTGGAGTGCAAAATGTATTGGTATGCATGACACCAGCAAACTCCAGTTTTTCCAGCACTGCCTCTATTCTTATAATGATTGTCTATGCTGTTTTTAAAGATGTTCAATGTGCTGCTACTGACAATGTTTTCTGGCAGCTGGTTCCAGTGTTCTACTACCTTGTTGGTGAAGAAAGTCTGCCTTAACCTTGTTCTGCTGTAATTCACTTTAATTTTGAATTTATGGCCTAATTCCATCATTTCTGTTCGATTCAAACATTTCCACAAGATATCCCCTCCCCAGACCATGGACAAATTTAAAGACCTTGATGAGATCTCCTCTCAGCCTTCTATATCTAAGTGAAAACATATTCAATTTCTTCAATCTTTCCTCATATGCTGGGTTGCTTATGCCATTAACCATTTTTGCAGCCCTCTTTTGCACTCTTTCTAAAAGCCAACAATCTTTTTCATAGCTAGGAGACCAAGCTTGGATGCAGTATTCCAAATGTGGTCTGACATATGTACAGTAAAGCTTCCTGATCACTTCCTCACTTTTGTATGATACATTCATATTTATTGCCCCGAGCATTCTCAGTGCCTTCTTCCTGGCTTCCTTGGTCTGTTCTGATGCCCCCAGTTGTATGTTTAGAATAGCACCTAAATCCTTCTCCTGTGAGTCACTTATAGGACTTGGCCACCCATCAAGTATGGAGCTTTCATATATGCTGCTTACCTACATGCATGATTTTGCACTTATCAAAATTAAATTTCATTTGCCATTCTTCGGACCACTTCACAAGTTCGTCTAAGTCTTTTTGGAGCGAGATATGCTCATTTTGACCTGTTATTGCCCTAAAGACCTTAAAATCATTGGCAAATTTCAAAACATTACTGCTTAGGCCACTTTCAATGTTATTTACAAATATAATGAACAGTAGTGGCCCCAGTACTGACCCCTGGGAAGTGTTGGATTTTCACTTCTCGTTCTTGGATTCGGAGTGTATAATTTTTTGGGCTTGCCAAGATATGGAGTGTATAATCTTGCCATAATCATGTAATATAGTAATTTTCCGGTTTTACAAATTATGGTATGTATATTGAAGTACTAAGTAATGGAGTGTATACATTACACAAAAATGCAGCGATGTTCTGGAATGAAGAATAAAAAGCCACGAATCTCGGTAGCTCAGTTGGTCGAGCGTTGTACTCTTCGATCGGACACTTACAGAGTGCACCCGCGACCAATCTGTGCGATAGGCCGGCGACGCTATGTAACCTTGCGGTTCAATGAGACGCAAAGTAACCAAGGATTCTTACGAATAAAACGTCCTCAAATCATTTGCTCGGCTCCTATCGTAGTGTCTCAAATGCAAACAGATGAGGGCCACCACAGATTCGTCTGAAGTCTTCCACGTGACATAAAGACATAAAGTTATTCTAGTATCATGAATACCATGCTTTATTGCAGTATTGTCAGCGCAGTACGAGCTTATACATTTCAACAGTAACAGCCGAGACCAAAGACGCATCAAATAGTAGAGGCGCCACAGCACATCAAAAAGTGTGCAACAGGTCTGGGAGAGGTGACGGCAGCCCTCAGATGCGCGTCGACATATCCGCCGGAGCAGCAAGACGTACGTAACACCACCAGAGCACCAAACCACGTCGACCTCAGCAGACGTGAGCTCAGACATCAGCACCTGTTGTTGACAGGGCACAGCACTTAGCAGCGACAGCGTACACAAAAAACGAGCGAACCCTAAAGCCCTAACCCGATAACTATCCATCTGCACTTGGTAGACTCACCGTAACACGCAGGTTGTCTGATGTAAACGCGAGCGCTTCAGCAGTGGCGCGTCGGTATAGCCGCCGGGAGCAGCGAGACGTAAGTAGCACCACCAGAGCACAAAACCACGTCGACCTCAGCAGACGTGAGGTCAGACATCAGCACCTGTTGTGGACAGGGCAGCTATTAGAAGAAGTATCTGGGATGTCGGCAGCAGCGAGACGCACTTAGCAGCGACAGCGTACAAAAAAAAACGAGAGAACCCTAAAGCCCTATGCTAATACCTCATTCAATAGTGTCTAGGGTCTGCTGTCAAGGCCTGGAAAATATCAGCATTTGTTCCATGCATTTATATATTTGAAAACAAATATGATAATGTTGAGTAGCATTTTATAATTTACTCTATTATGAATAATTCATGCATTAAATCCTAAGACAAACAATACTTACATATATTTCATGCAGGCTGAAATGTTGAAACAAGTATGATGGGATGTCCAAATATGCCATGGAAATACACCAATTAAAATGTTCCAAACCTCCAAACTCATTTGAGCAATAATGCACTTACAAGTGCATGCTTTGTTTAATTTTAGGGTGTGGACACAATGCATGGACACACATACAATGCCATACAGCTTCAGACCATTAATCAAACAGCCATAACACAATAGATGGCAGTGGCTCAGGATCCAGCTGACATCAGTTGTTTGGAAAGGAATGATATAAAATAGCATGTAACAACAGGCATTACTAAGCACTGAAAATTTGCACAAAAGAAACATTTACACACATGCATAGTGCAGCTGCTAGAGCTGCTTAACATAAAATGTCATCGGGTTGCATGTTTAATGGTTCTGAACAATAACATTGGTAAAGCAATGCAAAAGAATGAGGAATATGATGCCTATCTATGAACTTTGACAAATAAGAGTTCTAGATGACAAGGCAGCACATACCATAGCTACTGAAGGCACTTCTTCAAACTTGCTCTTGACAATGCAATACAGCAAATGATGGAAGTCTGTGAACAATGGCATTGTTATAAACCCATTAAGCATACACATAGGGTAGGTTTCGTAAGTGTTTAAACATTGGGAGGTGAGATGTCAAAAAAAAGTTCCTTCAATACACTACCAAATAGGATATCCATATTCCTTTTCATACATACCTGACTTAGGGATGTATAAAAGGAACAAGTTTTGTGGTGGTGGTGGTGGTGATTATTGCTTTGACACATCAACAGTCAGCATGTAGCCTCACCTAGCTCTCTCTCTGATTGGTTGCAGGCAAAGAATAGTGTCAGGAGACTCAAGCTCACAACCCTTCAATTGTCAACTGTCATTATTGGAGTTTATGGGCACATGAACTGTGGAGGCCATGTAGCACCCTTCAATTGAGATGGGGACCTTATCCCTAGACTACTCATCCCCTAAATAGCTTTGTGAGAACAATTCAAAATGGGCTTAGAGTTAGGCAACATTGCATAAAAAGAAAGGTTAAGAAAGCAACATAGCCTAACCTGGCCTAGCAGGCCTCCCAAAAATATAAAAACTAAGAAGAAAACCTAACACTGCCTAACTTGCTTTTGAATTTAAAAAAAACTGACTGTGAAAATTCTTCAGAAATTAAGTATTGTGCTTCAAGGTGGTAACAAGAAAAGTTTTTGCATGCATTTACCTCCATAAAGCACAAGCAAATTGGTTAGGTTTGGTTAGGATTTTTATGTCTGAAAATTTGTCAAACATTTTTAGCAAAAACCATTTTCCTGGCACATAAGTGGTCCCATCACCTTACTCACATGTATGTCATTCTGAAGAGAGAAAAAAAACTCGGACAACAATACGAGCAAATAAAAATGCTTGTAAAAGTCTGTCTTGTTACCATCTGCCAATGCCAGCCAAAGCACAATGCCAGTTTCCTCTTTTCACAAATACAACAAAATACTTTCTTATTCTTAAAAAAGAGCATATGATAAGCTTTTAATTTTTTAAATTATCAGAAAATAAAATGCTCCGCATTAAGTCTCATCCTACTTCTTTGATATTTTACCCTAAGTTGGGTTAGGCTGGATCATGTTTTTTTTAATTTGTTTTGGTGCTGTTACCTAACCCAGCCAGTTCTTGGCATGATTTTGCTCACAACCTGAAAAGTATTTGCACAGAGAATAAGTGATCACATCATCTTAGTCACCCTCATAAGCATTCTAAATTATTGTGTAAATTAAAGGTGATCATACATCTAACTCATGTATCAATTTATGTTCCAAATGACAATTGGTTTGAACATCAGCAAATTAAAGAAAATATTGCATGGAAGGTTAGGATAGGTTAGGTTACATTCCTATATTTGTTTTGAACATAACCTTTCATTCTACAATACCTAATTCCATGCAGTATCATTGCATTTATGCAACAATACTGCACCTGCAGTAAATTTCATTTTTTAATTTAATTAATTGGAAGTCAATTCAAAGTTAGTAAATTGCAGTGAATAACCCCACTGGAATGGCACCATTAGCAGAAAAATTATGAACTTGCATGTTTGTCCTCAAAAGAAAGCTTAGCTACCCATGATCCTGGAGCGTAACAAATGCACCACAGGGCTAAGTTTAAACTGATAGGAGCCATGCTCATGGCTGCTCATGGTTATTTGTCTACAAACTAAAAAATAAATAAATAATGGAAAATATTAGTTATTTGGGTTTTTGGGCACATTGACTGCTCTGGTCACATGTGCCCATAACTCAATGGATCTTTTTTTTAAACCTAGCCTAACCTTAAGATAATGATAATGTGTAGCCTCACCCATTGCTACTCTTCACCTGCAACCAATCAGCATGAGATTGTTGACACTACATGACAACTGCAGAAGTGTTGGAAAACAACCAACCAAAATAATGTACCATAATATATAAAATGTATTATTGCATAACATATGCTAACCTAACCAGGAAGCCAGTCATCTGAAACAATGTTTTTGCCTGTGATCAAACATATGCAGCATGGGACTTGGTCACAACCCACACAAATGTTTGCGCTGGTAAGCAGACACAAAAGTAATAATGGCAACAGACTTCTGCTGCATCCAATTTTGCCTCGAGACCGACAAATACTATGAGAATTAATAATTAAATGGGAAAACCTAACCTAACAATACAATCTATTCTCATCTGAACTAATACAAACCTACATATTTTAATTTAAGAACCGGTGTAATGTTTATTGTGACATCACCTGTGCCTCACAGCCCAAAGCTGTGCAGCCTGTCAGTTTCTTTGAGCATTCTTGTGGATTGATAGTGACCGAGTCAGAAATTAAGCATCTGCAATGTGAATTAGTGTTGAATCAAGTATATGGAGTGTTGAATTTTCCCTTGGTCACATCCAAAAAGTGCTGGATGGGGATGGGTAAATTATGGAACAAAGAACAGCAGTGTGGCATAAATGGCACATTATGGAAGTTATCACTATGACAAACCAAAAAGTAAGCACTTCCTGAGAAAACAAGTGGCTGCATCTCCCAAATTTGGTTCATACATAGTATTCCCAATTTTTTCCCAACAAAAACCTTTGAAAACAAAAATACCAAACACCTTGGCCAATATATCTATATGCACACAATACATCTACACCACAGGAAGCATACAAAGGGATTAAGTTTGGTTATAGTTTGTGTAGGGCCCATTGCAAATGAGGAAAAATATAAGTGCGAGGAAAAAATGTATTCAAAGGATACTCAAACATTGCATTGAAAAATTGAAAGAAATAAAAATAATGTAAACTACAAATTTACCCAATTCTACAGGTTGGAATAATAGTCAGCTTTACTGTGGAACTTTGCTTGCAGGTCTCTTTCCTGAGACCTGGGATGAGATAGAGGGAAAAGACCTGGCATAATGATCTGCATACATTAAAAGTGACCAAATATAATTATCACATCAGTTTTAATAACTAAATAGGTTCTACTGTCAAAGATGCTAAAATAAGTAAAATTATACCTAGAAACATCAATAAATTGCAATATGCTTTCTGATTTACGTGGATACTACACTCAGCTCTACTGTGTATGGCAGCTGATGAACGAATGCCAGACCAAATTGGCACCATGGTTGAATTAGCGAAGAATGTGGTTGTAAGCCAACTTCCTGAACAGCAGACAAAATAACTAAAGTATACCTAATCGACGTCAACCAAGTTTATCAATCCATACCTGATTCTCCCGACATGCTCACACCACACAACTATTGGGATATAGGTTTTGGAATGTAAAATAGTTTAAGGAAAATTACACTAAAGCAATCCATCTAAAATAATTTTATTCTCACCACCCCAAAGCGATTATTTTGCATTAAAAAGCTGAGATAATTGATTTGAACTAATTTTTATGAATAATAAAAGTTCTTCAATGTACTTGTTTAGTTCATGTCTGTAATGTTTATTTGAACAAGGATTGACATGGAAGGATCAAGAGCAGCTAGACAGGAGAAAATTGCAGCTGTAAAACCGACCAATGACACTAAAAAAAGGTGTAAGCAACCTAGCAATGAACAACTTGTCACAGCAAAATGGTCGAACATCTTTTGTCATTTTCAAGACACTCGGCTAGTGCACACTGGCCATCCATCACAATCAGCAACCCCAAAGCCATTCACCGATGCACAAAATATCTCCTGATTGCCCTAACTGGCCCACTGACCCATCACGGAACCACTCTGCCATAAGCCCTGTGGTGGCCGATGCTGATGCAACACGCAAGAACAAAGAGTTTGTGTCCACCAGGTAGGTAGGTAGTAGGTACCTACCTACCTACACAGGCAGTCTTCTTCGTGAATATTGAGGACGCAAAGTTCCCAGATAACACAAAACAGTTGTCACCAATAGTCCCCTCACTCTCTTCTACCGTAACCCAAAGCAGACAAACAGAGCACAAGAAATAACGACCGGGTCGCGAGCCCACCTCTTCCCGATGCCCGAAGCGAAAAGACAGCACGTGCGCCGGGCGAAGCTTAAATATCTTCGCGGACTGAGCGGAAATTAGGGTCTTATTTAGCACGTGCTCAACTTCACACCGTGACGTCCTGAATCCATGATTGCTATGAAATATAAAAACGAAAATACGTTAGAGGAAACTGCCAAGAGAATTACAGCGGACTGTTTTTTTCAATTAATAATAATCAGGATTATGGGAAGAAATTAATCATTGGATCAGAATGAGGCTTATAAGATTGTATATAATTTGATCAACACAAGTAAATCTGAATTTGTCCGGAGTGGGAAAACTTCCCGGTCGGAGTGGCATGAACACAACTATTCCCGCTTGTTGATGAAATTCGGAAACAATATAAGTCATGAAATCGAAAGAAGGTGAAATTTCTGGTTCTATGGATCTTCATTTTGGAGCAAAGTGTTACCAGGTTTTAAGAACGTTTTGGTACCATTCAGGCAATTTTCATGGGGAAAATCCTTCCGATATCTTTTATGTATATCGCTTCTGACTGCTTAATAATATAAATATGAACGGTTTTATCTATCCCATTGGATGCAGAACATATCATTCTCCAAGGAAGCAAAAAGAAATCCATTATCCATGACTTTGTGTAGCAATGGTTTAAATAGCTCCGGCCGGAGTGGGAGTCGGAGAGCGGTGATTTTACTGAATCCAAGAACGGACCGCCATATGCGGTCGGGCTGGCAGAGATGAATTCCTTTATTTGGTAAGGGGAGCGTAGTTATTTTTTTCACTGAAAGAAGGATTTTCTTTAAAGTTATCCGCTGCCATCTGGATGGGATTGACTGCGTTTTTGGCCCGTGGTGTGAGAGTCGGTATTACCTGAGAAGGTAAATATCTACCTACTTGCCTATATCAAATATCTTCACGGTTATGCGAGTTATTGATTTGGATAAACCAAAGCTGTAAGCTTATGTTGTGTGACGGGATATCTTCAGATAAGATAAGGAGCAGGACGTAATAATATTAATTGCTGCGATGTTTTGCGGACAAGCGTAGTAGTGAACAAAACTGATTGTTTTGCCTTTGCCTGGCAAATCCTGTCTTCACTTACGACATTTTGAAGCGTGAATGTTTTTCTTTCAAAACGGGGGCTGGGCCTCATTGACACATGACTGGGCACATTGACTTTGCAGATATAGATATGCATGCATTCAAGCATTATTTGTGCATTCATGAAATGTTCAGGGAATTGTTAGGTGCACCCTGTCCCCATTATACTTTAGACTTTTCTGGTCTCTCTGACTTTCTGAACAGATAAATTTGCATTTAAGGTGATTTGATTTCTTGAAATTTATTTTGTATGCAAAGATTATGAATGTGTTCATAATGTAGGTACCTACATGATGTGACCACACATTTTTTTTGGCAAGTGCAGTTGGGTAGCAAAATGACACCAAAAATGTGGGTCAGTTTTGGTTGGGAAATATACCATGAAATGTAATGCTAAAAATGAAGGAAAAAGCTGCAGCCTAATGGATGCAAGAAAGCATTTTTAATGGAAATTTTCTAAGCAATTTGTTCATTTAAAAAACAAAACTAAATGGCCTATTCTAACCAAACAGCCTATGCTAGCGTGAGTGTTTTTATTCAAAAACTTTTTTTTAAATCCTGAATGATCCCCAAAGGAATTTGATAAATGGCTAACTTACGAAAAAAGACTAATCTAGCATAACTTAGCCAAACCTAATACCTTTGTATGCTTCATGGAGGTAAAATGTGTGTAAGACATGTGTGGGAAAGTAATAATACCCATTAAAATTCCTATGCCATGGCAAAACATGGCTCATATCCACCAGTATTCTGAGGATTTAGGGGAAGTGCTACCCTTTGTGGCTTACCAGTTGTGTGGATGCCACTCTAGCTCTTAGAGTTCATCCATACATTCTTCTGGGCACATCTGGACTCTGTTCTGAGGTTTCTCCACAAATGGAGAACATAAAGACATAAAAGATTAGTGCAACTATGAGCCACAAGGGCCCTTCTTGGTTGCACTCTGTACACTTCACCAGTTGCCCACCAAAACTGTCAATCAGCCCTCCCTGTAATACTGAAAAGCAAGACCTATATTCTTATAATGATTGTCTAGGCTGTTTTTAAAGATGTTCAATGTGCTGCTACTGACGATGTTTTCTGGCAGCTGGTTCCAGTGTTCCCCTACCCTGTTGGTGAAGAAAGTTTGTCTTAACCTTGTTCTGCTGTGGTTAATTTTTATTTTGAATTTATGACCTCTAATTGCATCATTTCTGTTAAATTCAAACATTTCCCCAAGGTATCCCCTCTCCAGACCATTGACAAATTTGAAGACCTCGATGAGATCTCCTCTCAGCCTTCTATATCTAAGTGAAAACATATTCAATTTCTTTAATCTTTCCTCATATGCCAGGTTGCTTATGCCATTAACCATTTTTGTAGCCCTCTTTTGTACTCTCTCCAAAAGCCAACAATCTTTTTCATAGCTAGGAGACCAAGCTTGGATGCAGTATTCCAAGTGTGGCCTGACGTATGCACAATAAAGCTTCCTGATCACTTCCTCACTTCTGTATGATACATTCCTATTTATTGCCCCGAGCATTCTCAGTGCCTTCTTCCTGGCTTCCTTGGTCTGTTCTGATACCCCCAGTTTTGTGTTTAGAATAACACCTAAATCCTTCTCCTGTTGAGTCACTGATAGCACTTGGCCACCCATCAAGTATTGAGCCTTCATATGCTGCTTACCTACATGCATGATTTTGCACTTATCAAAGTTAAATTTCATTTGCAATTCTTCGGACCACTTCACAAGTTCGTCTAAGTCTTTTTGCAGCGAGATATGCTCATCCTGACCTGTTATTGCCCTAAAGACCTTCAAATCATCCGCAAATTTCAAAACTTTACTGCTTAGGCCACTTTCAATGTTATTTACAAATATAATGAACAGTAATGGCCCTAGTACTGACCCCTGGGGGACTCCACTAAGAACATTTTGCCATGATGACTTTGTACCATTTAGCATCACTCTTTGCTGTCTATCTGAAAGCCACAACTCTATCCATTTTAAGATGCTACCTGCAATACCATGGGACTGAAGCTGTATCATTAACCGTTTATGGGGTACCTTGTCAAAGGCCTTACTAAAGTCAAGATATGCTACATCAACCTGATTTCCCTGATCAAATTGTTCTGTGGCGAAGTTCAAAAAGTCCAAGAGGTTTGTGAGACACGATCGTCCTTTTCTAAACCCATGTTGAGTATTTTGAATCAATCTGCTACCTTCCAGATAACTAACTATTCTATCCTTGATAATTGATTCGAGTACCTTGCATACTAGGGATGTGAGACTTATTGGCCTATAGTTTTCAACTTTCCCTCCTTCTCCTTTCTTGAAAATAGGAACTACATTTTCCCTTTTCCAATCGGTTGGAATTTCATTGTGTGAAACTGATCTACAAAATATTATACTAAGTGGAAATGCCAGTTCCTTTTCAGTTTCCCGCAACACCCTAGCATAAATTTCATCAGGTCCTGCTGCCTTATTTTGCTTTATTTTCCTGATATGATTGTAAGCAACATCACTATCAATGAAATCAACATCATTTGTCAGATCCCATGTCACTGAACTATGGTGTATGGTCGGCAGATTGGTTATATCTTCCAATGTAAACACTGATTTGAACTGCTTGCTCAGCTCCTCAACCATCTCACTATCCTCACCCAATGTAGTCCCGTTTACTTCCAGTGGACCAATTGTGCTAGAAACTTTACTCAGCTTGTAGAAACTAAAGAACTTTTTACTGTCCCCATTACAGTTTCTAGCTAAATCCAGTTCTTTTGCTCGCTTTGCTGCTCTGGTTTTTTGCTTCACAGTGTCTCTAGCTTTGCGATACGCCTTTAGATCAACAATATTTGAGGCTTCTTTAAAAACTCTAAATGCAGTTTTCTTAGCCTTAATTGCTTTTATCATGTCTGGTGTAAGCCATGCTGGCTTTCCTACCCTTCTTTTGCGTCTTTGCTTTTGGGGGACATGTCTAATCTGAGTTGCCTTCAAGTAAGATTTGAACTTTTCCCACATTTCACAGGCATTTAAATTGGAGAATTCTTCTTCCCATCTGATGGCACTTAAAGCCGCTCTCATGCCGTTAAAGTCTGCTCTCTTGAAATTTGGAACCTTTACCAAATTATCCTTGATAATTTCCCCTACATGTGCCTTGAACCTAACTATGTTATGGTCACTTTTTCCCAGAGTTTCGCCTACAGTCAAGTCTTGAACCAAGTCACTTAAATCCGAGAATACAAGGTCCAGGAATGAACCATGCCTGGTAGGTTCCGATACAAACTGGTGTAAGAACAGGTCCTCTTCAAGGCATTTCCTAAACATTTTGCATGATGGGGTGCCAATACCAGCATTTTCATAACCTTTTAGATTAAAGTCACCGAGAATAAGGCACTTCCTCTTAAAGTTTCTACTGATTTCCTCACAAATCACCTTGTCAAGCTCCAGTTGCTGAGAATGTGGCAGGGTTCCTGATCGGTAGAAAGCTCCTATCCTAAGAGCATTGCTGTTGCCTTTTCCCACAGTGACATCAAGCCAAATGGACTCCACAGACACATTTTTATCCCCACCTGCTACTTTTTGATAACTGAATAAGCTATTTATATAGAGCATTACACCACCCCCTTTCATTGCTGGACCCCTATTGCACGAAAACATATTGTATCCCTGGATCTCATAGTCCTGTAAGTTATCTCCAAAATACCCTTCACTGACCCATGCCTCCGTAATGCAAACAAAATCCGGTTCCTCCTCAGCAACATAACACTTGAACTCATCAAATTTGGAACGGATACTCTGAGCATTAAACATCATACACTTAACGAATGCACCATAACCACCTTTGGCTTTTTCATATTGAGTTCTTTTATCACTAGATGAACTATAACTCTGTCCCCTTGAGTTGCTGCTGTCCCTATTTGCAGACTTTGAGGTTCTATTGCCTTGGCTGACACTATTGGAATATTCCTGAGTTGGCAATGCAATTTTATCCCTCCCCACCCCATTTTCTAGTTTCCCTGAAGGACATTCTCGTATACTTTGCCTAACACATGGACCCCCTTCTCAGAAAAGTGCAGGCCATCCCTCTGATAGAGGTCCCACGATGCATAAAACCTGCTCCACTCGTCTACAAATGTAAAACCTAGCTCATGGCAGAGCTTTCCTACCCTGGCGTTAGCTGCCAGTGCCCTAGAGCTCCACTCAGGGGAGGCTCTAGCCCTAGGCAAAATTCCTGTTATAATGACTATTGGTACCCTTGATGGTGGCCAGAAGGGCCCTGTACTCCCGCAGAAGCTCCTCACTCCTAGTCTGACCTATGTTATTTACCCCTGCATGCACTATGACTGTGTTAAACTGGTGATCACTGGTGGCCTGTGCCACCGCAGGTACCAGGTCCTTCACGTTGGCACCAGGCCTGGTGATGCACCTCCTGTCCCTCCTACCTTTACAAAATACCCGCTCTAAATATCGCACACGAGAGTCTCCTATGACCAGCACTGACTCCTTACTACTGCTATCCTGGGGGCAGTCATCCAATGCCTGAAACATATTTGTTGTTACTATGCCTGCCCGCTGGGCCGGTTGGCTAGCCTTCCTCCCGCTCCTACCACCTGCCACCTGCCACTCACTAACCTTTTCCTTAGGTTCGCGTCTCCAAATCCTCCAACCCCTGACCTCATGCCACTTCCCCTCCTGTGACCTACCAGAACTACCCCTCCTCTGTTCACTATTAAAACTCCCCTCCTGAGAGATCCCAGCCACCTCCACAGTAGGGGAAGCCTCAGCTACCTGGTGGCCTGCGACCACCTGGGCATATGATGTCCCTGCTACGGAGTGACCCCTTGTTGCTTTATCTTGCGTACCCTGTGCAACAAGGGCAGCCTTGAGATTGGAAACCTCTGCCTTAAGGGTCCTAATTTCTTCCTCTAGTGCCTGCATCCTGGTCGAAACCATCCTAAACGCTGCAGCTTATGCCTAGATTTAGATTCAAATTAACTCGCTAAACAACCGACAAAAAAGCTAACTATCATTCACTATAAATCGCTACCTCCTATACTGTCAGTTTATTATCTGAGTGCCTCAAGAAAAGCAGAAACTATTAAACAATTGTTTGTTTTTGTTTTGTTTTTTTGTTTGTTTTGTTTTTTAAATTAAATAAATACACAAGATGTCTAATCTAATTTTCTTCAACACAAGTATGACTTATGGCTAGACAGAAAAATGAACAGTCACACAGCACTTATGAATACCACAAACTTACTGCTAATTAAATTATCTTAAACTTCAACACCAAACACACCATGCACCCCAAAAAAATAAATAAAGTATGTTAGGATAGTATGAATGTTGTCTAATGTACTTATGAAATCTACACACTTGTAATATCTCCAACTACAGAAATCGAAGCGTCGAGAACACGCCGAAAGCCACGCGGCCTCGCTTTGGCGCACACAAGATGGCGCCCTGTGGCGTCGCTAGGTTAATATAGTATAGTTTGCGTGCTACGAAAATGCTTATAAGATAAAAACTAATGAAATATAATCACAGAAGTAATTGCTAAACACCTATCCACAGCTTAGACTAGAGTACTGCCCTGTTCTGTAGCGACTTATCTGGAAACCTGGAGCTGCAGTGCACGTGCTTCCACCTTGACATCTGGCGGCAAACTGAACATACACATGAAGGCATTGGTGGCTGTTTATTAATTCACCTGCACTTCACCAGACAATCACACATGCACAGATGGAATGTTATGGAATGTTATGAAATATGGAATGTTCAATGGCATTAAAATCATATGCAGACTGCAGTGATCCATATTTTGTCATCTGTTGACATCTCTTGTACTTGTGCATGCTAGCAAGCTGATATTCTTCCAATCTGGCTGGCATCTCATTTTCGACTCCACTCCTGCCTCCTCTTGGAATGTGCCTGCAGATGACCTGAAATAACAAATGTCCATTATCCTCAATTATACTGGAAAGTTTATGTGGTAGGGGACCAGTATGAGTGAATCTTCCTCTCCATCCAAGCCATCACTGTTGTATAATGACATCTAGCTGTCTTGCTAGTTAAGCATGTCTTCATCCAGCAATGCAAGGAGTGTATTTTTTCCGGAGTGTATAATTCTTTGGATTCCAAAAGTTCCAAAAAAGGGCCACTTTTCCAACGCTGCCCCTGGGGGACTCCACTAAGAACATTTTGCCATGATGACTTTGTACCATTTAGCATGACTCTTTGCTGTCTTATCTGAAAGTCACGACTCTATCCATTTTAAGATGCTACCTGCAATACCATGGGACTGAAGCTTTATCATTAACCGTTTATGGGGTACCTTGTCAAAGGCCTTACTAAAGTCAAGATATGCTACATCAACCTGATTTCCATGATCAGATTGTTCTGTGGCGAAGTTGAAAGAGTCCAAGAGATTTGTGAAGCACGATCGTCCTTTTCTAAGCCCATGTTGAGTATCTTGAATCAATCTGCTACCTTCCAGATAGCTAACTATTCTATCCCTGATAATTGATTCGAATACCTTGCGGACTAGGGATGTCAGACTTACTGGCGTATGGTTTTCAACTTTCCCTCTTTCTCCTTTCTTGAAAATAAGAACTACATTTGCCCTTTTCCAATCAGTTGGAATTTCATTTTGTGAAACTGATCTACAAAATATTATACTAAGTGGAAAATGCCAGTTCCTTTTCAGTTTCCCGCAACACCCTAGCATAAATTTAATCAGGTCCTGCTGCCTTGTTTGGCTTTATTTTCCTGAATTGGCTTTTAAACATCACTATCGATGAAATCAACATCATTTATCAGATCACATGTCACTGAACTATGGTGTAAGGTCGGCAGATTGGTCATATCTTCCAATGTAAACACTGATTTAAACTGCTTGCTCAGCTTCTCAACCATCTCACTATCCTCGCCCAATGTAGTCCTGTTTACTTCCAGTGGACCAATTGTGCTAGAAACCTTTCTCAGCTTGTAGAAACTAAAGAACTTTTTACTGTCCTCATTACAGTTTCTAGCTAAATCCAGTTCTTTTGCTCGCTTTGCTGCTCTGGTTTTTTGCTTCACAGTGTCTCTAGCTTTTCGATACGGCTTTAGATTAACTACATTTGAGGCTTCTTTAAAGACTAAATGCAGTTTTATTAGCCTTAATTGCTTTTATCAAGTCTGGTGCAAGCCGTGCTGGTTTCCTACTCTTCTTTTGCGTCTGCTTTTGGGGGACATGTCTAATCTGAATTTCCTTCAAGTAAGATTTGAACTTTTCCCACATTTCACAGGCATTTAAATTGGAGAATTCTTCTTCCCATCTGATGGCACTTAAAGCCGCTCTCATGCAGTCAATGTCTGCTCTGTTGAAATGTGGAACCTTTACCAAATTATCCTGAATAATTTCCCCTACATGTGCCTTGAATCTAACTACGTTATGATCACTTCGTCCCAGAGTTTCTCCTACAGTCAAGTCTTGAACCAAGTCACTTAAATCTGAGAATACAAGGTCCAAGAATGAGCCATGCCTGGTAGGTTCCGATACAAACTGGTGTAAGAACAGGTCCTCTTCAAAGCATTTCCTAAACATGTTGCATGATGGGGAGCCAATACTAGCATTTTCATAACCTTTTAGATTAAAGTCACCAAGGATCAGTGACTTTAATGCACTTCCTCCTAAAGTTTCTACTGATTTCCTCATAAGTCACCTTGTCAAGCTCCAGTTGCTGATAATGTGGCAGGGTTCCTGATCGGTAGAGAGCTCCTATCCTCAGAGTATTGCTGTTGCCTTTCCGACAGGGACATGAAGCCAAATGGACTCCACAGACATATTTTTGTCCCAACCTGCTACTTTTTGAGAACTGAATAAGCTATTCATATAGAGCATTACACCACCCCCTTTCATTGCTGGACCCCTATTGCACGAAAACATATTGTATCCCTGGATCTCATAGTCCTGCGAGTTATCTCCAAAATACCCTTCACTGATCCATGCCTCCGTAATGCAAACAAAATCTGGTTCCTCCTCAGCAACGTAACACTTGAACTCATCAAATTTGGACCGGATACTCTGGGCATTAAACATCATACACTTAACAAATGCTCCATAACCACCTTTGGCTTTTTCATACTGAGGAGTTCTTTTATCACTAGATGAACTATCACTCTGTCTCCTGGAACTACTGCTGTCCCTATTTGCTGACTGAGGTTATATTGCCTTGGCTGACACTATTGGAATGTTCCTGAGTTGGCAATGCAATTTCATCCCTCCCCACCCCATTTCCTAGTTTCCTTGAAGGACATGCTCATACACTTTGCCTAACACATGGACCCCCTTCTCAGAAAAGTGCAGGCCATCCCTCTGATAGAGGTCCCACGTTGCATAAAACCTGCACCACTCGTCTACAAAGGTGAAACCTAGCTCATGGCAGAGCTTACCTACCCTGGCTTTGGCTGCCAGTGCCCTCGAGCTCCACTCAGGGGAGGCTCTAGCCCTAGACAAAATTGCTGTTGCAATGTGTCTATTGGTACCCTTCAGGGTGGCCAGAAGGGCCCTGTACTCCCGCAGAAGCTCCTCACTCCTAGCAGGACCTATGTTATTTACCCCTACGTGCACTATAACTGTACTAAACTGGTGATCACTGGTCACCTGTGCCACCACAGGTACCAGGTCCTTCACCTTGGCATCAGGCCTGGTGATGCACCTCCTACCTTTACAGAGTACCCGATCTAAATGTCGCACACGAGAGTCTCCTACGACCAGCACTGACTCCTTACTACTCCTATCCCTTACTACTACCTCCTCCCTCCCTGAACCATCCGCGCTTCCTCCGAGTCAGACCTCGCCCTCCCTTTCAACCTCTCCT
Organism: Imbricaverruca yamaguchii; assembly: GCA_034440575.1. Taxonomy (NCBI): domain Eukaryota; kingdom Metazoa; phylum Arthropoda; class Thecostraca; family Neoverrucidae; genus Imbricaverruca; species Imbricaverruca yamaguchii. The sequence continues at coordinate 99,020 of JAOTOL010001554.1, read as the reverse complement.
TCTGCACCTCCATCGCTGTCTCGTAGTACAGACCAACCTTTTCAAATATCCGAGGCGAGGCTTACTCATCAAGAAGCCGAAAGGCGAGCTCGTGAAGCGAAGCGAGCGCGGCTCATTGACATGGGCCTGGGTCCTAGGCCCGAGCGATGAGCTGCCAAGGCGCTGACAGGGCTCCACCCCAAGGGCCGGCCACCCCGTCGCCAAGGCGTCGAGTGAAGGGACCGGCTTCCTACAGCATGGGCTCTCCCCCACCCTCACCCTCACCCCCACCCCGACTGGGTGTCCAGAAGCGAGGCCTGCCGACGTCTGGCTCTCCGCAGGACCAAGGATCGCCGAGCCCCCGCCCTAGGACCCAGGCCCGTGGACCGAGTGCCGGTGTGCCCTCTAATGCACCGACTACTTCGTGGGCTCCGTTAAGTTCGTCGTGAAATGACCTATTTTACCTCCTTTTTAAAACATACACAACATATTTCACACACGCTACACGTGGTCAACCCATGCACTCATTGTTTCCACAATGGACCCTTGGGTTTGTGCGATTGTTCGGTGATGATAGTAACTGTGATATTTCTACATATCTACTTTAACTCGTTTTAAATGGTTCATCCTCGGTCCGTTACAGTGGAACTGCAGGGGTTTGAGGACCAGCATCGAAGAGCTGCAGGCTCTTTTAAATCGCCACACTCTGGCGGCCATATGGTTGCAGGAAACTAAGGTGACACCGGACTACTTGTTCAACCTCAAATGCTACTCGGTTTTTCGAAACGATGCGCCGTCCGACACAATTGCACACGGTGGTGTGCTGCTGGCCGTCCACCACGGCGTCGCAGCGCGGAGATTAGTGCTGCATGCCAAATTGCAGGCCGTTGCAGCAAGACTGCATTTTAGCCATCGGGGTTATATCTATTTGCTCGCTTTATCTGCCGCCCGGTTCTAGGTTCCCATCCAATGAGCTACTACATCTCATGTCTGAGCTTCCCCCACCGATTTTAATACTAGGCGATTTCAACGCCCACCACACTGCATGGGGATGTGAGGACATAAATACACGTGGTCAGCTCCTATAATCATTGATGCATGATGAATCGTTATGCATTTGAAATACCGGAACCCCGACCCATTTTACCCTTCTCTCCGGCCGTACTTCGGCGTTGGACCCGAGTCTATGCAGTTCACAGCTCACCCAACTTTTTAACAGGACCGTGGCCGACGACCCTCTCGGCAGTGACGATTTCCCAATATGGTTGAACTACCAAGATGGCGTTGTACTTGGGACGCGACCACGCCGGTGGAATTTTAGGAAGGCCGACTGGTCAAAATATGAAACACCAGGAGATTTTTCAATGTCACCTGGCGATACATCTGTGTCGGTGGAGGAATTTACGAACGTCCTGGTGAAGGTCGCCGCTGACTCCATTCCTCTTACTTCTGGCGCTCCTCGTGGCATACCCGTCCCGTGGTGGACGGAGGAGTGTCATAAGGCAATCAGAGCAAGACGCCGCGCATTCAGAGCTTTTGACAAGTCGTGTAGCACGGCCAACCTCATCGTCTTCCGGCAGGCTAGGGCCTTCGCGCGGCGAACTATCCGAGAGGCAAAGCGTGCCTCGTGGAGGGATTACGTTAGCACGCTGAATCGCACCACGCCCGTCTCTCAGGTCTGGTCCAGGATCAAACGAATCGCCTGCAAATTCAGTTCTGCCCCTCTGCCAGCACTACGGGTCGGCGGTCGTGACGTCACTCACCCGGTCGACGTGGCTAATGAGATGGCCCGCACAATATCCAGTCGATGTCGGTGCAACAGTGAAAATGATGTATTCGCACGTCGCAAAGCAGACTGTGAGAGAAAACCATTGAACTTAATATAACCACCCGTGAGAGGTTATGCTATAACACCATGGATGAGTTGCATTCTGCCATTAGAACTCTTCGAAGTGTTTCTAAAGGCCCCGACCAAATACATAACGACATGCTGAAACACATTCCATCACGTGCACTTACTACTATGTTGAAGACCCTGAACTCCCTCTGGGTCAAAGGCGACTTTCCATCAACATAGCGTGAAGCTACTATGATCCCAATCTGAAAACCCGGCAAGGATATCTTAGACCCGACGAACTACCGACGAATGTCATTAACATCATCACTCTGCAAACTGGTGGAGAAGATGGTTAATATGCGTCTGACATGGTTTCTGGAACGACACGACTTTTTAAATAACGCACAGTGTGGTTTTTGGAAAAATCTCAGTACTGTCGACCATCTATTAACTCTTTAAACGGTGGTACGAGCAGCCTTCCACCAGAATCGTCACGTCGGTGTAGTGCTCTTTGATATTCAAGGAGCATACGACACCACTTGGCGCTGTGACATTCTCATGAAGGCATTCAGGTATGGAATCCGTGGCTCCATGAGACTTTTCCTCCAGAACTTTTTGTCGAGACGAGGTTTCCGTGTACGTATTGGAAACCACCTGTCGGAGAGATATCCACAGACGGAAGGAGTACCTCAGGGCAGTGTGCTAAGCGTTGCACCCTTTGCCATCATGATTAATGATATATGCGAGTCTCTTCCTCGACAGATTAGCAGGTCACTTTTTGTGGATGATGTTGCAATTTGGTGCTGCACATCCAGCGCACCATCGATGGCCCGGCAGTTACAGCCAGCAGTATTCCACTTGGAAAATTGAAGCTCGGAGAACGGGCTTCGGTTCTCTGTTGCAAAAACCGTTGGGATACATTTTTGTCGGCGTCGTCGAAGCTGTCCAGACACATTTATCCAGCTGTATGGGGAGCCCATCCCCTTTCGGCGCGCTCCCCGGTTTTTAGGAGTAATTTTTGACACCCGTCTTACATACAAGGAACATTTCAAAGCACTTTGGGAGAAGTGTTTCACATCGGTAAACCTACTGAAGATGGTTGCACGAACGTCCTATGGAGGAGATAGAAAAACCATGCTGCTGTTGTATCGCGCCCTCATCCGATCAAAACTGGACTATGCATGTTTGGTATATGACAGTGTGTGTACAACAAGCAAACGCACACTGGACACTGTACTGTACTGTACTGGACATGTCCCTCCGCCTTGTGACCGGCACTTTTCGCACTTCGCCTTCTGTAAGCCTTCTGGCTGAAGTTCACGAACCGCCACTCTCGCTCAGACGTGAAATGCTCGGGATGCGCTACGCTTGCAAGCTGCGTCATTTCCCCGGCCATCCTACATATTCGCACGTTTTGTCTCGTCGCCTAATCACATCATTCTGTCGAGGATGCAGTATGAATTCCATACCCTTTTGCGTTAGGATACGTAGGATCTTTGAGGACTGTGGGATTCGACTGAAGGGAATCATGCAGTCCAATTTTACGCAGACGCCACCATGGCAAGTGACTACTCCAAAAATAGACATGTCGCTTTCTTCTGTTAGGAAGGAGTATGCTACGCCACAAGACCGTCTGGCACGTGCCATGGAACACATAGCCTCATTTGAGGGATATGTCCCGATATATACAGACGGATTTAAGACTGATGCAGGTGTGGGCAGTGCATTTGTTTCTAGATCTCTGTCAAGATCTCTTTCTCTACCTCCACATGCGACGGTCTACACATCGGAGCTGATTGTCATCACGAAGGCCCTCAGTTTTATCGAAGTAGGGCGGGAGACCTCGCATGTCATTTTTTACTGATTCCCTCAGCAGTCTTTGGGCGCTAAGACAGTTTAATCCACCTGACCCCATTGTGCAAGATGTTTTACGGCGTCTTAGACTGCTGGCTCAAGATGGAAAGGCTACTGTCCTCTGTTGGATCCCGAGCCATGTCGGCATCGTGGGGAACGAGACAGCGGATGCTGCTGCGAAGAGAGCAGCTCAAGCCCCCTATTTGCGATCTATGCCGCTCCCCGCGAAGGAATACGACCGTTCTATTGCAACCTTTGTTTTTAAGAAATGGCAGTCTAACTGAGACATAGTGCAGGAAAGTAAACTGCGAGCGATCAAGCTATGTCTTGGGGAATGGCCCTCGTCTTACCGTGGGACGAGGCGGGACGAGGTCCTGCTCTGCCGCCTCAGGTTAGGGCACACCCACCCAACGCACCACTATTTGCTCTGTGCGGACAGGCCAAAGTGCCCTCGATGCCACGCACCACTGTCAGTACGTCATATTCTGTTATCCTGCCCCCCCCTTATTCTCCGATGCTCGAAGACGCCTTGGAATCGTGCAGCCGCCGTCACTCCGTGAACTCCTGGGTGACCATTCATGCGCTGTAACTTCAGGAGAGCTGTTTCGCTTTCTTTCGGATGTCAAATTTCGAGCGATTTACATACCTCGCTGACTTGTAACACTATACGCTCGGAACCGTGACATATCGCTCCAACTGATCTTCGCTTGCTCTTACTGTTAAGCTGTGTCACTGATGATACTCCCGTTTCACTGGTTCACTGATGATGTTTGCTTGTGCTTGCTCTTTCGGTTTCACTGTTTCACTGATGTTACTCCCGTTTCACTGTTCCACTGATGTCTGCTTGCGCTTGCTCTTTCTGTTTCACTGTTTCACCGTTCCATTTCGCCGTTTCGCTGATGTTGCTTGCGTTTCGCTGTTTCGCTGACGATGTTGTGGGCTGAATTTCGCGTTGTGGCTTCGGGACAGCTGTTTCGCTTACTCTCTGATTCAAGGGTTGGAGCGATTTGCACACCTCGTGGACATGTAGCACTGAAGTGATTTGTCTGTCTTTTGAAGTCTCGCATACTGCTGTTCGCATGAATCATCTTAAGTTGTCCGTCTAAAATTGTTATGGGCGCTGTATGACCAACGCAGTCGATGCGCCCGAAAGCCCAAATAACCAACCAACCAACAGTGTACTACATGAGACCGGCGGACGAGTAGTAAATGTAGCCATCGAAGTTCGACCTCACCATACTCAAAACTACTCGAAGGGTGTAATCAATTGTTACGATTTTGGAGACGTGTCCGATGATGAGATTGTGGATGGCTTGGCAGAATGGGGAGTGGTAGGTGCGAAAATGATTTCTATTAGAATGGGCCAAGAAACCCAACCAACGGACCACTTCATATTAACATTGAACTCAATTGACCTTCCCGAATTCAATTTGTTGGATACGTTCGCGTAAAGGTGCGTGTGTATGTCCCAAATCCCATGCGGTGTTTTCGTTGTTCGAGATTTGGACATACCAACACAACACTGCCGTAATCGTGAGACGTGTGGTAGATGTGGGTCGGCGGACCACGCGGGAGAAAAAGGTGAGGCTGAGTGCCCAAAATGCTCAAACTATGGCCCTGACCAGAAACCCCACGCCACCTACGATCGTTCATGTCCCATCTTCTTGAGGGAGAAAGAGATAGTGAATATAAAATGTACAAACAAGATCACATTTCGGGAGGCTCGTGAACTATAGGAAAGAGCTCACCCAAGAATATCTTACGCAGCAGCAGCAAAATCGAAACCTGCAATAGCAAAACACACCCAGAGGGAACCTCTGATTGGCTCCCAACACACAGCATAACAGCTCCCAGCTAATTGCTCAACTCACGACACTTCCCCGATCTTTTGGTGTGCCCCTTGCGTAGCCTGCTCAACACGCAACCGTAGCGGCGGAAGCACCACCTGACATGCATGGACGCGGTGTCTGCTCACCAGATGCGTCTCCCCGACCAACGGCAAATGGGGGAGAATGGGCCCAGGTTCAACGCCCAGAGAGGCCTACTCGATCCTCTCCACCCAATCCTAGCCCCTCTCCCTCTACCACAATCCTCACCCTGAAATCCCCGTCTCTTACGTCCCGTCCTTCCTCTGATCCCCCCTCACCAACGCACACTACAACCCCCTCCAATTCCCTCCTATTCCATTCCTCACTTTCTGCTACTTCCCCCTTTCCCGTGAGCCAGGCCTCATCCTCACGTTAACCACTACCACTACTGCTTCCTTACCTCCCCCACCTCCATCACTCTCAGCTTCCACGTCTGCTCCTGCATCGCCGTCCCGTAACTCTCAACAAATTCCAATCTCCGAAATCAGCTTGAAATATCAGTAAGCTGAAAGGCGCGCCCGGGAGGCGAAGAGGGCCCGACTGGCTCAAGTGGAGAAGGAGCGGGCGAGGGGAAAAGCTATGGAAGGAGCCCCTCCCGCAGGGTTGGCCACGCCAACGCATCGCAGGCGAGTGGAGGCACCTCTGGGAGAACCAGTTATACCACACGGTATGGGCCCTCCCCCACCCCCTCCGCAGCTGAGCGCCCCTCAGAAGCTGGGGCTACCGTGGTCAGGTAGCCCCCCCCCCTCCCCCGGGTACAGCTCGACGCGATCGCGACCGAGAACGATCTCACTTGGCCACTCTGGGAGTAATTTGGAACCCTACGGGGAGCACTTTTAGACACCTCCAGTTTTACCTCGACTCACCGCCATATCGCCCTTAGTTTTACAGTGGAACGTGCGTGGTTTTAGAGCGAATTTTGCTGACCTGCAGAGGGTTTTATACCATAAACGACTTATCGCTATAGGGCTTCAGGAAACAAAGCTGTCAACTGGTATCCAGTATTCCATTAAAGGATACTCTGTATTCCAAAAAGATAATAAAAATATTGACACCATTGCACACGGTGGGGTGATGCTAGCTGTACACAATGGGACACCTCGAGAAATACCATTGCAAACAACACTACAGGCTGTAGCGGTACGCATTAGTATTCACTATCTTGTTCTATCATTATGTTCAATTTATCTTCCCCAGGAGAGGTTCTCCCCTCTGCGGAGCTCAGGAGTCTTAACTCCCTCCCGTTTTACTTTTGGGCGATTTTAACTCATCATACTCCATGGGGTTCTGTCACTTCCAACCCCCGTGGTAGACATGGAAGCCTTTTTAATCGACGAATTGCTTTGTTTACTAAACACAGGTTCTCCAACGCATATGTCGTTGCCCTCGGGAAACAAATCAGTTTTAGATCTTATCCTGTGTAGTCCCCAGCTCAGTCATCGCTGTGTCTTGGTGGTAGATGATGACCCGCTCGGAAGCGACCATTTTCCAATCTGGTTGGAATTTCGCTCCGATGCTATTTTAGGAATTAGACCACCGCGATGGAATGTACGCAAGGCCAACTGGCATCAGCTTAATTAATTGTTGCAGGAAAAATGTTCTAACGATGACTAGCCAATTAAACCCATCACTTACCATTGAAAATTTCGCGTCGCTCATAATCGACTCGGCCTCTAAATGCATGCCCAAGCAAATTTAATTGTATTTCGGAAAGCCAAAGCACATGCTAATCGCACAATTCTTGAGGCAAAAAGATGACCTCACCTGGAGAGCATTCATGGGAAATATTAATCGATTCACACCAACAGGACAGATCTGGTCACAAATCAAGCGTATCTCCGAACAGTATTCGTCAGTCCCTCTCCCCGTATTGAGTGGAGAGGAAGCTGATATTAGCCACCCGACAGACATGGCGAATGAGATAGGCCGTTTTATCTCCGAACGCACCCGGGGCGGAAGCACTAACCCATAGTTTTTGCGATTTAAATCGCGTTGCGAGGGGAACCCAATCGATTTCGTCACGTCACAATCACCTGAGTACAATGACCCATTTACACTGACGGTATTAACATCAGCCATTAGCGCCTTGAGAAATGTTGCCGAAGGGCCCGATCAGATCAACAATGCAATGTTGAAGCAGCTTCCTACCCAGGCGCTGCAAGCTTTGTTGGCCACCTTCAACCGGGTATGGAAGGTAGGCGCCTTCCCGGAAGGTTGGCGCGAGGCAGTTATTATCCCAATCAGGAAACCCACGAAAAAAAACGGATAACATCCATCGCCCTACCGCCCCATATCGCTTACATCTTCACTTGGCAAACTAATGGAGAAAATGGTAAACGTTAGACTGACGTGGTACTCAGAGAGCCAACCTTTTTTTTTCACAGACGAACGGTGGGTTTAGAAGAAAAAAAAAACAGAAGTACCGTTGACCATATTTTACTATTGGATACATCGATTCGTGTAGCTTGTAAACGGAAAAAAAATTTAATGCAGTATTTTTTTTTTTACATTGAAGCGGGATATGACACGACCTGGCGTCATGGCATTCTTTTAAAGCTGCAGAGAGGCGGTATCCGCGGCCGTATGGGCATGTTCCTACAAAACTTTTTGGCAGACCGTTTTTTTCCGGGTCCGTATTGGTGACAATTTATCGGCACGCTTTCAACTTATAAATGGAATCCCACAGGGCAGCGTGCTGAGTGTGGCTCTCTTCGCCGTTTTGATTAATGACGTTTTTGTAGGGCTTCCATCATGTATTGGCCGATCTCTATTCGTTGATGATATAGCTATTTGGTCCTCTGTCTCAAGACCCTCTACATCATCGCGACAGCTTCAGCTGGCGACAAACCATCTCCGGAAGTGGAGCACCATGAATGGCTTTACGCTATCCACCACAAAAACTGCAGCAATGCATTTCTGTCGCCGTCATTGTTGCCGTGATCTTGCACTTATTTTGTACGGTGAACCCATTCAACTATGTCCGGTATTTAAGTTCTTGGGTATGTGTTTTGACAGTCGCTTGCTCTGCCGAGAACATCTAAAAATTATCCGTGACAAGTGCGTTGCATCTATGAACATTATAAAATGTGTCTCACGTACATCATGCGGAGGGGACCGACAAACACTGCTGCTTCTTTACCGATCTCTCATCCGCTCCAAGCTAGATTATGCTTGTTTTGTCTATGATGGGCCTGTGCGTCAGGAAAACGTGTTCTTGACACCGTGCATCATACAGCTCTGAGAATTGTGTCTGGGACATTTCGGACCTCGCCAATCGCGAGCGTGCTGGCCGACGGCAACGAGCCTCCACTTTCCCTAAGGAGACAGATGTTAGGGATGCGCCACGCATGCAACTTACGCCGTTTTCCGCAACACCCTGCATGTCAAGCAGTGTTCTCCCGTCACACACCATCAATTTTTTCACACAATGCAGCACCCATGTACCGTCCTCTGTGCAGTAGTATTAGGCATCTTTTTGATGAAAGCCGATTAGAAATTCGCGATGTGAAACGTGCCCCGCTTGCTTTGGCGCCCCCATGGAGACTTCTCTCGTTACAACCGAGATAGATGTCAGCTTAGCTGACACCCGCAAAGGGGATATTCTCGCAGATGAGTTTCGAGCACGAACTCTGAAGCACTTGTCGACATTTTATGATAGCCACGCCAAATTTTTTACGGACGGATCAAAGACAGACGCCGGGGTTGGAAGTGCGTTTGTGTGTGAGATCGTTCACGTTACCAAAACACGTATCCGACTGACGAGTGTTTGATGAGATGAAGCACGTGTCTGATGAGAATCATGTCATCTTCTCCGACTCGTTGAGCAGCCTTATGTCACTTAGCAGTTTTAATCCCACTGACCCTTTAGTATACGATATCTTACGCCGCCTGACTGTATTAGATTACGCAGGAAAATTCGTCCACTTCTGTTGGATTTCTAGCCACATAGGTATCGCAGGCAATGAACAAGCCGATAGTGCTGCTAGGAGAGCGGCACAGGCTCCCTTGCGGAGAGCATTCCCAATCCCCGCCAAGGACTATAATTCAGGTATCTTAGCTTTTCTAACAAGGAAGTGGCAAGCAAGTTGGGACGAACTTGTTTCCAATAAACTACGAACAATTAAGCCGTCTCTGGGCCAGTGACCGTCATGCTCGCATAGCACAAGGCTAAGCGAGGTGACGCTTTGCCGTCTACGAATAGGTCACACTTACGCCACCCATGGCTATTTACTTATTGGTGAAAATAAACCACTGTGATCTAGATGTGGAGCAGTGCTGACGGTTAGCCACGTTCTAATTTCATGCCCGAGGCTTTTCCATGAGCGTCATCGGCATTTCGGGAGTGACCAGGTTCACTCACTCCTAGCAGTGTTAGGCGACAAGTCACAGGCTGTGGAATCCGGAAGGCTCTTCAGCTTCCTATGTGATGTGATGTTTTATGTTATATACCCAGGGCGTTAACATCTAGATACGCCAGAAAAGAAAATACTTTCAATATAAGGGATGTCTTATAGCTACCCTGGGAACAATTCACAGTTGTGGGCGCTAAATGGCCTAGTAGTCAGCGCGCCCTTAAACCCAAATAATCAATCAATCACTGAATAGTATAATGATTGCTAGGACTGGAAGGGGGTCTTATTATCAGTCATACATCGCCAAATTATAGGCCCCATAGCATGCTGCTTCCTCTCCATCCAACTTATCACTATTGTATAATGACATGTACCCATCTATTGCTAGTTAAGCATGTCTTCATCCAGCAATGCAAGGAGTATATTTTTTAGAAGTGTAAAATTCTTCGGATGGCAAAAGTTAAAAAGGGCCACTTGTTCAATGCTGCTCTGATGTCATATAGGTGACCTGAAGTCAAGTGGTGGCATGCATATTTATTTATTGGTTAGTTTTATGTTCTGGAGAGTAGATCCAGTAATGCCCCAAATGTTCATCTATGTATCAGGATCACTATGCATCTGTGCTGGTCTGAATTCGGGCACCTCGGCATGCATCATGGTACAAACTGTTATAGGCCAGTTGGACCCATTTACTTTTAGGTTTGACTCATTTTCTTCTTTGATTTGATTCAATTTGGTTTGTGGGTGGCACTGTGTACATGCACCTTGCACTGGTAACAACTTCCCACCTGATGTTCATATAATGACAGATGCTATGAAGATTTGGTAGTAAGAACATTGTAAATTGCACAATGCCAAATGTGGCACTTATGAAACGACCATGGCACATTATACTGTCATTACCACCTATCTGGTATTTTATTTCCTCCATATGTCGCATCCCCACTCACTCTTCTTGTCCAACACCCTTGTGTGCAGCCTTCTTTGTCCTTGCATATGCAGGTGTTGTGTCTGTACATCCTGAGTGAAGCTATTATGCATCCATATTTGTGGATCTAAGCCAAGCTTAGTAGAAGACACGCTGCCATCCTTTGTGGACTTGATGCAGATAATATGTATGACACTTTCAGTGTTTCCAACCGTTACACTCAGCAAATATATCCATTCAGTGGCAAACATTTTTGTTTTATGTTTGTCATTTCATTCCTCTTTCTGTGTTCCTCTCACCAAATCTGGTAGGTGATCATGTGGACTACTGGTGTCAGTTGTATGTTTCTAGACTGGACTTTGTCTGAATGTACAATATCATTCATATTTTTCCCCTGTGGCTCTTTGAGGGGTCATGGTGGTCTCAGTGTCCCCTCGGAAGGATGGAAACCTGTCATGGAAGCTATTCGTGATGGCAGTGTTGGTCTGAACTACAGCACAGTTTGCTTCTGTTTTCATATTTCAAGCATCAAAATGTGTTCCTTGTCTGTGGTTACTGGTTGCCAATTGTAGTGTTGAGCTTTTGTTCGGAAATTATGGATGTGGGGAGAGAAGTTTTGTATTACCTAAGGTTTTTTCTGATCTGATGAATTTTATGTTTGTCATATAGTGATTTTGTACACTATCAAGATACAGTAAGCTTGATGTCTGGTTATTTATTGCAGCATTGCAGCTTTTTGAACTTACATTGAGTAAAAGGAGATAAATAGTCTGGGCATATATTGTTTTGAATTGCAATTTAGAAACTGCATATTTATTCCAACCCTGGCCAAAGGTGCAATCTACCCAGGAGGCGAAGCACCTGTCCCGTTTATGAAGAGTTAAAAAGTCTGTCATGCAGTCTTCTCAGCATGTACATTTCCTCCATGCCATTACCTCGACATGACTGTTTTCGATTTTTCAGTCGTCTGGGTGGCCCCGGAGGTTCTGGCGGGCCTGGTGGTCCAGGTGGTCCCGGAGGTCCAGGCGGTCCGGGTCCTGGCGGCCCCGGGCCGTGGCGCGGACCGCCGCCGCCCCGGTTCCGCGGCCGTGGCGGTCCGCCGTGGTCCCCTCGTGGTCCGTGGCGCGGTCCTCCGCCGCCGCCCTTCTTCCGCGGGCCGCGTCCGCCATTCCGCGGCCCGCCGCCCTTCGACCACAACTGGGGCCCGCACCCCCCGCCCATGGGACCAATGGGGCCGATGGTAAGTAAGCGTCAGCCTGGCTTTGACGCACGTACGCTGGCACTAAATGTGTATGCTGCATGTGTGCCCAGCCTTGCCTGTGCCCTGTGGGATTCGCTTATGCTTGATGCACTAGTGGCTCGAAATGAGTAAACCATGTGGCTGGCTCGCATTTGATTGCTACTGCATGCGCAATGCATTGCAATAGACTATGCTCATTTAATGTGAGCTAATGTACCATTCAAGGTATGCGTTATTTGCTTATTTTTGGATATGTCCTTGATGTGCTTCACTGAAGTTCAGTGTACATTGTATCCTCATCTGAGCGAGTGAGATTAAATGACGACACCAAATGGCTGCAGCTCTGTCGCACACAGACTATGCAGCTATTATGTTGCTTCAATTCGTCCATGCCGGTCGCTCTTCCCTCAGATGTAATGTGAATGTGTCTTTTGTCGTAATAACCTGCTATGTCACATCCAGTGGTGTGTTTTCCACATGGGCTGACGTGTTGCCACTCGGACAGGGTCCGTTCCCGCCGCCCAACATGGGCCCACCGGGCATGGGTCCGCCGCCGGGCTGGGGCGGTCCGATGGGGCCGCCGGCCGGTCCGCCGCCGTTCCAGGGGCCGCCGCCGCCTCAGCAGCAGCAGCAGCAGCAGCAGCAGCAGCAGCAGCAACAACAACAACAGCAGCAGCAGCAGCAGCAGCCGCAGGGGCTGCCGCCGCCGCAGACGCAGTTCGCCGGCACCAACCTGGCCAACGTGTGGGTGGAGACCAAGAACGACGATGGCAAGCTCTACTACTACAACGCCCAGTCGCGCGAGACCACCTGGAGCAAGCCAGAGGGCGACGGCGTGCGCATCCTCACCCAGCACGAGGTAGCCGCCCGGTCTGTGGTCACGACCGCCATCAGTCTTAGCACTGCAAACCCTTCAGCTGTCTTGAAGCTCTTTCTTCAATTTGTCATACTCATTAGCTTGGAGGAAGTAGATAAATCGAAGCTTATGAAGATGGCTAGGCTACAAGTACCATAATCTTAGTATTGAGCATGTACTATATGATAAAGTATGAACGTGTAAAAATAGACCAAACCAGCCAGCACATGGGTGCTTAGAAGTACAGGTGAATGCTTAGTAAGGCTTGAAATATGAGTGTCTAGATTTGCAGGTGAGAGCTTAGTAAGGCTCACTTGTGCCACCTTGTCAGGTAAGTGTTTAGTAGGACTAATTTGTGTCATCTCGTCAGCTCACGGTCGAATAGTAGCAATCAGGCCAGTGTCGTGCCCTGTGGCCAGTGTGCGGTGGGTCGGGTGCATGGTTGGATTTGTGTTTTGTAATCGTGGATGTACAGATGAAAATGTTTAGATAGCCTAATAGGGAGAGGATGTTTTTCTTTCAGTATTTGGCACCAGGTTCTCAACTTGCACTTTCCAGTGGATCTTGAGCAGTTCGTTGTCGAACAGCAACATTTAAGCTTAATATGTGAAGAAAATAGTGAGGGGATAGTTCTCTAGAGAGGATAATGTTCTGGATATGGAAAATTCATGAAGTTTTTTTTTCTTCAAACAATCGTCGGGCATTGTGGTCCTTGCCCAGCTGACCACACCATCCTACCATTGTCAGGTGGAGCAGATGACCCAGGGTGTCGGAGGCCAGACCAACAACACGGCCCCCAGCCAAGCTCGCGGAAAGTCTGAGAGCGACGCCGACGGCGAGAGCAGTCAGGATTCTGACAACAAAGGTAGCTTCTATGGTGTCGGCCTGCCTGCACACCACGATTCGTTGGAGGGCTCGGGATACTCATGAGACGATGCACACCATTCTAAAGCTGACCATGTTGTGTGGGGACGAGTAGTCTAGGGTTAAGTTGCCCGTCTCATAATCAAAAGATTGTAGGTTCGAGCTTCACTTGTCGCTACTCTTCGCCCGCAACCAATCGGCGTGAGAGATTGGCGACAATACACGACTGAACGGTCGAGGTGTCGTAAAACCAATAACCACCATGACCATGTTGTGTACTGGCGACAACGGTGTAATTTGATTAGCATCTATGGGTAGCTTTTTAATGCATTTTTGTACATTTTTTCAGTGGTTTCAATTTAGTGGGCCAGCTGCTTCAAGCTACTTTTATTAAGTTGTTGTATTTGGTGTTTGTCAACTTTTCAAATTATTGGAATCCAGTACGTTCCACTGCTTCGAACCTGCCACTTGGTGCAATAATGTATCAAATCCTGGTCTTCCGTTTATCGGCACTGGGTCTTACTTTTGGTCTCGCAAGCGCACAGAATCGCGCGTAGCGACAGCGGTGGCGGTGGCGACGCTGCGCCGTGCTGACTTGCCGTGCTTCGACAGAGGCGAGCAGTGGTGACGCTGCGCCGGCCGGCCAGCCGGTCAGTCACACGCCCGGGCCTACCGGCATGCCGACCGGGCCACCGCCGTTCACGGCTGGTGCGGCGGGCGCTCCGGCCGCCGCCGCCGGCGCCGCCGGCGCTCCGGCGCCGTTCAGCGTACCGCCACCGTGGATGGGTCCGCCGTGGGCGGCCGGCGGCGCGCCGCCTCCCGCTGCCACTGCCGCCGCCGCCGCCGCCGCCGCCGCAGCAGCCACCGCTGGAGCAGGTCCGGCCACCTGGCCCTCCGGACCGCCGCCCACCAACACCAAGGTGCCACCGCCCACCCAGCCCGTCATTCAGGGCGCGCCGTCCGTCGACAACAAGGAGGTATGCCGCTGCCGCCGCCTCGGACAGCCGAACATCGGCAGCAGCTCACCGAGTGCTGAATGCCAGTGGTTACTGCCACCACCAACAGTTGGGTGTTAGGTATTCCATTGTCATGGCCAGGTGCTATTGTGTCCTATGTCGCCACTTTATAACTATCAGTTTAGTAATGCCCTCGAACCAAATGTATGCATTATTTTCTATACCACCTTACCTCGGTGGGCGCTACATGACCGACGCAGTCGATGCGCCCTTAAGCTCCAATAACAACAAACTTATTTCTGTGAGGTTACATGTAAGGCATGGTTTGTGATTTGTCGATTTTAACCACACATTCGTTAAATGGGAATGCCATTGATGTTAGTTCGACAGATCAAGTGTCATGTCGGCTTCATAGTTAGAAATGCAACGTTGTCCCTAATTATTGTGACGAACGTTGTCCTCCATTTCCCCTTGGCAGCTTAAATGGATTTGTGTTGTAATGAAATTGAATCATACCCCTTCGATGCAAATATTCAACCCTGTGAACTGTATTACAGGCATAGTGCATATTATAGCAATTGGGGACAAATAGAGCCACATCTTCTATTTTGGGATATGTTTTGTCCTGTGTATTATTCTTACTCACATTGTTCCGGAATTCCAAGCTGAACTTGGATACAAACTGAATACAACAGTATAAGCAGTTATATGATACTGCCAAGGAAGACAGGGTATTCCCAAAATTTCATGCAGCGAAAATTACCCTCCGTGTTAAGAATTCCATGTGCTTGAATGATTGGTGCTTGAAGCCCTTGCATCTGCGTGTATGTCAAAGAGTGTTGCCAGTGTACGGTGTGCGCCGGCGGTCGGCGACCGTATCCGGCTGACCGTGTGTGCTGTGACTGAGTCCGCAGCTGGACCCCGAGCTGGTGGCCAAGGCCGGCGAGTGGACGGAGCACACGGCACCCGACAGCCGCAAGTACTACTACAACGCCAAGACGCAGGTGTCGGTCTGGGTGAAGCCACAGGCCATCACCGACCTGGAGGGTGAGTGACGGTCGGCTCCTAGCTGGGCGAAGCTGTGTGACGTCATCGGCGCCGGCATGGTGGAGTTGTGTTACGTCATCGGCGCCGCTTGCACTAACTGCCGTGTTGACCGCACGTAGGGCTCCTAATCATTATCATGGGATTCATTGTTCGTGGAGTGGAGGGTAGCGGGCCAAGACGCCGAAACGTTTGATGACGAAGCAGGTTGGCGATATGATAGGGGGATGTGTGGGTAAAGGATTATATGCACATATGAACATGCATTTGCTGGCACGAGATGTCAGGAGTTGAGTATTGGAAACAATGGCAGTTAATTCAGTTGTGTGCTGTGAAGTTCAACGGAAATCGATTCGGAAAGCCAAAACTTTCCACGACGTCAAAGCAACTTCCTGCTTTAGGTGTCGTTTCCGACCCAAATTTCAGAATTTCAGGGCATTGCTCCTAATCGCGTAGCCAGTCCGTAAGGCTTGGGGTCGACCTAAGTCGGTCAGCGTTCTTGCACCGAAGTACCGATGCCTATGCCCTCACCGCCCCGCGAAACCCGGCCCAAACTGCACTTGGGACGTGAGTGTGCCAAGACCAGCTCCATGCCGTGACGCCACGGCGTCGTCACGGCTGGATGTGTGACTGTGGCGACGCGCTGGCGGTATTCTGCCGCCACCACCGCTCTGTGTGTTCGGTATTGTTATTGACCGGGCCAGATGGCTACCACGTGATCAGTGCGACCGGTGCACCTTGAAGCCCGATTGACTAACTCTGCCTCTCCGTGTCGCCGCAGCGGCACGCCTGGCCGCCCAGCAGCAGGTTGCAGTGGCGGCCGCCGCCGCCGTTGCCGCCGGCGAGGTGAAGGCCGAGCCGGCGGTGGCCGAGACGAAGCCGCCGCCGGCTGACGAGGGTCACGAGTCGGCCGACGACGGCATGGATGTGGACGAGGACGAGGACTCGCAGTCTGTGCCCGAGAGCGCCGCCAAGGAGGAGTCGCCGCCGGCCAAGCAGGAGGACAAGAGTCGGCCCGTCAGCAGCACACCGGTGCCCGGCTCTCCCTGGTCAGTGGCCGCCAGCTGCGCGGAGCGGTGGCTGTACCATGCATGCCGTCTGGGCGGTGGCTAATTATTTGTCAAATACGGTGGAATGTACCACTTACTGAACCGACATCCCTACCAGAGGAGCCTCAACATCGTGCTTCTTGGTGTGTGTTTGTGACGTTTTCCTTCCTCGGCGTCTAACTATATCTCGTTTACAAGAATCACGCTTGTTCTTATCATAACGAATCCGGGGTTGCGATAACGAACATCCCGTAGCGCCATTTCAGGTGAAGGGATTGCCCACGATATTTTATTACCCATTGCCAGTTTACGGCATAGGTGTCGTTATCGTTGATATCGGTGTCCTCAAATCAGGCACCTCCCAGAACACGCGAAGATGGAACAGTGAGGAAGAACAGAACAGGTACGCAATTATCTCAAAACTGGGTTTGCAAGACTTACATTTTTAATAACATTATTTTCATTGTGATATCGCCATCCTGCTATACTCGTTTTGACACCCCACACCTAACGAGAAATCATTGTCTTAACACTGCGTGTGGGTCTCTTGTTTTGGCGTGTGACGGTGTTGGATATGCTAGTTGGGTGTGGTGAGCTGGCTGACGCCGCGCCGCCGCAGGTGCGTGGTGTGGACGGGGGACGGCCGCGTGTTCTTCTACAACCCGTCGTCGCGCACGTCCGTCTGGGAGAGGCCCGAGGAGCTAGCCGGCCGCGCCGACGTCGACAAGATGCTCGTGCCGCCCAAGCAGGAGGAGAACGACGCCAAGGCCGATGACAGCAGCGAGCCGCCCGCCAAGAAAGCCAAGGTCGAGGAACCCAAGAAAGGTGAGTTCGTGCAGTGTAGGCCACAGTGTTTCCATTGGTGGCATATGCTTTTGATGCTAGTGTTTCCCAAGTACATTTCCAATGTACGCTAATCCTTTTTATGGAGCACCCAAATGGGCGCTAAATGACCAAACCTGGTCGATGCACCCTAAAACTCAAATAGCCAACCAGCTATGGAGCACCTACGTAGATGCTTGTAGGTTACAATAATTGAAGTAGAACCTCCAGATACTCATTTGGCCTTTCAATTATCTGGCAACCACATCCATTTATCCTCCTCTCTCCTCCACTCATTTGGCCATCGTTATGCATGCTACTCTTGCTACATCTTATTGAGCAAATAGTATTGTGAGCACCAACCACCAGATGCTTTCAAAATTTTCAAAATGTCCAGAGCTGGCTTTAAAAAAAAAACTAATAAACTAACCAACATGAGCCTTCCACTGATATTAACGTGCGGATATGTGTACCGGTTTTATGTAGTGGGTTGTTTGCCCCTGATCTCCGATTCAACATTTCCTACATGGTATTCCCTCCCCATTATCCATGCCACGTATTCGTGTTGAATGAGCATCGGTTGAAGCATCATGAGTGCGTGGTGGTGACAAAGGTTGTGTCTGCAGAGGTGAAAGACGAGCCTCCGAAGAAGATTGACGTGGGCAAGGAGGCGGCCATCGAGGCGGAAGTGCGCGCCGCCCGCGAGCGCGCCATTGTGCCTCTCGAGATCCGCATGAAGCAGTTCAGAGATATGCTCGCCGAGAAGGAGGTACGAGGTGTTGGAGACGCACATCAGATGGTTCCAGCCCCACTCCCCCACATCTCATCTCTCAGAGACTCCAGACAACAAAAACATATCAAAGGGATTCGGCTCCTCTCCCACAAATCTCATCTATCAGAGAATCCTGGCAACAAGTTTTCATGCTTAAGGAAATAGTGTCGCCTAATCGACTAAAGCTGCAATGGCCCCTTTTATCGAGCGCCCGTGTGGTGCTTTTATCGAATCTAGTGACTATTTATTGAGATGGGTAACTTTTACCAAAAAGTAACCCGTCTTCTCTTTCAATTCGACGTTCTGCCGCGAAGGGTTTTAGCTTCAATCAGTGTTAGAATGGGAAAAGATTGTAAATGAAGTGGTCAATGGCCAAGTATTGCATATTGAAAACATGAAATGTAAATCATGCTTTTTTTGCTTCAGGAACATGTGGAAACCTTGTGGTCGTGAGTTAGTGACTGTGCGCCAGTATTAAATTATTCGTGAAATAGAGTGGAATTTACCACTTGCTGAACACTCAATTGATATCCCTCTCCAAGAAGTATCGACATCCTGCTTCTTAATGCTTTCTTATGAAGTCTTCGTGTCTCTAACAGTACCTAGTTTGTAAAGTATCATGAGCATGCTCTCGATAAGGGATGGTGATACACGAACATTTCGCAATGCAATTTCAGGTAAGTGGATTATCTATAATGCGAAAGGGCATTCAGAATCAGTTTATATGTTTTTTCTCACCATCCTGAATATAGCTCTTCCTAAAATGTAATTCCCAAAACATCTTATGAAGGTACAGCCTTAAACGTACCATTAGATCAAAGTTGAGTCTCATTGACATCAAAGGCATTTGAAATGGCACTAATTCCATGACAAATTTCGACATCCTACTGTGCTGGTTTCGACATCTTACACCTAACGAAAAACCATTATTTTAACACTGATGTGCGCTAAATGATATACCATGGTCGATGCGCCCTAAAGCCCTAATCACGCGAGTTCGTGACTACTTGAACCGCATGCAACGAGCATGTGGATTTTTACAGCTGTTTGATCACCTAATGATACCGAAAAGTCCGTTACCCAGATGCGGGACTTCAGTACATGTCTGGGAGAAAGCGTCCGTGCCCGTGTCCGTCCAGTTGACCACGGGCTGTGGCGAGGTGTGCAGCCGCCTCGGCCGTGTCGTGGTGTGGGCGGAGAGGCGCACTGAGGTCCCCACTCGCAGTATATCCGACACTGAGATGCTTGGCTGGCCTAGTGATGGTGTTGCTCCGCTGACGGAGGTGGCCCGCCGGCAGGTGTCTGCGTTCAGCACGTGGGAGAAGGAGCTGCACAAGATCGTGTTCGACCCGCGCTACCTACTGCTCACCTCGCGCGAGCGTAAGCAGGTATTTGAACGGTACGTCAAGGAGCGCGCCGAAGAGGAGCGTCGCGAGAAGAGGAACAAGATGCGCGAGAACAAGGAGGAATTCAAGAAGCTGTTGCAGGAAGCCGACCTCAGTGGGAAGTAAGCATACCCTGTCTTATGGTAGGGCAGTCGTGATGCAATGAACATAATGCTCGTCGGTGTTTTCTGGCAAGCTCCGGTGTTGTTTGCCGGAAAACAAATGCATGTTCTAAGAACATGCAACAAGGACATCAATAACGCATTTATGTTTCATGCATACCTCTCCTTCACAGCATATTGGTGTATGATGGGCAACTATTAGAAGACTATTTGTAAATTCTGAAGCGTCTGTGTGTGTGCAGTGACACAGCACATCACACGCTGTATAACCTCTGCATTTGATGTGCCCAAAAACCCCAGTAACAACGACACAGCACATCACGGTATGGGGTGCTCAGCCTGTTGGTAGTGGTGTGTGTAGCATTTGCGCAACTGTTGTGTAATAGGTGTATAACATGATGTGTAGCAGTTGTGTAACATGGTGTGTATGCATGCATGGTTATGAAATATCCGCAACAAATCTGTTCAGCTGGAGTTCCACAGCCCATGATGTCCCTCTTTGGGCTCGCATAACGAGTATACAGCGACGGGAAGCGATTAAGGCTGGGGTGTACCACTAGCGTCGTTCTAACTGCCGTGCTTCTTATCGTGAACTATCAATGTGCAAATTTGCAAAGCATCAATGGCAAGATGAGCATAGGCTCTGGAGTTCGTGATCCGGTTGATGACATATTCCCTGGCATGCACTGTGTTATTATTTCTGTAGGCCACCCATCTCTGAAGGATGTACTGTAGTGAAGCTGACACAAGTTATTTCCCTGTTAGGACATCGTTCAGCGAGTTTGCCCAAAAGTACGGTAAGGAGGAGCGCTTCCGGGCGGTGGAGAAGATGCGCGAGCGCGAGGGGCTCTTCAACGAACACCTGCTGGAGATCCGACGGAAGGAGAAGGAGGAACGGGCCGCCAAGCGCGAGCAGGTACGTCACTGGGCTCCGACCACACAGTGGGAGTGGGCACTTAACGTAGCATAACGTAGCCTACTGTAACGTGGTGTAATGTGGCACGACAGACCTAACGTAATCAAAGATTGGGGTTTCGTTTTGATTTATTATGCGAACGGTAAAATGCAAGCAGTAAGTTGTGTGTGGTTGTCTGATTGAAGTGCCCATTGTTGTGAAGTTGTTTTCATTTGGATCGTGATTCACCACTTCCCGTTGCGAGTTGGTAGTATTGACATGATATTGATTATTATCCTTATGATTTGATGGTTTTAGTTTATGGAAATTGCATAGTGCAATGCAGGATCTTGAGCGTGGTACCATGCTGCAGTAGCCGTCGGGCGGTTGTGTGTGGAGCCGCGGTTGGCTCTGTTTAGAGATGTGCGTTGGAGTGCCGACGATCACTGTCGTGGCATGTGCCGGCTATGGGTCTGAACTGATTGCACCGTCATCGTATATGCGTGGGCCGATGTGACTGATGTATGTCGGACACTGTCAGCTGTCTGCAATGTGACCTCAGCCAATTTCAGAGAATTGAGCACCGAGACGACGGCGTTTTCGCCGTCAGCTGCACATGTGCACAACGTTATGTGTAATTAATCTCATCGTATGTTGAGGCTCAATTTATTCCAGATCATCGTCATTATAAATCATTAATATGTTAATACCCTGTTTTGCCGCGTTCTACATTTGCATGTTTATGTTAGCGAGCGTTGTTGGCCTAAACTATGCCTGGTTTCGGCGTAATATACGTCACGGTTTAAACATATGTTTGGGAGAGATAATAAACACCTCAATTGTACTGTACATAGTAACATAATCGAAAGCTAGAGTTTACTGTCGCCAATTAATATCTTTTGACGGTATTAATTTCATGCTGACATCAATATATTCCCTTCAGTATTTGTATATTGCCATGTATCATTTTCGTTCCTCTTTCAGGTTGCTCATTATTAATAAGTTGCCCTTCAGCAAAAGCGTTCTTGTAACGCAGACTTGTGCCTGTTGCATTACAGATGGTAATTGTGTAAGAAGTGGTAACCATAATGATGAGAGTATGCAGACATCACTGAAGTTAAAAAAAATAGAACAGCAACATTAATTGATACTGATAATATTTTGCTGTCTGCATAGTGCATAACCTCGCTATTTCAACCTTTATATATACATTTACAATATGTGCTCTGTGTATGATGTTGAACGTGATGTCTCATTTCCAGGTAATTTTCAAGGAACCTTCTTAGTTGTTCCCTTGTTCGCGCTTGCCTTCCATTAAACTTCACTTCGTTATGTGTACCATTTCATATTATATAATATTCTTGTATTGTCGCTTGGCATAGAAGGGGGACGGTGTACGTTGTTTGCCACAGCTCAGAGCCGCGCGCTTTGGGCGCAATATGGTTACGGTTGTCGACTCGTCCTAAAGCCCAAATAACTAACTGAGAGATGCACGCTTGGGTCGCGCGTCAGGCATAGCTCTTTGGCTCGCCACGGATGAGGTGTTTCAATGGTCTGTCGTGGGGGTGAACTGGTGCGCTGACCTCGAGGACGAGCCGTGGCGACACTGCTCGGGGCGGGCCGCCGTGCTCGTCCCGACACGGCTCGGCAGTCCCGAAGGCGAGGTGGCGCGGGCGGGCGCTTCTCCGCCACCACACCACCACTGCGTGTGTCTGTGCGCGCGCGTGTGTGGAGCCGCACGCGGGGCGGCGCGGCCGGCGCGCCTGTCGGGACAGTGACCGCCGGCTGCTTCATGATGAGCTGTTTTCAGCGCGTCGTCTGCGGTCGGGTAACGCGCCTGCTGCGGGGCCGGCGCCTGCGATCCGGCTGACCGACTGCGACTCGCACGTGTACGCGCGCTGTCCACACTCAGTGACTCTGGCGTAACGTAACGTAACGGTGACCGTGATTCACACACCCTCTCTCTCTCTCTCTCTATCTCTGTCTCTGTGATCTGTTTGACCATGCGGGCGGCGGCCGGCTCCCGGGCGGCCCGACAGTCGGCTGCTCATCGGCGGCCCGTCAGTCGTTCACTGCACCTGCTGGGCTTCAGAGTGGCTTCGTGGCGGCTTCAACGGGAGGGCTGTGTGCGTGTACGAGCGGCTTGTGGGGGAGGGGGTAGCGACCCGTCAGCGCCCCCGGGAGCCCGCTGCCGCCCTTCTCTCGAGCGGAGCTGTCGCATGGGACTGGTCCGGCTGCCATTTTCC
Organism: Imbricaverruca yamaguchii; assembly: GCA_034440575.1. Taxonomy (NCBI): domain Eukaryota; kingdom Metazoa; phylum Arthropoda; class Thecostraca; family Neoverrucidae; genus Imbricaverruca; species Imbricaverruca yamaguchii. The sequence continues at coordinate 75,951 of JAOTOL010001554.1, read as the reverse complement.
CTCAGCTGATTCCGATGTTTGGATGGCCGCTTAATGACCCCATAGTTGGTGCGCCCTTAAACCAGAATATCAGTCGCTCATGCAAGGATGTAGAAGGGTTATTAACCAGCCCGGTCGATCCTCGGATGTCGGGAGCGCCAACACGGTGTGCGTTTCTCCCAGTGCAGGCACCGTCGGCCTTGTCTGCGCCGCCGCCGCCAGTCCTGTCAGGCGCGCGTGACTGGCCATGAGACAGCTCCGGCCGAACTTGGTGATAGCTTGGCCCACGCCGCCGGGACGAGCAGACGGCGCCGCCGGTGTCCGGCGCCGTCTGCAGTGACGGTGGTGTCGGTATTTGGCCGCAATGGGTGCGGGACACTCAGACCAGGCCAGCCCACGCCACAAAAGACGCCGCTCGCCGGTCACTGAGGCCACCCGAGATACCCACCGGGGGTCACTTCGGCACTGTATAGTCACAGGTGCCGACCGTATGTCTCCTGCAGTTCAAACATTTATAAATCCCTTCAGTGCATATATATGCGTGCGTAGCACTTTTTTGCGTTCATAGTTCAGTGGCCTGATACAGTTCTAACCCGAATTGGTCGTGATATTTTGTGTTGTTCTCAGCACCTTTTGTGTCACTTTGGCGAAGTGTCGCTTACGTTTAAGAGTTTAAGGAAGCTGACTGCATGATACTATTGCTGACCACATGCTTACTTGCTATAAGAGTTTAACACTGTTATGATACATCTCGCTCCGTCTCCACGTGATGTGGGTGAGGAGGGTTTGATACTGGCAAAATACTGCGCTTCTGACAATATATCGCTCTGTCTCCACATGACGTGGGTTGGCCTGCAGTGTCACCACTCTTACACACTCTGGGGATGCTTAGGTCTTTGCAAATTGCATCTTGACATTAAAGTTCGCGACAGCTGTTGATATCGTGGCCGACGGGCTGTGTACCGTATAAGAGATTACGAACATGGTTCATCGGTGTTTCAGTACTAGATATGTAGTATTGTTGTGGTGGTATCTTTTTTTTGTATGCTCGTTGAATGTTGAATTCGCTTTCTGTGACGAAGAAAACCTTGACTTAGCGAGAAGTCCATGAGCGCCTTGAACCTACCTTGTGTAACTTTCAACGATAAGCGTACATCCAAGCTAGCTTGCTTGAACCGTAAGCGAATGTCATATCCGCCAATCAGTATACGTACAATTTAAAACACGGCTAACCTTTATTCGACAGGTGTGCATTAACTGACAGTCTTTTCTCTTGGCAGTCGGTTGCAGTGGCCACGCCTTGTGGGGTAGTTAGTGTCTTTTGCACCATTGACTACTCACGCGTCCACAGGCCGCGTGACCGGGCCCACCTCAGCTATGAGTGTGCGCGCGCGCGGTGACCGGGCCCGCACTGACCTCGCCCGCGCTGCCGCCAGGTGAAGAAGGACTTTTTCACAATGCTGCGCGACGACAAGGCGACCGACCACCACGCGCACTGGTCGGACGTTAAGAAGCGACTCGACTCTGACCCGCGCTACCGAGCCGTCGACTCGAGCGGCCAGCGCGAGGACTGGTTCCGCGACCACGTGCACGACCTCAAGGAGGAGCGCCGACGCGAAAAACGGCGTGAAAAGGAGAAGAAGCGCGCCAAGCGCAGCCGCAGCAAGGACCGCAGCAAGAGTCGCGACAAGCGCGAGAACGGGGACCGCGAGCCGAGCAGGGAGAGGAAAGAGACGAGCAAGCCGCGCGAGGACGGAGAAAAGTCCGACGAGGTGATGATTCGCCCCTCTCCCCACACACCACTCCAGTGGGTCTCCTGGGTGTCTCGTTATAGCCGTCTCGTAACGTTTTAAATGTGGCGGCTCCCAGCTCTCCCGTGCTCGATCTGCATTGAGCAAGAGAACGATTGGATCGTGCCACAAAACTCAAGCATGAGTGCAAGATGGCCCTAGCTGGAACTTGTTCAGTGTTATCTGTCAATATCTCCAAAAGTTGCCACTCCATCTTTGTCTTCCTCACAGTCAAGGAATCAGGAAAGGGGACGAGTAGTCTAGGGGTAAGTTAGCCCGTCTCAAAGAGTTCTAGCCCGTCTCACAATCGAAAAGTTGTGGGTTCGAATCAGTGTTGGATTTTCACTTCTCAGTCTTGTATTCAGAGTGTAGTTTTTTGGCTTGCCAAAGTATAGAGTGTATAATCTTGAGAAGCACTATGTAATGGAGTGTATAGTTTTCCAGTTTGCCAAATTATGGGGTATATATTGAGGCACCAAGTCGTGGAGTATGTACATTTTATAAGTAACGAAGTGTATACATTTTGAAAAAATGCAGTGATGTTACCTGGAATGAAGAATAAAACCCGGGGCCTCGGTAGCTTAGATGGTGGAGTGTCGGATTCGAATCTCGCGGCCGGCGGCATTTGCAGAGTCCACACACGACCAGTCAGCCTTGCGGTACGTTACACAACCTTGCGGTTGAATGCGTCGTAGAATAACCCGAGATTCTTCAAGAATAAAACGCCTTCAAGTCATTTGTTACGTTCCTATGCTAGTGTCTCACAGACACAGTGTTAAATTATTCGTAAAATAAGGTGGAACTTACCACTTTCTGAACACTCAATTGACATCCTGCTCCAATAAGTATCGACATCCTGCTTCTTGATGCGTGCTTATGAAATCCTCGAGTCTCCTGTCTAACATTACCTCGTTTGCTAAGTATTCATTTTTATCGCTATCTCGAATATAGCTCTTCCTAACATTTGAATTTCAAAACAACTGATGACGGTACAAACATTGGTTCAAATTTAGGTCTGAAAGACATCAAAGGCACTTGAAATGACACTGGTTCCATGACAAATTTCGTCATCCTGCTGTGCTCGTTTCGACATCTCGCACCTAATGAAAAACCAATATTTTAACACTGCACAGACAACCAGATGGGGTCCACCGCACATCGTCGTCTGAAGTCGTCCACGTTACGTGGATGACTTATAAGGCAACTTCCTGAGCAATGGTAGAGAAAATGATCACAAAAGTATACTTAATCGATGTCAACAAAGTTTATATATCCATAACTGTCATTCCTGACATGTCCACACCGCACAACTAATATATATCCACAACACACCTCAAGAGCAGGACGTTCGTGTACCGACTGATATATGGGAGGGTCTAAAATGTTACTTCGATATATGGGGTTCGGAATATATAATGGTTTAAGGGAAAGTTATGCTAAAACAATCCGTCTAAAATATTTTATTCTCACGACCAAGAGTTTTTTTGTTTTAATGAGAAAACTGAAAAATGTATTCAAGTCAATTCTTCTTAATATTAAATGTATTTTGATGCACTTTTAAGTTCATGTCTGGAATGTTTACTTGAAGCAAGGAAGGACTTGATGAAATTCTGAAGCAATATAAGTCATGCAATCAACAGAGAGTGAAATTTTTGGTTCTATGGAGCTTCACTTTGGCGCAAAGTCTTAGCAGGTTTTAAGAACGTTTTGGTACCATTCAGACAATTTTCATGAGGAAAATTCATCCTATATATTTTATGTATATCGATTCTGACTGCTTTATAATATACATATGAACGTTTTTATCCATATCATTTGATGCAGAACATAACATTCTTCAAGGAAGCAAAGAGAAATTCATTATCCATGGCTTTTCTTGGCGATGGTTTTAATAGCTCCGGCCGGAGTGGGAACTGGAGAGCGGTGAATCCATCGAATCCAAAAACGGACCTTCGTACACGGTCGGGCTGGTAAAGGTGAACTCCTTTATTTTGTTAGCGGAGCGTATTGGTTTTTGTTTATTGAACGAAGGATTTTCTTGGAAGCTCTTCGTTGCTATCCGGGTGGAATTGGTTGCATGTTTTACTCGAGGTACGGGAGTTGGTATTTCTTGACTAGGTACCTACCTACCTATATCAAATATCTTCACGGTTATTCGAGTTATTGATTTGGATAAACCAAAGCCGTAAGCATATGTTGTGTGACGGGATATATTTGGATAATGCAAGGAGCAGGAAGTAAGACTTAATTTCTCCGATGTATTGCCGACTAGCGTAGGAATGAACAAAATTGATTGTTTTGCTTTTGTCTGGGAAATCCTGTCTTCACTTAAGTTTTGAACGGTGAATGTTTTTCTTTAAAAAAAGATGGCTGAGCGTCTTCAGTGCATATAGACTTTGCAGATATCGTATATATGCATGCATTCAGGCATTATTTGTGCACTCATGAAATGTTCATGGAATTGTTAGGTCCATCCTGTCTCCATCCTCCATTGAACACCATTATACTGTTAACTTTTCTGGTCCCTCTGGCTTTCTGAAAGGATGAATTTGCAGTTTAATGTGATTTGATTGATTGGAATTTCTTTTTTAATGCAATTCTTATGAATGTGCACATGTTCATAATGCACCTACATGATGCGACCACATTTTTTTTAGCAAGTGCAGTTGGATAGCAAACTGACACCCAAAAGGTGGTTTGGCGTTGGTTGGACAACGTAGCATGACACATAATGTTCAAAATGAAGCAATAAGATGCAGCCTGACTCTGGATGCAAGCAAGCAAATTTTTATTGGAAAACTTAGAAACAATTTTGTCCTTAAAAATTCAAAATAAACAACCTATTATAACCTAACAGCCTATGCTGGCCTGGACCATTTTCTAAGTTTTAAAAAAAATCCTGAAAGATCCCCAACATAAGTTTGATAATTGTATGACTTACAAAAAACTTAATCTAACATAACTTAGCCAAACCTAATACCTTTGTATGTTTCATGGAGGTAATATGTGTGTAAAACTTGTATTGTGGACGAGTAGTAATGCCCATACAAATTCCTATGCCATGGCAAAACATGGCCCATATCCACAAGTATTTTTACCCCAATAACCAACCAACCAACCACAATATTATTGGTGTTTTTGGCAATGCTTCCCCTTGCTGCTTACCAGTTGTGTGGATGCCACTCTGGCTCTCAGTGTTCAGCCATAAATTATTCTGGGCACATCTGGTCTCTGTTCTGAGGTTTTTCACAAATGAAGAATATACACATGAAGGCATGGGTGGCTGTTTATTAATTCACTTGCACTGCACCAAACAATTACACATGCACAAATGGAATGCTATAGAATGTTATGGAATATTGAATGATCAGTGGAATTAAGGTCATATGCAAACTGCAGTGATCCATATGTTGACATCATTTGTACTTGTGCATACTAGCAAGCTGGTATTCTTCCAATCTGGCTGGCATCTCATTTTTGGCTCCACTACTGCCTCCTCTTGGAATGTTCCTGCAGATGACCTGAAATAACAAATGCGCATTCTCCTCAATTGTGTTAGAAAGTTTATGTGGTATGAGACTCCGTGAGACTGAACAATATAATGAATACTAGGATTGGAACAGGATCTCTATCATATAATGAGTACTAGGATTGGAAGAGGATCTTATTATCAGCCATAGATCACCAAATGTTATAGGTCCCATAGCATGCTGCTTCCTCTCCATTCAACTTATCACTATGGTATAATGACATCTAGCTGTATATTGTTAGTTAAAGCATGTCTTCATCCAGCAATGCAAGGAGTGTATTTAATTGAGGAGTGTATTTATTTGAGGAGTGTATAATTCTTTGGATGGAAAAAGTTCCAAAAAAGGGCCACTTCCAACGCTGGTTCGAATCTCTCCTGTCGCTACTCTTCGCTCGCGACATCTTGGCGTGAGAGATTCACGACGCTACATTACTCAACGGTTGATGTGTCGTAAAACCAATAACCAACCAAGGAATCAGGAAATGACATGGAGTATTTATATTGCTTCAATTGATTTTACGGTGAACTGGATTTGGGCATAATTTGACCTGAGTTCCTGTGTCCCACTTGTTCTCACTTTCCTTTCTTGCATTTCCTTTTCAAGGATAACTTCCCACCCTACAGACAACCTGAGCCCAATTTTGTGTTCCAACTGTTGCGAGACGTTATTTAGTCATTATCTGTGTCGTCGGTTTCATCACTTCCGCTTTTGCAATGGGTCCAGTGCAGTCAACGTGCCCTAAAGCACAAATCCACCACCACATCCTGTTTTGCAAGGCTTCGTGAGGGTCCTTCCTGGCAAGATGTATGTTGAGTCGAACTGGAACTGGGCTTCCATCCAAGGATTTGACGAGTGTTGAATTTACTTAGTCCGTGCCCTTGACCAGTCGGAGTCCTTCCATCCAAGGATTTGACGAGTGTTGAATTTACTTAGTCCGTGCCCTTGACCAGTCGGAGTGAGATTGGCGACGCTACATGAATCAACGGTCGATGTGTCGTAAAACCAATAACCAACTAACTTCGTTCGTATGTCGCCTCCCATCTCGTCGCTAACTTTCGCCATTTGAGTTCATGGTTTGGCAGTATTTCCCTCGTTCGTGGTTCCATGTCTGCGGGACTTGGATACTTCATTGTCGTTTTAATACACTATGCACCTCCAGGACTCCGAAGAGGAAGAGGAGAGGAAGAAGAAGGAGACCGAGGAGCGCGAAAAGCGTGAGCGTGTAGAGACATCGTTGCGCGAGCGTGAGAAAGAAGTACAACGCACCCTGGCGGAGCACCTGCGGGACCGGGACAAGGTGAGCGCCCGAGACTGCCACAATGGTACCAGGCAGTCGGTGAATTGTCCAGTCTAGAGTGGCGCGGATAACTACTGCAATGCTGAGAAGCTGCTGCACACCTTTGGCCATGTATCCCGGGTGGGGACGGGACGTCGCTCTGCCAGAGGTGCACCGCTCCAATGTCACTGCGATACATTCTCGTAGTAGTTTTTCGAGTTTGGGGGCGCATCGACTGCATCGGTCATGCAGCGCCCATGCGATACATCATGTCCCCGGCTTGTTCACTAATGGAAAAAAAACTACGTCATTTTGGACACACCTCTGTCTCGCTTCGGGAGGTATTACGGGATAAGTGATACTGTTCACGCGACAGCTTTTCAAATTCCTCTTGGAAATAATATTTTCCGTGATCTACACTCGCCATTAACACGATGGTGCATACTCGTATTATCACAAGAATATATACTACCGTTTTATATAGGAATGTATTGTAATACCGTTTTATCACAGGAAAGATCCCACATCGTTTGTTTTAACTAGTTGCCTGAAGTGACGTTCACTTGCTTCTATGTTTAGGTGACTACGTTAAGGGTGATCAATGGACGATCAAAGGGACTTCAGATACAGACTTGGTGCTCGGTATATTGTCCAATGCACATTATTGGCTGTCGTGGTAGCCATGCAGCAGGGCAGCCTGCTCTATGACAGCCAGTTAAAACCGGCGCCGCAACACAGCCAGAACATTTGAGCTCCTCCGGGCCACACCGTACAGTCCCAAGCCTATGTCAATAGGCTCAGCTGGTAATGCAGCTGACTGTGCCCAGCCGTGCCCCACACCCGTGCCATTTGAGGTGTTGAGAAGCGGCCGAGCCCGCCGCGCCCCTTCGGCGATTCACATGTCATGCTGATCGTGGTGCCGTCGCCGTGTGCAGACTGTACCGCTGGCTGATGTGCACAGTTGGCTGAAGGCTGCTGCGGCGGGTGGCCATGTCGACTGTGGAGGCGGGTGCCGCCCACTGCCACCTCTGTGTCCAGGGGAGCGGCAGCTCGGTCGGTACTACTACTGCAGCAGGTGGTCGTGTCGACTGTGGAGACGGGTGCCGCCCACTGCCACCTCTGTGTCCAGGGGAGCGGCAGCTCGGTCGGTACTACTACTGCAGGAGGTGGTCGTGTCGACTGTGGAGACGGGTGCCGCCCACTGCCAACTCTGTATCCAGGGAGCGGCAGCTCGGTCGGTACTACTACTGCAGGAGGTGGTCGTGTCGACTGTGGAGGCGGGTGCCGCCCACTGCCAACTCTGTATCCAGGGGAGCGGCAGCTCGGTCGGTACTACTACTGCAGGAGGTGGTCGTGTCGACTGTGGAGACGGGTGCCGCCCACTGCCACCTCTGTGTCCAGGGGAGCGGCAGCTCGGTCGGTACTACTACTGCAGGAGGTGGTCGTGTCGACTGTGGAGACGGGTGCCGCCCACTGCCAACTCTGTATCCAGGGGAGCGGCAGCTCGGTCGGTACTACTACTGCAGGAGGTGGTCGTGTCGACTGTGGAGACGGGTGCCGCCCACTGCCACCTCTGTGTCCAGGGAGCGGCAGCTCGGTCGGTACTACTACTGCAGGAGGTGGTCGTGTCGACTGTGGAGACGGGTGCCGCCCACTGCCAACTCTGTATCCAGGGGAGCGGCAGCTCGGTCGGTACTACTACTGCAGGAGGTGGTCGTGTCGACTGTGGAGGCGGGTGCCGCCCACTGCCAACTCTGTATCCAGGGGAGCGGCAGCTCGGTCGGTACTACTACTGCAGGAGGTGGTCGTGTCGACTGTGGAGACGGGTGCCGCCCACTGCCAACTCTGTATCCAGGGGAGCGGCAGCTCGGTCGGTACTACTACTGCAGCAGGTGGTCGTGTCGACTGTGGAGACGGGTGCCGCCCACTGCCAACTCTGTATCCAGGGGAGCGGCAGCTCGGTCGGTACGACGTTCGGCTCCTGATCTTGAGATCGCGAATTCGTACCCCACAGCCGGCTGGATTCCCGAGTCCATCCGCGACCAACGGGCGTGGGAGGTTGGCGACCCTATGTGGCCCGGCAGTCGAGTCCTTCGTAATAGGATCGAGGTCGTTTTGTGCCGCGCCGTGTAGCGATGTTCTGGGCTTCCCACCCGCCGCCCTGTCGTAACGCGTGGCCGCCGACCCGCAGGAGCGGGAGCAGCACAAGCACACCGAGTCGGTGCAGCACATGCTGGCGCTGCTGGCCGACCTGGTGCGCACCACGGACAGCACTTGGCGCGAGGCCAAGAAGGTGCTCAAGAAAGACCACCGCTGGCAGCTGGTCGACAGCTTGGAGAAAGACGAGAAGGAAAAGTTGTTCGAGGCGCACATTGAGCAGCTCTCTAAGAAGAAGCGTGAAAAGTTCAGGTGGGGACTCGGGCAGTGTGGTGTGTCTTGCTGATCAACACGTCCTTGATATTTACTTGTGATGGGTACTAAACTCCAATCCACCACCACTTGTGATGGGTATCGAGTGTCGTGTAGTAAGGTACATCGTCTGACCAAAATGAGTAGTGGCTTTGTAGTCAGGCAGCTATTTTGGTCTTAACCCACGTCGTCTCTGGTCAGATCTTCGCACCCCGTCCGGGGGTGGGGCGGATAGTAACCCCACTCTAAAATCAAAACTAAGCGCCGCACGAAAACGAAAGAGTTGTCGGAAAGCGCTCGACTAGTAGAGCCCGGATCCACCCCGAAAACAATTCCCCAAAAGTGACGTCACTAAGGGGGCTGGATTTTCACAACTTCATGACCTGCATTATGCTTCTTGCTCTGGAGCTTTCATTTTGGGGATACTTTTTTTTAATTATACGAGATCAGAAAAGGACAGCGAAATCGATCAGAGCCGTGACAAAATTCCCCCCTAAAAAATTATATCTTTGAACTTTCAAAAGTTTGAGTTTTAGCGTTTTCTTTTATTTTCGTTTTCTAATGGGTAAAGCAGGCCGAGAAACGTTGTTGGAAGTCAACTTGTCCTAATAAAAATTTCTCGCTTTGGCCAGAATCTTCAATTTGAACTCTAATAGGCAAATATGCTGAATTTAGAAGTAATCAAAGAAACGGGGGGAAAACGAACAATTCCTCTTGTACGTTTTATTGCATCCCTAAAGATAGCAAACACTGTAAGTTTCATTAAAATATCTGTATCGATTGAAGCGCGTCAACTGGTTCAACTTTTTTGGAGGTGACCTCACTTGACTAACTCGTTGACCCTAGATGACCCGACTTCAAAATTTTGAAACAGCATGTCAAAGTGATGTGGGGAAAGGTGTGCCAAATTTTGCGCCGTTCGTTCACTATCCGTGAAGACCTGACGGGTGTGGTTTAAGACCCCCCCCCCCCCGAAACGGCTCGGGTTAACATGGTGGCATGAAGGCGTTTGGATGAGTAAACTGTAGCAGCCTCTGGTTGTGCTCAAGTTGTGGCAATTATTGGGTCATGGTTGAAAGGCCTTTGAGGGGCGCAAGTGGTGCCTTTTTACCTCATTCTGCTTGTCAGGTGCACTTCATCCGCAAAGTTCGTTTCATATATTGGCTGAAGTTTGGCATGGCTGTTATTTAATTAGCCGAAATGGTTCATGTCGCTAATATATTTACTATATAATTATTTACTATGAGGGAGAGGCAGGACCTGATAAATCCCTTGATACTGTGATGCCTTGATGGTATGATGCCTTGTGCAATCACTTATTGCTCTGTTTCAGGGAACTCTTGGATGAAATGAGTGTGGAGTTGACTTCACCATGGAAGGAAATAAGAAAACAGATCAAAGAAGATCCTCGGTATTCGAAGTATTCCTCCAGCGACAGAGTACGTGTTCAGTTCATTGTCAGTGCTTGATATTTGCTACCTCAAACTGCTAAGATGATTGTCCATGGTCATCATTCAGAGTGCTGGGGTGATGTTACCCCAGCATGATTTCTCTGTGCATCCTTTATCTGTGAATGACATTTTAATTTGCATGTGCATTGTTAGAATGATGCAACCATGTCATGCTTGCACACTTGAAGAGTATGAACCGTTTCTCTGTAAGATGAACGCGCTGGGGTGCAGGGTGACAGACCGGCTGCAGACGCGATGTGGTGCGGACGGAGCCAGCTGGTGAGCCGCGCGACGGCCAGACGGCAACTGGTGTCCACAGTCCTGTCGGCACGTAATTGTAACGCTTCGCTATGCCTGCAGAAGTGTGAGCGCGAGTACCGTGAATATCTCAAAGACAAGCTGGTGGTGGCCAAGGCCGACTTCCGCGAGCTGCTCAAGGAGACCAAAATCGTGACTCACGAGAGTCTGAAGCGAATCACCGAAAACGACCAGCATATGAAGGATATCCTTGAGGTGGGTGTGACATTTATCATGAGTGCCGTATGGTTTTCACGGACTCTCTGAGCAGTCTCCAGGCGCTGAACATCTTTCACCAGGATAACCGACTTGTTCGGAGGATTATGAAAATAGTAAAAATCCTTACATGACATCGGAAGAAATATTGTGTTCCGCTGGATTCCTAGCCATGTTGGACTCGCGGGAAACGAAGCTGCTGACAACTGCCAAAGACGCCATTAGCAATGGCCGTGTGGTCCATCTACGGCTCCCTCCAAGAGATATATACCCTACTATATTGTCAAGTATACATTCAGAATGGCAACGATCCTGGAATTCAAAGTGTAGTAATCTCAAGGTTTTAAAACCGACACTAGGAAAATGGCTATCCTCTCACCGAACCAAACGTCGGGAAGAAGTAATACTCTGTCGATTGAGAATAGGCCACACCTTTGCAACACATATTTATATGTTGACCGGTAATGACCGTCCCGTATGTCCGCGCTGTTCTAACCCGCTTACCGTGTACCATGTTTTAGTTGGCTGTACACTGCTAGAACCTCTACGACGCCAGATTTTTGGACGGTTGAACACCGACTCTTCTTTACGTATGCTTATAGGGAACGACTCTGAGGCCGTTGCGTCTGGGAATATTTTTATGTTCATTCGACAAGCTCGCTTTGACGTGATATACCCCCATCCGTGAAGATGGATAGTGAGCTATGATAGTAGCACCGTAGATTGATTCCATTCTAGTTATGGGCGCAAAATGACCCTAGATATCGACGCGCCCCTAAACTCCAACACACCTCCAACACACCACAAACAACGTTATCCTGACATTTAACGGAACAGATTTACCTCCGGAGATTCGAGTGGGTTACGTACGGGTTAAGGTACGATAATTTCTTCCCAGCCCCATGCGTTGCTTCAAGTGCCAACGGTTTGGACACACTACCCAATTTTGCCGTAACCGGATCGCGTGCAGCAGGTGTGCCTCCCCTGAGCATTCCGGTGAAAATTGCGTGTCCAAAAACCTGTTCTGTGTCAACTGTGGCCAAGGACAGCATCCCCACACCGCGTACGACCGCACATGCCCGAATTATATCAAAGAAAGGGAGATCATCTCAATAAAGCACACCAGAAAGATCACATTTAGAGAGGCCAGGGATCTATATGAAGCATCACACCCCAGGATTTCTTACTCGGCAAAAACCCAATCTTCCTTGGCGACCACATTATATACAACCCAACAAGGCATCTGAGCTGATATCACACCTAACAGCCCTACTTCGAGCTTTTGGAGTTCCACTCGAGACACCTGCTGCACAGAGGCAGCCAACACCAGGCGACTCTGAGCCCACAGGTGTCGCAGCCACGACGTGTGAGCGCGATGACAACCCACCAGATGTGTCTAGGCCAGCATCGGAAAGCGGGGAGTGGATTCAAGTCCAACGGACCAAGAGGTCTGTTCGGTCCTCCCCGCCAATGCCTTCCCCGTCACCTACCCTGAAATCCCCACCTCCTACATACCATCCATCCTCCAACCTCCCATCAATCCCTCTACGCACCACCACCACCTCCAAATCCTTCTTATCCACATCCTCCCTTCCCGAATCTAACCCCCTCCCCGTGAGGCAGGCCTCGCCCTCACCCTCAACATCCGCTTCCGCACCTCCATCACCATCACGCAGCACCCACCGCCAAATCCATATCTCCGACGAAAGATTCAAGCACCAGGAAGCCGAAAGGCGTGCGCGCGAGGCCAAACGAGCACGACTCACCCAGATGGAGAGGACCCGAACGAGGGGACGTCTAGGGACGGACAAATCTCTTCTCCCAAGGCCGGCCACCCCATCGCCGCGACGTCGAGTGGAGGGGCCGGATCCGTCAGACAAGATGGGCCCTCCTCCTCCACCCCGTTTGGGTCCCCAGAAAAGGGGAATCCCACTGTCGAGCTCCCCACCAGTGGAAGCGTCTCCGCGTTCTCGCCCCAAGACCCAATCGCTGGAACATAGCCAAGACGAGCTAGCGAACTCCATTCCTGGGCAAGGAGGGCGGCTTTAAGCCCCTACGTAATTCTCTAATGAGTGACCATTGTATCATGCAACTTTTTCTGGAGAAGCCATTACTGGCTATATATGTGATATTTTTCGAAATATGCTTTAGGACTTAAACCGCCCACCATGCAGACTTTTTTACAATGGAACTGTAGAGGTTTTAGAACGAGTGTCCAAGAACTACAGAGAGTTCTTAATCAGCGATGCCCAGCAATAGTATGCCTGCAGGAAACAAAAATTAGACCAGAGCACAATATATCCATTAAAAACTATTCTGTCTTTCGTAAGGATGTCCTAGTTAGCACTATTGCTCATGGTGGGGTGCTTCTGGCTGTACACCATAGCGTTCCTGGAAAAGAAGTCGCGCTGACAACCACCTTACAGGCGGTGGCCGCACGTATCCTTCTGAACCGTCGCGCTCTTACTGTCTGCTCGCTGTACCTTCCCCCTGGTGTTGTATTTCCAATCAATGATATGGAGAAGCTCTTCTCTCAACTAACTCCTCCCCTACTTCTTTTAGGATATTTTAATTCCCATAGCACTATATGGGGCTGCGCTAATACTAACTCTCGTGGGCGTCTCTTGGAGGATTTCATTCTACGGACATCTCTTTGCGTATTAAACACTGGAGCTGGTACCCATTTTAGCCTCCCATCAGGTCTTACTTCGACTTTAGATCTTGGTCTCGTGAGCCCACAGCTGGTTAATATTTTTGAATGGTCAGTTGACGAGGACTCGTTGGGAAGCGACCATTTTCCCATCTGGCTACATTATCAAGGTAGCCCGATATTAGGACCACGACCACAGCGATGGAACTTTAAAAACGCGGACTGGGAAATGTTTGAAGACCAGGTACAGCGTGCTTTTTGTTCACACTATGATCAACCACCAATTTCAATAGAGACATTTACTTCTCTCCTTCTAGAATGTGCATCAAGATGCATACCCAGAACCACTGTGTCCCCTAGGCGTACCCCAGTTCCTTGGTGGACGCTCGAGTGCCGGGATGCCATCCGAGCGAGGCGACGCGCATTTAGAGCTTTCAACCGTAACAGTACCACCAAAAATTTAATTGAGTTTAGACGTGCTAGGGCTTTCGTGCGGCGTACGATACAGGAAGCGAAGCGGCCATCTTGGCGTCAGTATGTGAACTATTTGAGCCGCTTTACTCCCCACTCCCTGATCTGGTCCCGAATTAAACGGATCTCTGGCCACCTCAGTTCGATCCCTCTCCCCATATTAGTTATTGGCGATCGTGAAGTTGCTCACCCGGTGGATGTAGCCAACGAATTTGGAACCGCACTTGCTGCAAGATGTCGAAATGGTACAATTGATCCAGCCTTCCTTCGTCATAAACGCCGCTGTGAAATGACTGGGATTGATTTTTCAACGCCTGATCGGCTTTCATATAACCAACCATTTACCAGATCTGAGCTGGTATCTGCCATTTCTTCGCTTGCAAGCGTCGCTGAGGGCCCGGACTGTGTACACCACGAGTTATTGAGACATCTGCCGCAGGGAGTTACATCCGTACTTTTACGTGCATTTAACAATTTATGGGACACAACAGTCGCCGATGCAGTCATACACACGCTGACGAGCGTCGACGTTACTTTGGATCTCTCCAGATGGTTTCGCTTGACAGCGTTCTTAGTGACAACTCTGCAGTTGTCCAATCGGGACAGCTGATTATTTTTTTTATCTGAAGTGTCATTCTTAACCATATATGACCCTCATCGATATGTGTGATATGTATACTTGGCAACAAAGCATAGCGACGAACTTCGGGACAACTGTTTCGTTTTTTATCGAATGTTGCCTTCAAAGCGATTTACACACGTCACCGACGTGGCACCATACGCTCGGAACCATGGCATGTCGCTCCAACTGATTTTCGCCTGCACTTGCTCTTGCTATTTCACCGTTTCACTGATGTTACTCCCATTTCACTGTTCCACTGATGTGTGCTGGCGCTTGCCCTTTCTGTTTCACTGATGTTGCTCCCGTTTCACAGTTCTACTGATGTTTGCTCACGCTTGCTCTTTCTGTTCCACTGATGCTACGCCCGTTTCACTATTTCACTGATATTACTCCAAGTTTCATTGTTTCACCGATGTTTGACTGCGCTTGCTCTTCTATTTCACTGTTTCACTTATATCTGCCCGTATTCTGAATATTTGTGTACTACTGTTGGCACCAATCATCACACGCTGTCAATCTAACATTGTTATGGGCGCTGTATGACCGAAGCAGTCGAAGCGCCCCTAAACCCAAATAACTAGCAAACTAACTAACGTGTGGTACGACTGATGACGATGTCGGACGGCGCCGTGTGGTACGACTGATGATGATGTCGGACGGCGCCGTGTGGTACGACTGATGATGATGTCGGACGGCGCTGCTGCAGGTGCTGCGGAAGGACCGGCGCTACTTGCAGCTGGAGGCGATCGCGGAGGAGCGCGAGCAGATGATTGTGACGCACTTGGAGGAGCTGGACAAGCGCGGCCCCCCTCCGCCGCCCACCGCCAGCGAGCCGTCAAGACGGCTGGTCAAGTGATGTTGGCGCGACGTGTCACGCATCCGTCGGGCCGGGTGACTAGTGGGTCTGGTCCAGTGGTCGGGCAGTCGGGCCGGCCGGCGAGGAAGTTCAGCCGCAGTCGGCGCTCGTCTGGCCGGATGTCTGGCCGATCTGTGCGGAAGTGTGTGCGTTCAGTGCGCAGGGCCGGCCGATCGCGTGCCCCGACTGGACCGGCGGGCTGGGGCCGGTCCGGCCCAAGTTCCGGCGGCACGGCCGTGCTTGGTCCGTCCGGAGGACGGTGATGAGGCCGCCACGGTCAGTGCGCCCCGCCGCTTCCGGCAGTGGTGCCTGTGTGTGCCGGCACGGTTTTACTGGTCCCGCTGAACTGGCTGTGTGGTGTAGGCCACGGCACCCCGCGTATTGGGGGCATGGTCGTCCAGATCGAACGTCGCGCTGTTGACGGACTGGATGAAGTGTAGTGGCCATGCTGGTCATGCGACCACGAACAAAGCGCGGCAGCGATTTGGCGGTTTCTGGCCGGGTTTGTTTGACAGGACAGTGACGGTCGAAGCGTGTTTCCTTTGTAAACACCTCGTACTCTGTGGTGGTTGCGTTTCGCTGTCTATCTGCGAAGCCGCATAGAAAGTGTCTCCAGAATGCGTGAGCGGATCACATTGAAACAATAAACTGACTGATATAGCCGTGCGTGTAGAGTTGTTTTGCTTGTGGATGCTAGTTCAACGGTGAGTTTTCGTCCCGTCCCCATATACGTGCCTTCAGAGGAATTTACTATCGGCACGTTTAGGCGAAGCCGTTTTGCTGCTCCGGCCGTCCTGTAAGGCAGCTACGCTGTGGCTTTTGGCTCTGTCGCAGCGGCGCGGTGTTTATTCCATCAGTTCCGAGAAGACCGCCTGGAGCCCTGCCAGATATTGTGCCGAGTGTCGGGTGTCTGAACCGCGACCTGGACGGGAGTTCGATAGCTGGAACTTGAAGTTGGCCCGGGTGTAACGACGGGCGGCTACCGTCGTTCGTTGAGTCGCAAGTATGGCCGGATGCGCGTCAGCAGCCTACTGGAGGCAGCATCAATTTGTCTGGTCGAAAACCAAATATTGAATAGCTTAGCGATGGAATGAAACAGACGGGCGTCACCACCTCTGGGTACCGGCTTCACTTTGACATTTGTTTGTGGGGTGCGCCCACACCTGGAGATGGCAATCTTCGGGAAAAATGCATCTCACAATTTTTTCACGTTTCAACACATATTTTCGAGTTTCACGCCTTATGCATCTCGCATCTGAATTGGGTGGATTGACTCGGCCGAAGTCTCCGCCAGGGATCCACCCGGTGCGTCTCCGGCCCGATAGATGAACTCACCTGCCTGACATTAAGGATCTGCTACATTTGCTAGGTTGTACGGCTGTTGCATAGCATAAGGTATTACGAAGCGATAAACATGCATCTTCCCTTCCTCCATGCTGATGCTGGAACGATTATCTTTATTGCGGCTTAAGCCGCAGCCGCATTCTATTCGACAAGAACGCTAGGCATCCAAGGTCAGGCATCCAGAGACACTGGTTCCTGGACATTGTTGCCGGTCCTTTAATGTGTTCAACATAATTCTTCCTCTGCACCTGAAATAGCTAATTCCATACGAGTCATGAATAGCGTTGTATTGTATTCGTACAGTTCTGGTATGGGAATCCCGCCATACCACGAACATGATTTATTATCAAGCTACATGGAAACATTTGGATGATTTCGCCGTCAGATGGCAGCATCGTTAGCAGTGTTCAGAGAGTGGAGATCTGGACCCACCACTTTTCGTGACATTCATAGAGTCGTGACGCTGTCTCGCCGGTGTCCGCGAAGGAAATTAATGGCATCTTTAGTAGCTTCTGTCGCCCGACGTGAATTTATTCGTGTATTTGGTTTTAACGCTCGTATTTTCGTCCGAAACATGAGTAGCACTTCATACTTGGTTGACAGTGACGACTGCAAGTATGCATTTTTGAAAGGTTTGGGCTTGCAAACTGTGAACGATGGCGTGTTTAACGGCATGTGGGGAGGAAGTGGTGAGGTAAGCAATGCACCTACTTATCTACTGAAATACCTGCCTAATGATACAACATGTTGCTATTGCAGGTTTAACATTTTCTTCTTTGTCAATATAAAACATGGGATCAAAACATGGGATTAAATCAAAAGCAGCCCTGGTTGGGTTGGGTTAGGTTTTTAATTTCAAAAATTTTAAGAAAATACATTGCTTCACGCTTTCTAATTTTTTCTTCAAGTTGGTTAAGCTGAGTTAGGTTAGGCTATGTTGCTTTTTAGCATTTCTTTTTATGCTATGTTCCTTCATTTATTACCCATTTTTTGGCATTATTTTGGTCACAACCTGGAAAGTGAGCATCTGCATAAAAAATAAGTGGTGCCATCATCTTTGTCACCTTAATAAACATGGTGTTCCAAAAACAAAACAAGGCTTTAAGCACAAATTTGCCAGGTATCACCCATATGGGGGCTCCTAACATGGAATAGAATCAAATATATAGAATAATATAAGAATAGAAAGCTAAAAAGCTTAGGAAACAATGTTCAAAATCAAGAAAAAAAATAATGCAACCTAACATAACTTAGCCTAACCATCCATGCAAGAAAGCAATTTTGAATGAAAAGTGATCAAACATTTTTTTCTCATTTTCAAATAAGAAAGTCTAACCAAACCTAACCTAAACTTGCCTGAACTGTTATTGAAGAAAAAGAAAGCATTCTAAAATAAAGATTATCAAACTTTCTAACTTCAAACAAGCCCTAACCTAACCAAACTAAACCAAACAAAACAAAACCAAACCTAGCCCTTTTGTATGCTTCATGGAGGTAAAATGTATGTAAAACTTGCCTTGTCTCACATTTTAAGCTGCAAACAATGTTCAAGCTTGAGGGGTAGGAATATACATAACTGTCTCCCGTGTCCCTCCTCCATACACACACACCTTAACACAAATTTGGACTATTGCAACTTGTTTCTGGAACCAGGGATGCAGAGCCAGGAAAATTTTTGATGGCTCTGGCTTCAACTCCTGGTCCGGGGAAGTGTTCCGGCTATGGCTCTGTCTCCGGCTCAAAGTAAAATGTCTTGGCTGCTCCAGCTCTGTACATCCCAAACATGATTGGTCCATTAAGTAAGAGCTAGGGGATGTTAAAAAAAAGTTAGCTGTGACCACTCAGAGGTGCAAACTTCAAACAATTATAAGCAGCTTTCCCATATAAACCCTGTATCTATCTTTAAATGAACACACACCCCCACCCAAATCACTTCTGTGTTATGCCCTCATAAACTGATGCTCACTTTGTGCCGTATTGGGGCAATCAGAAGAGGGGAGACTCGAATCAACAACACTCCCAATCCCGGGGATGGTCCAAGGAACACCATTGTTGTAATTTGTAATGTTTTACCTCATCTCCAAGAAGGTACATAAAGACATAGAAGACAAAAGATTTGTGCAACAATGAGCCACAAGGGTCCTTCTTGGTTGCACTCTGTACACTGAGCCAGTTGCCCACCAAATCTGTCAATCAGCCCTCCCTGTAATACTGAAAAGCAAGCTCTCTATTCTTATAAGGATTGTCTATGCTGTTTTTAAAGATGTTCAACGTGCTGCTACTGACAATGTTTTCTGGCAGCTGGTTCCAGTGCTCTACTACCCTGTTGGTGAAGAAAGTCTGCCTTAGCCTTGTTCTGCTGTGGTTAACTTTAATTTTGAATTTATGACCTCTGCATCATTTCTGTTCAAGTCAAACATTTCCCCAAGATATCCCCTCTCCAGACCATGGACAAATTTAAAGACCTTCAGGAGATCTCTGAGCCTTCTATATCTAAGTGAAAACATTCAATTTCTTCAATCTTTCCTCATATGCCAGGTTGCTTATGCCATTAACCATTTTTGTAGCCCACTTTTGTACTCTCTCTAAAAACCAACAATCTTTTTCATAGCTAGGAGACTAAAGCTTGGATGCAGTATTCCAAATGTGGTCTGACATATGTACAGTAAAGCTTCCTGATCACTTCCTCACTTCTGTATGATACATTCCTATTTATTGCCCCAAGCATTCTCAGTGCCTTTTTCCTGGCTTCCTTGGTCTGTTCTGATGCCCCCAATTTTGTGTTTAGAATAACATCTAAATCCTTCTCCTGTTGAGTCACTGATAGCACTTGGCCACCCATCAAGTATGGACCCTTCATATGCTGCTTACATGCATGATTTTGGACTTTTCAAAATTAAATTTCATTTGCCATTCATCAGACCACTTCACAAGTTCGTCTACGTCTTTTTGCAGCGAGATATGCTCATCTTGACCTGTTGTTGCCCTAAAGACTTTCAAATCATCCTTCAAGACCTTCAAATCATTTTCCGCCAACCTAATAGGGTTAGCAAGGTCAAACCTCACGTAGCTGTTCATTGGTCTTTTCCGCATATCCTCATACATTTTTAATCTTGGGTCTTCTCAGGTCAGGTCACCAGGTCAGGCGAAGTGACCCAACTACACTCGGAGTTCTAGGTGGCATAGCGTCCACAATAATTGAGCTATTGATTTCAAACTTATAACATGTCATGATCTCATCAGGGACCATAATATGTATATCGTTTTTTTTCGTAGCATTGACCTTAGGTCAGGTCACTGCCATGGCTTCCCCATTATAGGGCTATGGTAAAATATACAAATGTTTCCTAGTTACATATTTGCGCTCCGAATGATCTCATAACGGTTGTGGCATGTAGATGGAAGCTATGCTCAATGCTGCTGCTGACATTTTTGCTCAGTGACCTCACCCAGGTCTCTGAGGTCACCTGAGATCAATACACATTGATGCGCATTACATCACACTGCATTGAGCTAGAAGGCTGAAATTAGCGGCATTGTGCTTGTATCGTCAAGACGTGTCGATTGATACCTTACATGACTTCCCTAGGCCTTGACCTGAGGTCATTACTTCATGACCTTGACCTGAGTTTCGGTTGACCTGACCTTAAATTACACCGCCTATTGTCGGTAGCGCATTTCAAGGACTGTCGAATAGCTTTCGCCATTTGTTTCTATCTGTTACAGTTCCTGAGATATGTGTCAATTTCTGAGTCCCACCTGATCCGGTCGAATTTGACCTATGATGGCCAAGTGACCTGAATGCTGACCTGAGCGAAAAATTACCGAAACACTTACGATAGAGCCCGCCACCAGCTATCCAACGCCGTTTTCCGTTTGTCGCTAGCTAGCATAGTTCCAGAGATCTTAGGGGGGCAGTCATCTGTCCCCCCCGGACATCCGAAGTTGGCGCGGACCGCCGGACGTGCGGGTGTTAATGCTCAGAGTATCCGGACCAAATTTGATGAGTTCAAGTGTTATGTTCCTGAGGAGGAACCAGATTTTGTTTGCATTATGGAGGCATGGGTCAGTGAAGGGTATTTTGGAGATAACTTGCAGGACTATGAGATCAAGGGATGCAATATGTTTTCGTGCAATAGGGGTCCAGCAATGAAAGGGGGTGGTGTAATGCTCGATATGAATAGTTTATTCAGTTCTCAAAAAGTAGCAGGTGGGGATAAAAAGGTGTCTGTGGAGTCCATTTGGCTTGATGTCACTGTGGGAAAAGGCAACAGCAATACTCTGAGGATAGGAGCTTTCTACCGATCAGGAACCCTGCCATTCTCAGCAACTGGAGCTTGACAAGGCGATTTGTGAGGAAATCAGTAGAAACTTTAAGAGGAAGTGCCTTATTCTTGGTGACTTTAATCTAAAAGGTTATGAAAATGCTGGTGTTGGCTCCCCATCATGCAAAATGTTTAGGAAATGCCTTGAAGAGGACCTGTTCTTACACCAGTTTGTATCGGAACCTACCAGGCATGGCTCATTCTTGGACCTTGTATTCTCGGATTTAAGTGACTTGGTTCAAGACTTGACTGTAGGAGAAACTCTGGGAAGAAGTGACCATAACATAGTTAGATTCAAGGCATATGTAGGGGAAATTATTAAGGATAATTTGGTAAAGGTCCCAAATTTCAACAGAGCAGACTTTGACTGCACGAGAGCAGCTTTAAGTGCCATCAGATGGGAAGAAGGATTCTCCAATTTAAATGCCTGTGAAATGTGGGAAAAGTTCAAATCTTACTTGAAGGAAATCCAGATTAGACATGTCCCCCCAAAAGCAGATGCAAAAGAAGGGTAGGAAAGCCAGCATGGCTTACACCAGACTTGATAAAAGCAATTAAGGGTACGGAAACTGCATTTAGAGTCTTTAAGAAGCTTCAAATGTCGTTAATTTAAAGGTGTATTGAAAAGCTAGAGACACTGTGAAGCAAAAAACCAGAGCAGCAAAGCGAGCAAAAGAACTGGATTTAGCTAGAAACTGTAATGGGGACAGTAAAAAGTTATTTAGTTTCTACAAGCTGAGTAAAGTTTCTAGCACAATTGGTCCACTGGAAGTAAACTGGACTACATTGGGCGAGGATAGTGAGATGGTTGAGAAGCTGAGCAAGCAGTTTAAATCAGTGTTTACATTGGAAGATATGACCAATCTGCCGACCTTACACCATAGTTCAGTGACATGTGATCTGATAAATGATGTTGATTTTATCGATAGTGATGTTTAAAAGCCAATTCAGGAAAATAAAGCCAAACAAGGCAGCAGGACCTGATGAAATTTATGCTAGGGTGTTGCGGGAAACTGAAAAGGAACTGGCATTTTCCACTTAGTATAATATTTTGTAGATCAGTTTCACAAAATGAAATTCCAACTGATTGGAAAAGGGCAAATGTAGTTCTTATTTTCAAGAAAGGAGAAAGAGGGTAAGTTGAAAACTATAGGGCAGTAAGTCTCACATACCTAGTCTGCAAGGTACTCAAATCAATTATCAAGGATAGAATAGTTAGTTATCTGGAAGGTAGCAGGTTGATTAAAGATACTCAGGCTTAGGGGCGCTTCGACTGCTTCGGTCATACAGCGATTCACGATACTTAACATGGGTTTAGAAAAGGATGATCATGTCTCACAAATCTCTGACTTTTTTATCTTCGCCACAGAACAATTTGATCAGGGAAATCAGGTTGATATAGCACATCTTGACTTTAGTAAGGCCTTTGACAAGGTACCCAATAAATGGTTAATGATACAGCTTCAGTCCCATGGTATTGCAGGTAGCATCTTAAAATGGATAGAGTTGTGGCTTTCAGATAGACAGCAGTGATGCTAAATGGTACAAAGTCATCATGGCAAAATGTTCTTAGTGGAGTCCTCCAGCGGTCAGTGTTGGGGCCACTACTGTTCATTATATTTGTAAATAACATTGAAAGTGACCTAAGCAGAGTCCTTTTATCACTAGATGAACTATCACTCTGTCTCCTTGAACTACTGCTGTCCCTATTTGCTGACTTTGAGGTTCTATTGCCTTGGCTGACACTATTGAAATATTCCTGAGTTGGCAATGCAATTTCATCCCTCCCCACCCCAAACAACCTGTTGATGATGGAAACAATGAACTTAACTAAACTAAACATGGAACTATTGCATTGACTACTGAGGCTAGAATATGTTTATTGGTTATTCTACCATTATTTGATGGTATTTTTACATGTTACTCATATTTAAACATTTTGGCTTTTAAAAATGCATTTTCATACCATACCATACCATACCATACTAGGTATAATGTGTTCATTTCACGTTTGCTAATTTTGTTGAATTTACACCTTTTTTGGAGTCGGAGCTACCCTGCTTTTGACGGCTCCGGCTCCGGACAAAGTAGTCCGGCTCTTGCGGCTCCGGCTCCGGCTCCAGCTCCGGCTCCAGCTCCGGCTCCGGCTCCTCATCCGGCTCTGTATCCCTGTCTGGAACCAAATATTTTTGTTTTGTTTTTTACTGTCAAAGTGCTCAGTTCAGTTCCTTGAAAGTTCAGCCTATGCTCTTTCCATGTGTATATTTATATGGCACTGTCTAACCGAGGCACAAACAGCTGGTCCTGGACATTGGTTGAATACAATGGTTTCAGTGATCTGAAAAGGAGGCTGGCCCAATCATCAGTGTTGACACAACATAATAGCAAATGCTACTAACAAAGAACTGCCAGTGAAATTTGCATCAAGGAGGCTCAGTAAGGCAGATAGGCATTAATTGTGCACAACATTATGCCAGTCACCAGTCAGATAGGTAAAAAAAAGCTATGCACAAATTGGAAGTGAAGGGTTTGCCATGATTTTAGGTATTGTGATGCTGAATATATACATGGGCACACTGTTTCACACTGGTGACAGACAGTAAATACCATACTGTCATTGTGGGGCTTAAAACAACACATGCACCAGTAGCACCAAGTAAGTTAGCTGTCAAGCAGTTATACCAGGAAGCAGAATACAGTCAACAGCTTTTAAATACCATTGCTGAAATTACCTTGAAAGTGAGGAAAGTACCAATAAAATACACCAGAGGTTGCCAACCACACAACTTTTACAATTGTCACATAAGGCACCATGGAACGAGCCATAGCAAATGTGAAGAGTCTGCAGCGTGTCTGTATGTTTCTGGGATGTTGTAGTCTGTTCTGGATGTTGCAGTCTCTCCTGAGATGCTGTAGTATGTCCTAGGGTGTTGTAGTCAGTCCTGAAATGTTGTAGTCTGTCCTAATATGTTTGGTGCTCACATGTCGTCACGACAGTCTCCCCTGACATGTTTGTTGTTCGCAGGTGGTCACGACAGTCTCCCCTGACATATTTGTTGTTCGCAGGTGGTCACGACAGTCTCCCCTGACATATTTGTTGTTCGCAGGTGGTCATGACAGTCTCCCCTGACATGTTTGTTGTTCCCAGGTGGTCACGACAGTCTCCCCTGACATGTTTGTTGTTCGCAGGTGGTCACGACAGTCTCCTCTGACATGTTTGTTGTTCGCAGGTGGTCATGCAGTCTCCCCTGACATGTTTGTTGTTCGCAGGTGGTCACGACAGTCTCCCCTGACATATTTGTTGTTCGCAGGTGGTCATGACAGTCTCCCCTGACATGTTTGTTGTTCCCATGTGGTCACGACAGTCTCCCCTGACATGTTTGTTGTTCGCAGGTGGTCACGACAGTCTCCTCTGACATGTTTGTTGTTCGCAGGTGGTCACGACAGTCTCCCCTGACATGTTTGTTGTTCGCAGGTGGTCACGACAGTCTCCCCTGACATATTTGTTGTTCGCAGGTGGTCATGACAGTCTCCCCTGACATGTTTGTTGTTCGCAGGTGGTCACAACAGTCTCCCCTGACATGTTTGTTGTTCGCAGGTGGTCACGACAGTCTCCTCTGACATGTTTGTTGTTCGCAGGTGGTCACGACAGTCTCCCCTGAATTGTTTGTTGTTCGCAGGTGGTCACGTCAGTCTGCCCGACCAACAACCGGCCCATTGCGCAGGTGCGCACGGCCAGCGCGGCCGACTACCACCAGACGGTGGAGGCGGCGCGCGACGCGTGGCAGGTGTGGGCTGACCTGCCGGCGCCCAAGCGCGGCGAGATCGTGCGCCAGGTGGGCGACGCGCTGCGCCGCTACCTGGACCCGCTCGGCCGGCTGGTGGCCGTCGAGATGGGTGCGTCCGTCGGCCGGCGGCCGCCTCAGCCTCCGCAAACTTGCTGGCGGTGTGGTGACGCGTGCAGCCGGGGTGGCGCCGTCGTACCACACGACGGTGGCGCCCCCGCCATCGTGTGAAAGCTGTTGGGTTGGGGTTGCATGCGCCCCGCACTATCCATGTCATAGCCAACCAGCCACATTTCCGTCGTTGAAGGGGTGCTTAAAATTGTATTTGTACCACCAGTTTCAAGGGCATTGTTGCACCCAAGTTTGCTGGCATTGATCCGATTATGTGTGCGGACTGATGATGGGCGAACACTCCCGGATACCTCTGGACTGAAGGCAGCTGTGCCCAGGTGAGTACTGCCAGAGCATATGGCTAATGTGTTATGGGAGATGTCATTGTGTTCAAACTCGTTCCACTAGGGCTATGGACAGTCGTTTCGGAAATAGTTTTGTCCCGTCGCTGGACACCCTCATGTTCTGCGGATCTACGTCCTCCCCTGTGCCTTTTCCGAATGCGGTGCCGTCATCACAAAGTATCGGTGAGTATCTTATCAGGATACAACCAGCCGACGTGTGTGAGTGTGAGTGCGTGCGTGCGTGAGTGAGTTATTGCTTGTCCACTCAGTTCAGATCCGTCTCAGTTTTACGTCTATGTTCAGTTACACTCCCTGCACTTCCGCACGACACTGACCTGACTTGACGCGCCACTCCGCGCCACAGGCAAGATCGTGCCCGAGGGCATCGGCGAGGTCCAGGAGTACGTGGATGTCTGCGACTACGCGGTCGGCCTGTCGCGCATGCTGGACGGCAAGGTGTTCCCGTCGGAGCGACCCAATCATGCGCTGCTCGAGTGTTACAACCCGCTGGGCGTGGTCGGCGTCATCTCGGCCTTCAACTTCCCGTGCGCTGTGTACGGCTGGAACAGCGCCATCGCCATGGTAACCGGCGTCGGCCGTCCGGCCAGCGTTGCCTGATAAGCTGGCGGATTGGTTTGTTTTGAGTGCACGATCGGTCACTGGATCAGCTAGCTGCGTGCGTTGGACGGGGTGCAGCTCATTTGCACATGTCAAATTACCACGGTCAATTGATCGGTACCATGCGTCAGATTTCAAAGGATCCGATATATCCGGACTACTTTGGTACCTGGAGAGCATCGACATAACTTTGTTGGTGTGCTTTGTTTTGCTTTTTTATTGTAAAGAATGTCATATTTTTTTAATGCTGATCTGTTTAGGGCACATGGCCAGAATGTCTCTTATAACGCGCCAGTGCCGCAGCTTATTCCCGTAGTTAACACGCGCCCGGGAGGGCCCCTGAAAATTACTCGCACTGGAGGGGAATTCCACCCCCTTAAGATCTCGGCTCCTATCACCGCTGGAGCAACGAAATTCGCAGGGTGGATGGGTACGGTAGTGAACTCTATCTTGTGCAAATTGCATGATCTTAGGTCAATATCTTCGGGGTCATACTAGGTCAAAATGTCAAAATTTTCTGGTTCTGCGTGGCTTAGCTTGTCATTATTATGGATCGCTGTGATTGTGTTTAATTGCTTCAAAATGGACGTGAATGATGTTTTGGATATTACTAATGATGCAATGCAGATGTTAGACCTGGAATTTGACCTCAGGTCACCTATATAACAGCACTATCAGGTCATTACCTGCTCCAGTTACCGAAACCGGGCCGCCCGCCCGACTACTCCGACAGCAATTACAAACAGTAGTTTTCAGGATGTGTAAGGAGTAACATGCAAGATGACATCAATCACATGACAGTCATTTGCATTTATGACAACATTCCAGTTGACGAAGTTCGGTTCCATTAACCTGCCATGAACTTGCGCCGGTCATTTCTAAGAAGGCACGCAAACAATGGCGTATATCGCCCGGTAAAAGCTGGAGTTGTATACGAAATACGGAGGGTGGGCGGATTCCCCCCCCCCTCCCTCCAGGGCGTGTGTTAAACACTTGTTCCATCAGCTGCGTGTGCGGCAGGGGGTCTAATTATTTCCAACGCAGCGTTAGCACTGTTGGTTTAGTTTCCATTTCACTCTTTCTGGGAGTTAGAAGTGCATCGAAGTGGAAACATCTCAGTGTTTCCACGAGACATTGCACTCAACCTTTCATTGCAGCCGCGCACGTTTTGCCGTGCCCCTGCAGGCCGACCGTGACTCGTCGACTCTGTCTGTCGCAGACCTGTGGTAACGTGGTGGTGTGGAAGGGTGCGCCGACTACGCCGCTCGTCTCGGTGGCGGTGACTCGCATCATCTCGCGCGTGCTGGACGCCAACGGTGTGCCGGGCGCCGTGTGTTCACTGGTCCAGGGCGGCACCGACATCGGCCGGCTGATGGCCGCCGACGAGCGGGTCAGCCTGCTCTCCTTCACTGGCAGCACGACCGTCGGCCGGCAGGTCAGCCAATGGCAGATTGTCGGTCGGGTGGACGCTGCATGACCAACGCAGTCGATGCGCCTCACAACCCAAATATCAAACCAAACTCCAATAACTAACCACCCAACCTTGGGTTAGGCGGTCGTTTATGTTAGAATCTATATCTGTGTGTTGAGAAAGTTAATTGTAAGTCAACGCCTAAAGCATATTAGATTTAACCTGTGAACAGAGCTTTTCTTCTTGAATTGGCCTCCGTGAAGTTTCGCGGCACTGACGCCGGTGAATGTTACCAGTTGAACCGTAACTGATTTGTGGCATTTTGTGATGAAGGCCTTGCCGACGATCGCCGTATTCGTGCGTTTCAGGCTATCCCGTGTCTATCTCCTTGTCCATGTGTTTCGAGATTATCGTGTGTCTGTCTCGTTGTCGATGTCTTTCGAGGTTATCGTGGGTAGTCATGCCGTCGCCTGATGCGCCGCACTGTATGAACGTTGGATTTCAGAGCACTGCTCAGAACAATGCCTACTGCAGTACGCCAGAATTCTGCAATGCTGTTTGCGACCAAACAACTAGTCTCTGTTATGTATTGAAGAGCAATGCCGGACACCGCCGAGGTGGCGCTTTGGCAGGGTGTCGCAAGCTGACATCACAGTTGATTTGGCAGGCTACGTTACCTTAATGTAAG
This sequence comes from Imbricaverruca yamaguchii, assembly GCA_034440575.1. Lineage (NCBI taxonomy): Eukaryota > Metazoa > Arthropoda > Thecostraca > Neoverrucidae > Imbricaverruca > Imbricaverruca yamaguchii. The sequence continues at coordinate 47,778 of JAOTOL010001554.1, read as the reverse complement.
GTTTGTGTCCCGGCTGGACTGAGCGTCTAAACGCCATTCTAATTCCACATGCACTTGTTTTGCAGCAAGCTTGTGACACTGAGGTCATCACGGGGCGTCGTGTCAGCTGAGTAGCTGGTGGCTAACTCTACAGGTGGCGTGTGCTGTTTTGACCGTACACCGAGCCGCTGCCCATCTACTCGACATTTGACCGGGTCGTGTCGGTGACAGGTGGCGCTGGAGGTGCAGGCGCGGTTCGGCCGCTTCCTGCTGGAGCTTGGCGGAAACAACGCGCTGCTGGTGAACTGTGACGCCGACGTGACGATGGTGGTTCGCGCCGCCCTGTTCGCCTGCGTCGGCACGGCCGGCCAGCGGTGCACCACCACGCGCCGCCTCATCCTGCACGAGAGTGTTCACGATCAGGTGCGCCTCGAGAGCTGGAGCGGGGCAGGGATGGCCGAGTGGTCAAGGTGTTGGCCTCTGGATGCTAAGTTCACGGGTTCAACACTTACACCGCTCTTGACATTTCGCAATCACGTGGCCCACTGGCGAAACCATTAGCCGTGACTGTGCATAAAGTGCATCGTGAACCACCAACAACCAAACAAACGAGATCTGGAGCCGTCGGGACACGATCACTGGCTGAGAGGTCATGGTCACTGACTGTGAGCCAATGTCACTGACTACCAGACCACATTTACTGGCTCCAAGGCCATGGCCACTGACTGATACGCTACTGTCACTGGCTGCTAGGCCACGGTCACTGGCCGCCAGGCCACTGCCACTGGCCATCAGACCACCGTCACTGGCTACCAGGTCACAGTCACTGCCTGCCAGGCCACAATCGGTAGATGAAGGCCACATTCGTGCCCACCGTCCCTGGTTAGTTCGTTTTTGGGTTTATGGTGCGCCAAATGACCTCGTAGTCGGCGCGCCTTTAAGCCCAATTAACCAATTTTGGGTTTATGGGCACTTCCGGGAGTTACATGACCATCAGCGCCAATACCTGATCACTGACAGCCGGATCACAATCATTGGCTTTTGCACGAAGAGAAGCTGAAGCTGAAAACAAGAAAGTTAATTTGCCAACTTTAATTTTCAGCTCTGATCGGAAGCACACAGTTACCTACATCAGAGAAGAGTCGCAGTCATTTCGGTACTCATCAATTTGACCAGAGTCGCATGCATTTTTTAATGTAGGTATCGAAGGCAAGGTTTTTCTGGTGAGTCGCATGGATCGCCGCATTTTCGAACTCTTATTTCTGGCCTATTTTTGACGAAGTTTGGGCGCAGCCATAGTTGCATTATGTACCACAATACTCACAGCATTTCTGGTGCCAGTGGCTGGCACACCGGTGGTCTTCTGATGTTTATTAAAGCACCGAATATTTTTTTCGGAAGGTATCATACCCCTGCTCTACGATTATCTATGCTCCCATTTTTTGTAATCCAGGAGGGGTTTTGCCAGTGTTGGTGCACCATTCATCGATTTTTAAAACCAAGATTACACTCCAAAAAAAGTCACTTCATGTGGTACGTGATTAATGTCGCATTTCATGCATGGTAGATCGCATGATGCATTTAGATCATTATTGGCCCATATGTAGGCCTTGTTCAGTTACTATTTGCCTAACTGCACTAAGTAAATGCTTTGGCAGACCCAGCTTCGCCACTGATAAGGTTAGACACCATATAAGGACATTTTTTAATCGTTGATATCTAATTTATGTTGTACTCCTAGGTACCAAATCACATGAAATCCGTCAGTTATGCCCTTTCAATCCTGAGGCTTACATAGGTGTAAATATGATACTTTGCGACAGTGTAGGAAGTATGCTCTCCGATAATGAATTCACAGCACACATGTGCCCTGACCCAAACCAGAAAAGGCAAAAGGGGGCGAGTAGTCTAGGGATAGGTTGCCCGTCTCACAATCCAAAGATTGTAGGTTCGAGTCTCACTTGTCGCTACTCTTCGTCCGCGACCAGTCGGCGTGAGAGATTGGCGACGCTACATGGCTCAACGGTCGATGTATCGTAAAACCAATACCCACCACCAGAAAATGCAGAAGCCAGCATTAAGCATGGCCTTTCCATTGGGATATCCGTCAATGATCGACATGCTGCGAGGCCTGGAGAGGTCTCCATTCTGGAGCCTGCCTGGTCCAGTATTGGTGTTCTGGGGTGGTCCAATGGCCCGATCCGGTCTTGGTGTTCTGGCATGGTCTTGTGGTTAGGGTACACCATGACCATCGTCGGTAAGGTTCGGATTTAATTATCGGGGTAGGAACATTTTCTTCTCCGGTCGTCCTGAGAGTATAGAAGCGTCCGATTTTTTTATCAGTGGGATCAGCCACCACCAGTCGGCTGTCCGAGGATTGGCACACCCTCTGGTTGCCACAGCCACCCTGTGAAGGTGTGTGGAAGCACGGAAATGTTTTCCGAGGCTCGTCTTCCATCCACCTGCCGGGTGGGTCCGTTGCTCCGTGTGTAGAGCTGAGTCTGTTGCTCTGTATGTCAGGCGGGTCCGTTGATCTGTGTGCCAGTTGAATCCGTTGCTCCGTGTGTCAGGTGGGCCCGTTGCTCCGTTTGTCAGGTGGGTCCGTTGCCCCTTGTGTCAGGTGGGTCCGTTGATCTGTGTGCCAACCATTATTCCGTGTGTCAGGTGGATCAGTTGCTCCGTGTGTCAGATGGGTCCATTCCTTCGTGTGTCAGCTGGGACCGTTCCTTCGTGTGTCAGGTGGATCCGTTACTCCGTGCGTCAGGTGGATCCGTTACCCCGTGTGTCAGCTGGTTCAGTGTGCGAGGTGAGTCCGTTACTCCTTATGTAGGCAGGTCCGTTGTTCCGTGTCAGGTGGGTCCGTTGCACTGTGTGTCAGCTGGATCCGTTGATCCATGTGTCAGCTGGGCCCGTTGCTCCGTTGTCAGGTGGGTCCGTTACTCCGTGTGTCAACTAGGTCCATTGCTCCGTGTGTCAGGTGGAACGGTTGCTCCGTGTTTCAGGTGGTCGCGGGCCTCGTGAAGGCCTACGCGCAGGTGCGCATCGGAGACCCGCTGGACGACGGCACGCTGTACGGGCCGATGCACACGTCGGCGGGTGTGCAGGCGTACCAGCAGGCCATCCGAGAGGCCATCCAGCAGGGAGGCACTGTCGCCTGCGGAGGAAAGGTGAGGCTCCGGCGCACCAGCGTCCTATGCGCTGGACACTGACCGGCCACCGCCCCCTGCTGGAATGTGGGGCTGATTGTGAGCTGCCTGTTGTGAGGTATCCCGGTGTGCCGCGATGCATAAGGTGCAAGCGTGTGATGTCCGATTTCTGCGAAGCAGGGAGTTTATGTTGCTAATTGACTTCGCAGAGCAGTTTAGTGTTTGTTTACACCTAAGTGTTAGTCGCCATTTTATGGTAATACATATGCATTGTCATTATTTCTATCATATACATATTTATGGTAATGCAATTGCGATGGTATTAATATTTGAACTACCGTCCTTGGCATGTGTGTTAGATGGAAAACATTTGGACCAGGTGCTTCTCACAGGTCGTCATCGAATGTTTCGCCCTTAGGAGAGCATGTGCTGTGCCAACTGATGACCCATATGTGAGAGCATTTTCGTGCTGGTGACATTCCAACCGTCTGAGTGAGAAATCCCCGCCCCTGCTGTGTCTAGTGGTGAAAATGTGTGTCAATGAAATCACAATTTGCGCAGCGGTCTGTAATGACATACCTTTGTTGTGTTAATTTGTCAGTGGGACACATATGCAATTGTAGACTAGTCATATCGCAACACACATCTTTCTGCAGGTTACCGTCAAACTCAGCATATCACATTAATCTGTCTTCTCTATACCTGCGATCTGGATAGGGTTTTCGTTCGAGACAATTAATTGCGAATAATACCTGCATCTATTTGAATCATAGCAACTCTTACATCGGCGAAACAGTGTGGGCGGTGCCATTAGCCGTGAAATGTGCGTAAAGTGTGTCGTGAACTAACCAATAAACAAACAAGCAACTCTTACATGTATAAATTTCCAAAGTTGCACTGCATATTAATGATTATGTTTCTCAATGTGCCAATATACCAACAAATACTGATAATTATAATCCTTCAAAACAGCGTCGAACGCTCGGTCAGCGTGGCCATGGCGCCATCTATGGTTACTACAATATACTTTAGATTAAAAATCATTTGGAACAATATAGAGCACGGATACAAGCACCATAGACGCAATTTATGGCAGCTGGGCTGAAGGGTTTAGATTTCGTTGCGGGGGTGCGGGCGTATTTTTATGGGCACATTTTTCCCCCGGAGAGGTACATTGAGCTAAACAATAGTTTAGTGGGACTGTGGGTGCACTCAACTTTCACAGTGGGTGCCTTTGTCATCTGGAGGAGCGACCATCTCTGTCGGGGACACTTTCCCGGTTCCTAAAGGGATGGAAGACGGCGGTCTTCCCCTATGGCCCCTCTGTATTCGTTCTCAGGTAGCTTGATGCAGTTTGATGAAGGCATGTCTTGTCAGAATAATTGATGAACACAAATTTAATTTTAAAAAATTACTTAAAACCAGAAGAAAAAATCTGAAAATTATACGGGAGAAGTTGCGCAGAACTAAGCAACGGCAGAAGATAACCTTCATGGCTGTACAATTGAATTTAACTTGCACAAACGTCCCATGTTAAAAGTTGAAATTATTGGGGGGGAACCAATATTGGAGAGGAGGCGAGCATACTCCCAATAACGTACAAAGATACACTCAAATATACTTGCAGCGCCACCTCTAAGATCTCGCAAAGCTGGTGCTACAAGCTCCATTGGCGTTGTCTTGCGTACATTTGAAAAGAAACCCGTACCAATTGAATTGTGACCGCCGCAATGTTGATGACTCCCGAGTGTTTAAGGTAAAAAATTGAAAGCGTATTCCAATGGGCGCTACATGACCAATGTAGTCGATGCGCCCTAAAGCCATAATAACAAAAGGCGTATTCCAACTCACCTCACGACGCCAATAAACGTTTCTTCGGGTAGCACAGGCAAATCTTTAATGTCAGATTGAACCACAATTTTGATCAGATGAATGTGATGTGCCTCCATCGGTCATCTTCGAAAAATGCCTTCCTTACCTCTGGACGACGAGAAGGAGAATTCACTATTTTTGGAGAGGAGAACGTTGCTCGGTCTCCAACGAAATGCGACCAGTGTAACAGACGCAGAAAAAAATGTATTCCTCTGCACCAAAATATATTCCACAAGATACCAGCATTTACAGACACAAAAGGTAAAAGAAGCAAACAGAATACATCAGGGCACACTCATATTTCGCTCGTGGATCCGGAGGCGGGCGTGCACTGGATGCTCCTGCGCCAGACCCTGATAAGCGAACGACAATTTTCATATAACCGAGAAAAGTAGCGCATCGCGAAGGTACATCCGTACAAACTTCAATCGGCCAAAGGCCACCATCCCGCCACACCGCCATCGATATGTTCAGCAAAATGTGTCCCCCGCACAGAAATGCCCTAGGATGTTCGTACATATCCTCCACTCTCCACACCCTAAAACAAATTCCACATCCCTGTTCTGGATCCACAATTCCACGGCAGACAATAATAACAAGCTTAGAGTCAAATCAAATAAAGTAATCAAATGCTCGGCGAGAGGCGTCTTACATTGCTTTTTTCTGTTACATAAACATAGGGATCAAGCTGCGAATTTGTCCAAAAGTCTCCCGACAACTGGATACAAAATTAATTTGGTTCTTACGAGTATCTATTTGCATTTCCTACAGATTTCCTACAGACACAAAAGGTAAAAGAAGCGAACAGAACACCTATGGGCACACTCATATCTCACTCGCGGATCTGGAGGTGGGCGTATACTGGATGATCTCGTGCCTAGTCCTGATCAGCGAACGGCAATTTTCATACAACCGAGAAAAGTGGCGCATCGCGATGTTACATCCGTACAAACTTCAATCGGCCAAATGCCACCATCCCGCCACCAGCCATCGAAATGTTCAGCAAAATGTGTCCCCCTGACAGAAATGCCTTAAAACGTTCGTGCATATCCTCCACTCTCCACACCCCGAAACAAATTCCACATCCCTGTTTTGGATCCACAACTCAACGGCAGAAAATAATAACATAAACATCGGGATCAAGCTGTGAATTTGTCGAAAAGTCTCCCTACAGCTATCTGGATACAAAATTAACTTGGCTCTTACGAGTGCCTAGTTGCATTAACTTGTAATAATCTCAGAGAAGGGAAGATCGGACGACTATTATCATCTTCACGCCAGCTTCGATGCTTTCCGTGAACGACATCTATACGCAAAACTATTAAGTGTGCAGCACAAGACCATCATTGACCCTGCAGCTGGGACGACGTATTTCCAACATATGCTAGGCCTGTGTCCAGGCAGTCGCAGCACATTAACCCGCGCCGTCTTTCCTGTCAAATCCTCCCACCCCGTCTCGGAGGGGGCGGTTGAAGACCCTCCCCCTATAAAATCCGAACTAAGCATCGCATGAAAACGAAAGAGGTGTCATCGGAAAGCGCTCGACGAGTAGGGTCCGGGTCCACCCCCAAAAAGAATTCCCCCAAAAGTGACGTTACCAGGGGGGGGGGGGCTAGATTTTCACGACTTGCATTATGGTTTTTTATTCTGGGGAGTTCATTTTGAGGATATATGAAAAAAAACAAAATTTATTTGGAATGAGAAAAGGACAGCGAAATCGACCAGGGCTATAATTTGTTTTGCCCCCCCCAAAAAAAAAAAAAAAATATATTTAAAAAAATTAATTTCAAGATTGAGTTTTCAAGTTTTCTTTAATTTTCCTTCTCCATTGGGTAGAGCAGACCGAGCTATGTTGTTGGAAGTCAACTTGCCCCAATAACAAAATGCTTACTTTAGCCAGAATCCTGTGTTTGCACTTTAATATGGCAAATACGCAAAATTGATATGTAGTCAAAAGCGAAAAAAAAATTAACAATTCAACTCGTACGTTTTGTTGCATCCATAACGATAACCAAATGCTGAAAGTTTCATTAAAATATCTATCCGTTAAAGCGTGACGACTGGTTGAACTTTTTTGGAGGTGAACTCACTTGACCTTGACTAACTCGTTGACCCTAGATGACCTGACCTAAACATTTTGAATCAGCATGTCAAATTGATGTGGGAAAAGGTATACCAAGTTTCGGCGATTTGGCATACCTTTTCCACTACTTGATGTCCTACTGTGGTCGGAAGGTGTTTGTCGGGCAGCAGCTAATCTCGGCCAGCCAGTTGGTAAGTCGGTACCACTTGCACGCCCACATATGCTGACTCTGCAAGTTGCTCATATGGTAGATGCTGAAAGCCCAAAATAGGATTATGCCTTGTTACTAAATACGCTCCACATTCTGCATAATGGATACAGGTCATTGTGTCTGGGCTGGCAGACCAGACACTTAATTGTGCTGACATGTATGCATTTCGTGCGCACAGAATCCCAACTCTGGACTTCGCCCTGACCGAGACCATGACAAGGCTGGCCGCATATGCCTGCTGGTGGCTCATTCCACATCACCATTAAAATGAGCATACTTCCAGCTGGCTCCATCTGACATGACCCCATTTTGAAGGTTTTCTCTACTTGTGATTTTCTTCTTCTTGCAAACCTTGAAGTCATGTGTGAAGTGTCAGTGGATTACCAGCACACCCACACCAGGTTCATGTTTATATGCCAATTGCTGCACCAGCCACACCTCTGGCCTGATCTGCCCCAAGAATATCTTGTTGAAAGTGCCATACTTTGCAGTCTGCCTAATTATGAAGGGGATATTTATTGAGTATGTAATTTATATAGAAGTTCTGAATAATCATTTCCCAAAATAAGGAATACTAGCAGGATCTTGAAGCATATTATGCACAAAATGAAACATCAATAGATATGTTCCAATCAAACAGTATGTATGTTACTGTATTTATTATTGATTTAATTATTCAACAGGATATCAGTATTTCAGTGCACTTTCTTAACCAAGGCACGGAATGGCTTCAGCACAAAAGCAATTTCTTGAACAGACCCAGATCAATAATAAAATGAAGGTATCAATTTCACATCAAAATCAAGTATTTTAACCCGCGCCGTCATTCCGGTCAGATCCTCCCACCCCGTCTCGGGGGGGTTGAAGACCCCCCTCTAAAATACAAACTAAGCATCGCACGAGAACGAATGAGGTGTCATCGGAAAGCGCTCGAGTAGGGTCCGGGTCCACCCCAAAAAAAAATTCCCCAAAAGTGACGTCACCAAGGGGGCTAGATTTTCACGACTTACATTATGTTTTTTTACTCTGGGGGGTTCATTTTTGGGGATATATGAAGAAAAAAAAGTATTTGGAATGAGGAAAGGACAACGAAATCGACCAGGGGTATAATTTTTTTTGCCTCCCCCCCACCCCACAAAAATACAATTTTCTTTTCTTTTTATTTCAAAATTTTGAATTTTCAAGTTTTCTTTAATTTTCCCTTTCCAATCTGTAGAGCAGACCGATAAATGTTGTTTGAAGTCAACTTGCAATAATAAAAAAATGCTTACTTTAGTCAGAATCCTGTGTTTGAACTGCAATATGGCAAATACGCAAAGTTTATATGTAGTCAAAAACAAACAAAAAAATGAAAAATTCAACTTGTACGTTTGTTGCATCCGTAAAGATAAGTAAACGCTGAAAGCTTCATTAAAATATCTGCATCCGTTACAGCGTGACGACTGGTTGAATTTTTTTTTGTTGGTGACCTCACTTGACATCGACTAACTCGTTGACCCTAGATGACCTGACCTAAAAATCTTGAATAAGCATGTGAAATTGATGTGGGAAAAGGTATGCCAAATTTGGGCGCGCTACCGCGCGCGGTTCGTCCGCTATCCGCGAAAAACCTGAGGGGGCGGTTGAAGACCCCCCCCCCCCCCGAGACGGGACGGGTTAATATAGGAATAGTGCAAACGGAATCAGCATGCTAAGCACGCACAAGCCAAGCATGTGGAGTTCTCTAAAATGATGAGATGTAAATCCAACACAATCCACTGAACAAAAATGCAAGTATAGGCAGCCTGCCTTCTATCAATAAGCAGGACACATACCTCCATACCTTCCTACTTACTTAAAAATTCAACCTATGTCATATCAACGACAGCAACAAACAGCGGTGTTTGTTGTCTGACCTGTGGCATAAACTTAACTTCTTATCCACAAGTCCTGTTCGTGAGCCTGCCATCTCTCCTGCCAGCATTTCAGCCAAACGTCACACACGAGGTGGCGTCATCGACGTGACGGACTCTATCCGGTTTCTAGTACGACCCAATATGTTGTGGTCATGTGGGCCTTGAGTCATCCAGTATGGAGGATATTTTTCTTCAAATCATATGTATCGTCACTCAATACATCAATTTCAGTGAAATGTAAGCATTTTTGCTTTGTCACAGCAGCCCATTTTCAAACGGTTAATGACTGAGGAAATTTAACATCCAGATGAGAACAAGAAATTATTTCATGCTGAGGATATTATTCTGGATTCAAAAAATGTACATGCCGCCTATTTTTGCAAACATGTACCTACATACCTACATTGTCATACAACAGTTGTTGAAAACATAGCTTTTTCTATGCCAGCTAGACCCAGGGCATGGTGCATGCTTCCTTGATGGACTTTGCATGTGTTATTGATGATACATGCATAATTGAACATTTATGTACAGTACAATTTTCATGCTAGGAATACCTTCGCGAAACTTTCCATGAATTGCCGTCTGATTTCCTGCAGTATGAATTCAGCATCTAGATATAATGTTTGAATGCAACACATATCTGTTTCAGGTGGCATGTCTTACTATGCAGTACCAGAACATAGACGTGGAACTGGGCAGGGAACTTTAATGAAGAAGAAATCTGGTTATGCCATTTTTATTGAGATTCTGCCCTAGCAAAATATCTTGGCACACAATAAAACATGTGTCTAAGTTGTCAAATGTTGGGGAACGAAGAGTATACTCCAGCATATTTCAAAGAAGTTGATAAGGAGAAGCCTAAAGCGAGAACTGCTTAGCCCTGCCTCTTTGTAGATAAGCAAAGTCTCCTACCATCAACTATTTCCACCATAATATTCCCACCAGCCAAAACCCTGAAACTTTTTGTTTACATCATTTGCAAGATTACTTTGATGTGTTTTCCCTCCTTTGTTTGCATGTTGACAATATATTTCCTCCATCAAAGAAGAACATTGATTGGCCTGGTCATGTTATGTCCTTTTGCTTCAAGATTTTGATACTTTTCTCTGGCAAAATAGATTAGGCTAACTAATTGTATATTAATTTCTAAAGCTTTAAATAATTAGTCGTTGTATATGACTCAATTGAATGCCTTACTTTTCGGTATTATTTTGCTTTAATCAAAGATTAAGCACATGCAATGGAAGTGAGTCATTACACTATCTTAGTAATGTTAACCCGTCCCGTCTCGGGGGATCTTCAACTGCCCCCCCCTTCAGGTTTTTCGCGGATAGTGGACGAACGGCGGGCGGCAGCGCTCCCAAATTTGGCAAACCTTTTCCTACATCAATTTGGCGTGTTGTTTCAAAAATTTTAAGTGAGGTCACCTCCAAAAAGGTTCAACCAGTCATCACGCTTTAACGGATACAGATACGTTAAAGAAACTTTCAGCGTTTGCTTATCTTTAGGGATGCAACAAATCGTACAAGTTGATTACACAATTATTTACAATTACAATTACACAAATCGTACATTTTTTTCGTTTTTGCCTAGATATACATTTTGCATATTTGCCAATTCCAGTTCAAATAAAAGATTCTGGCTAAAGTAAGCATTTTTATTGGGGAAAGTTGACTTCCCATAACGTTTCTCGGTCTGCTCTACCCATTGGAAAAGGAAAATTTTAAAAACCTGAAAACACAATTTTGAAATTTCAACAATTATTTTTGGGGGCCAAAAAAATGTTATGGCCCTGGTCGATTTCGCTGTCCTATTCTTATTCAAAATAAATTTTGTTTTGTTTTCATATATCCCCAAAATGAACTCCCCAGAACCAAAAACATAATGTAAGTCGTGAAAAGTCGTGAAAATCCCCCTGGTGAAGTCACTTTTGGGGGGAGTTGTGTCGGGGGTGGATCCGGACCCTAATCGTCGAGCACTGACGACACTTCTTTCGTTTTTGTGCGACGCTTAGTTTGGATTTTAGAGGGGGTTACTATCCGCACCATTGGGGCGCTGTATGACCGAAGCAGTCGAAGCGCCCCTAAGCCCAAATAACCAACTAACTACTAGCCGCGCCCCCCACCCGAGACGGGGTGTGAGGATCTGACCGGAGAGACGGCGCGGGTTGATAGGCATGCATTCAAACATCCCTATCAACGCCTTGTTTGTAATCTAAACTGGAAGTCTACCAAATTGCATGTTGGTAAAAATATGTTCTTAGTGCATAGAAATAACAAAAGGCCCTCATGTGAAGCATTTCCTACTAAGTTATGGTTACACTAACTTAGGGTTAAAGGTATGAGAATTAGAATAGACTGAAATGGTGGATTTATCAGTTACATTTTTGACAGAATGCACAAAGAATGAAATCAGGTGACAAATTTATCAATTCGGTACATTTACATTTAGTCCGCCCCATCTCTTCTGTCAGATCCTCACACCCAGTCCCGAGGGGGTCGATAGTGACCCCTCTCCCCTCTAATCTCCAAACTAAGCGTCACACGAAAACTAAATAGGTGTCATCGGAAAACGTTCGATGAGTAGGGCCAGACCCCTCCCACACACAAAAAAAAATCCACACAAAGGTGACGTCACTAGGAGCCAGTGTTGGATTTTCACTTCTCAGTCTTGGATTCGGAGTGTATAATTTTTGGGCTTTTCAAAGTATGGAGTGTATAATCTTGAGTAGCACTATGTAATGGAGTGTATAATTTTCTACTTTGCCAAATTATGGGGTGTATATTGAAGCACTAAGTAAGGGAGTGTATACATATTATAAATAACGAAGTGTATGCTTTTTTAATGTAGTGATGTTTCCTGGAATGGAAAATAGAAACCCGGGGGCCTCGGTAGCTTAGTTGGTGGAGCGTCGGACTCGAATCTCGCGGCCGGCGGCATTTGCAGAGTCCATCCACGAACAGTCGGTGTGATAGGTTGGCGACGCTATACAACCTTGTGGTTGAATGGGTCGTACAAATATCCAGATATTCTTCTTCAAGAATAAAACGCCTTCAAATCATTTGTTCGGTTCTTATCCTAGTGTATCGCAGACAACCAGATGGGGTCCACCACACGTCGTCTGAAGTCATCCACGTCACGTGGATGACTTATAAGCCAACTTCCTAAGCAATGGTAGAGAAAATGCCCTCAAAGGTATACTTTATCGATGTCAACCAAGTTTATATATCCACACCTGTCACTTCTGACATGCTCACACTACACAACTAATAATATTCACAACAAACCTCACGAACAGGACGTTCGTGCACGGACTGATATATGGAAAGGTCTAAAATGCTACTTGCCGACTATTGGGATATGGGTTAAGGAAAATTTTACTAAAACAATCCGTCTGAAATCTTTCATTCTCACGACCATGGGACAATTTGTTGAGATAGTGATGGAAGAGCTGATAACATTTATTGCAATCAATTCTTATTAATATTAAATGTATTTCGATGCACTTTTTAGTTCATGTCTACAATGCTTAGTTGAAGCAAGGATGGACTTGGAAGGATGAAAGGCGACTAGACGGGCGGGCAAATTGCCGCTGTAAAACCGACTATCGTCACGGACGAGCGGAAATTAGCGCCTCATTTCGCATCATGGTTGCTATAAAATACCAAAAAATGAAAATACGCTACAGGAAATCGCCAACAGGATTACGGTATATTTTTTTAAGTAATCATCATCAGGATTATGGGAAGAAATTAATAATTGAATCAGAATGAAGCTTAGAAGAGTGTATTAGAACAATTCACGTAAATCTGAATTTGTTCGGAGTGGGAAAACCTCGCGGTCGGAGTGGCATTAACACAACTATTACCGCTTGTAGATCAAGTTCGGAAGCAATATAAGTCATGAAATCAAAAGAGAGTGAAATTTCTGGTTATATGGAACTTCACTTTGGCGCAAATTCTGAGCAGGTTTTCAGAACGTTTTGGTAAATTTCAGGTAATTTTCATGTGGAAAAGCCATCCCATATCTTTTATGTATATCGCTTCTTACTGCTTTATAATATAAATGTGAACGGTTTTATCCATGTCATTTGATGCAGAACATATCATTCTTCAATGAAGCAAAAAGAAATGCATTATCCATGGCTTTTCTTGGCGATGGTTTAAATAGCTCCGGTCGGAGTGGGAACTGGAGAGCGGTGAATCCAACGAATCCAAGAACGGACCTTCGTACGCGGTCGGGCTGGCAAAGGTGAATTCCTTTATTTGGTTAGCGGTGCGTAGTGTTTTTTGTTTACTGAACGAAGGATTTTCTTGGAAGCTCTTCGTTGCTATCCGGGTGGGATTGGTTGCAAGTTTTGCTCGAGGTACGGGAGTTGGTATTACCTGAATAGGTGCCTACCTACCTATGTAAAATATATTCACGGTTATTCGAGTTATTGATTTGGATGAACCAAAGCCATAAGCGTATTGTGTGATGGGATATATTTGGATAATGCAAGGAGCAGGAAGTGAGACTATTAACCCGTCCCATCTCGGGGGTCTTCAACCGCCCCCTTAGGTTTTTTGCGGATAGCGGACGAACGGCGCGAGACAGCGCGCCCAAATTTGGGATACCTTTTCCCACATAAATTTGACATGCTAATTCAAAATTTTTAGGTCAGGTCATCTGGGGTCAACGAGTTAGTCAATGTCAAGTGAGGTCACCTCCAAAAATGTTCAATCAGTCGTCACTCTTTAACGGATACAGATATTTTAATGAAACTTTCAGTGTTTGCTTATCTTTACGGATACAACAAAACGTACCAGTTGAATTTTTCATTTTTTTCGCCTTTGACTACATATAAATTTTGAGTATTTGCCATATTGCAGTTCAAATACAGGATTCTGGCTAAAGTAAGCATTTTTTATTGGGGCAAGTTCACTTCCAACAACGTTTCTCGGTCTGCTCTACCCATTGGAAAAGGAAAATTAAAGAAAACATGAAAAATCAGAAGTTTGACATTTCAAAAAAATATGGGGGGGGGGGCAAAAAAATCATAGTCCTGGTCGATTTCGCTGTCCTTTTCTCATTCCAAATAATTTTTTTTTTCACATATCCCCAAAATGAACTCTCCACAGTAAAAAAACAATGCAAGTTGTGAAAAGTGGTGAAAAATCTAGCCCCCCTGGTGACGTCACTTTTTTTTCGGGGGGTGGACCCAGACCCTACTCGTCGAGCGCTTTCCAATGATGCCTCTTTCATTTTCGTGCGATGCTTAGTTTGGATTTTAGGGGGTCTTCAACCCCCTCCCCCCCCCGAGACGGGGTGTGGGAATTTGACCGGAAAGACGGCACGGGTTAATTGCTGCGATGTATTGCCGACCAGCGTAGGAATGAACAAAAACTGATTGTTTTGATTTTGTCTCGGAAATCCTGTTTTCACTGCCATGTTTTGAATAGTGAATGTTTTTCCTTCAACAAGAGGGCTGGGCGTCTTCAGTGCACATAGACTTTCCAGATATCATATATATGCATGCATTCAAGCATTATTTCTGCACTCATGAAATGTTCAGGGAATTGTTAGGCGCATCCTGTCCCCATCCTCCATGGAATGCCATTATACTTTTTAATCTTCTGGTCCCTCTGGCTTTCTGAAAGGATACATTTGCAGTTTAAGGTGATTTTATTTCTTGGATTTTTTTTTAATGCAAGGCGAATGTGCGCATGTTCATAATGTACCTACATGATGGAACCACACATTTTTTTGGCAAGTGTAGTTTGGTAGCAAAATCAAAAAGTGGCTTGGAGTTGGTTGGGTAATGTAGCATAAAATGTAATGTTCAAAGTGAAGAAAAAAGATGCAGCCTAGCTCTGAATCCAAGCAAGCAATTATTTAATGGAAAATTTGTAAACAATGTTTTCCTCAAACATTTTTTAATAAACAGCCTATTCTAGCCTAACGTAGCCTATGCTAGCTGGACCATTTCTTTATTTAAGAATCTTAGAAATCCTGAAAGATTCCCATAGAAGCTTAATAATTGTCTAACTTACAAGACAACCTTAATCTAACATAACTTAGCCAAACCTAATATGTTTGTATGCTTCATGGAGCTAGGATGTGTGTAAAACTTGGCTCATCCGCAATATTTTTGGTATTTTGGGGAAATGCTACCCTTTGCAGCTTACCAGTTGTGTGGATGCCACTCTGGCTCTCAGTGTTCAGCCATATATTCTTCTGGGTACATCTGGACTCTGTTCTGATGTTTTTCACAAATGAAGAGCATACATGAAGGCATGGGTGGCTGTTTATTAATTCACCTGCACTGCACCAGACAATTACACATGCACAGATGGAATGCTATGGAATGCTATGGAATATTGAATGATCAGCGGCGTTAAGGTTGTATGCAGACTGAGTGATCCATGTTTTGACATCTGTTGTACTTATGCATGCTATCAAGCTGGTGCTCTTCCAATCTGGCTGGCATCTTATTTTCAGCTCCACTACTGCCTCCTCTTGGAATGTTCCTGCAGATGACCTGAAATAACAGATGTGCATTTTCCTCACTTATGTTGGAAAGTTTATGTGGTAGGGGACCCAGTGTGACTGAACATTATAATGATTACTAGGACTGGAAGAGCATCTTTTTATCAGCCCTAGATCACCAAATGTTATAGGCCCCATAGCATGCTGCTTCCTCTCCACACAACTTATCACTATTGTATAAGGACATCTAGTTGTATATTGTTAGTTAAGCATATCTTTATCCAGCAATGCAAGGAGTGTATTTATTTTAGGAGTGTATTATTCTTTGGATGGCAAAAGTTCCAAAAAAGAGCCATTTTTCCAAAGCTGCTAGGGGCCCTATAGTTTCACGACTTACATTATGTTTGTGGTTCTGGGGGGGGGGTCATTTTGAGGGAGATTTGAAAGCAAAAAATATTTGGAATCAGAAAAAGAAAGCGAAAGAGACCAGGGCCATACAATTTTGGCGGCCCAAAAATCAGCAATTTTTTTCATTTCAAATTTTTTAGTTTTCCAGTTTTCTTCAATTTTCCTTTTCTAATGGGTAGAGCGAACCGAAAAACGTTGTTTAAAGTAAACATTCTCTATTTTTTAAAATGCTTACTTTTGCCGGAATCTTCTATTTGAACTTTAATAGGCAAATATGCCAAATTAATGAGTAAGGAAAAGCGAAAAAAGAAAGAAAAATTCCTCTGGTACGTTTTGTTGCATCCCTAAAGATACGCAAATGCTGAAACATTCATAAAAATATACGTATTCGATAAAGCGTGACGACTGGTTGAACTTTTTTGGAGGTGACCTCACTTGACCTTAACTAGATGACCCTAGATGACCTGACTTAAGAATTTTGACACATCCCAAATTTATGTGGGAAAAGGTATGGCAAATTTCGGCGTGCTTCTGCGCGCGTTCCTTTAACACGCGCCCTGGAGGGGGGGGGGGGCGAAATCCGCCCACCCCTTCGGTTTTTCGTAGATAACTCCATATTGTACCGGCCGATATACGCCCAATGTATCCCGTACCAGCTTAGAAATGACAGGCGCATTGTTTAAAACAAGAAAAGTGAAAATCGACCGAAAAGTTTTCAAGTTAGGGGCCGTTGAAGTACAAACAATTCACAGCGCCAGACCACAAAAATCGGCGCTGATGCGCTTCCCGTATATTGGCAATAGGGAAGTGTTCTTGACAACACTAGCGACTTGTTTGATGCATATTGTTATGCTATATGATTTAAAAGTCATGTTAGGTCGCCGAGGTCAAGTCAGGTCAAGTTCATGACAGGCTAATGGAGCCAAACTTAGTCAACTGGAATGTGTCATAAATGCAAATGACTGTCATGTGATTGATGTCACTTTACATGTTACTCCCTATACATCCCGAAATCTACTGTTTGTCATTGTGTGCCTAAGCATTTCCATCCTTTATTCATGTATTTCACTCCTTTATTTGCGAAGCCGATTGTGCCGAGCCGCCCAACGGAGCAGTCGGGATGGGAGCCCGGTTCCGGTAACTGGAGCAGGTAATGACCTAATAAAGTGTTCCTATATAGGTGACCTGAGGTCAAATGGCGGATCTGACATCTGTATTGCATCATTAGTAATGTCCAAAACATCATTAATGCCAATTTTGGAGCATTTAAACACAACCACAGTGATCCATAACAATGGCAAGCCAAGCCACGCAAAACCATAAAATTTTGTTATTTTGACCTCTTTTGACCTTGAAGATATTGACCTAAGGTCATGCACTTTGCACACAATAGAGATCACTATCGTGCCCATCCACCCTGTGAATTTCGTTGCCCTAGCCTTCATAGGAGCTGAGTTCGTAGGGCGGCGGATTCCGCCCCCCCCTCTCCAGGGCGCGTTATTTTCAGAGGCCCTCCAGGGCGCATGTTAATATTCGCGGAGAACTATTGGGGGTCGTGAACGACCCCCCCCTACGAGAGACGGCGCTGGTTAAAGAAGTTTTTTCTCATATATATATATATAGTGGGCGGGATACAAAATATGTTAACCAGTTTGTACATTTCTCTGTGATATCCTAAAACTCGGTCTGGAATACAAGCATACTCCTTTTTGTAGAACAAGTAGCGTTGTTCTCCCCATAGGGAGACATGTTCAAGTTTATTGATGAAAAGTATCGAGTCTTTTGGAATTTGAGGCATTATATACGTTTTATTTAGGTGATAGGAGTATGACTGCTCGAAATCCTGACCTGTGCAATTTAAGTATATGTCTGAAGCCCAGTATAAAGGAGAGGTTATCATGAGATAACAAGTGAGTGATGCCTATATTTAGGTTGATTTTTCCAGCGATGATGATGTGATGTATGCAAAATGGCAAGCATACATAAGAAGTCCCTGAGCCATTTTTGATCATAATGTTGTTTTTCTCGTGTTTTCTGATGTGATTTCAGCAAATTTGACACTCATTCAGTCGGACACTGAAAACTATATATAGATATAAGGACTTTAAGTTTAAGTACTTCAACCTAAGAAATTAGTCGAAGAAAAAATATCAAAACATTTTTTAAACAACAAAATAATTTGACTACAGATACATGCAGGGGCGTCGCCACCGGGGGCAGGGGGCAATTTCCTCCCCTGCCGTGAGACTGGGGGGCGCCGCCCCCTGAAATTTGAGGAGGCCCCCAGGACGAAAAGTATACCCCAGGACGAACAGGAGGCCCCCAGGACGACAAAGAAACCTTCAGGACGAAAAGAAGGCCCCAGGACGAAAAGGAGCCCCCAAGACGAAAAAGAGATTCTACAAATTATGGGCCTACAGAAGGAGGCCCATAATTTGAAGAAAAAAGAAGTCACCTAGGAGAGGGTAGGAGGCCACAGAAATCAAGAGTGCCAACTACTGACACGGAGGCCCACAGGACGAAAAGGAGGCCCCCAGGACAAAGGAGGCGCCCAGGACGAAAAGGAGGCGACCAGGACGAAAAAGAGGCCACCCAGGACGAAAAAGAGGCCCTCCAAGACGAAAGGGAGGCCCTCCAGGACGAAAAGGAGGCCCTCCAGGACGAAAAGGAGGCCCTCCAGGACGAAAAGGAGGCCCTCCAGGACGAAAAGGAGGCCCTCCAGGACGAAAAGGAGGCCACCAGAACGAAAAGGAGTCCCTCCAGGACGAAAAGGAAGCCCTCCAGGACGAAAGGGAGTCCCTCCAAGACGAAAAGGAGGCCCTCCAGAACGATAAGAAGGCCCCCAAGACGAAAAAGATATTCTGCAAATCACTGGCCTCCAGGAGGAAGCCCATAATTCGAAAAAGAAGTCACCTAGGGGAGGGTAGGAGGCTCCAGAAATCAAGAGAGTGTCAAAAATTGACACGGAGGCTCCCAACATTGCAAAGGAGTCTCAATACGGGAAGGGAGCCTAATCAAATGAGATAAGGCCCTAAGCCGGAAAAGAAAGCCAGTGGATATGAGATGAGGTTTCGGAGCAGGGACGTCGCTACCGGGGTGAGGGCAGCGGTGGCAATCGTCCCCACCCCTTGCCTTAAGACTTGGGGGGATGCGCCCCTTGTAAGTTGAGGCGACCACTATGCGGAAATGCATAATACAAAAAGGTGAGCAAGGAGCTCGACGGGACAGAAGATGATGCTGTCGAGGTGGATCCAAGACTGATAACGAGGCCCCTAGGAAATAGGAGTACTCTAGAAGGGAAAATTTAAGACAAGGACGCAAAAGCAACCTACCAAGAGGATAATGAGGCTCCAAACACAGATGAGGATGACTCCAAAACGTGAAAGGAGTTCCATAATTTTAAAAAGGAGTCACCTAGGAGAGGGTAGGAGGACCCAGAAAACAAGAGAGGGCCAACAATTGGCACGGAGGCCCCCATAATTCCAAAGGAGACCCCAATAGGGGAAGGGAGGCCCTAGAAAGTGAGAGGAGGCCCTATGACGGAAAAAAGCCAGTGGATATGAGATGAGGTTTCGGAGACGCAAAAATAGGCACCAAAACGAGTAAGGCTCCACCAGAATAGAAAAGTATGATCCAGAGACATGGCAGGAGGCACCTAATGCGGAAGAGGACGACAGAAGGTTGGAAATAAGACCCCATGATGAACGAGGAGGCCCTAAAGTTGGAGAGAAAGGCCATTGGATAAGCGAGATTGCTCCCAGGCGGAAAGGAAGCTTCGCAGATGGCCAAGAAGGTCCCCGGGAAATAACAAGACCACTGAGATAAGAAAGGTTGTGTATAATTTGGAAGAGGAGGAGCCTGGGAGAGAAGAGGAGTCCACCAGGAGATAAGATACCACTCTTAAGATGGGCGATGTTCGAATCAAAACGCAGAGCAAGAGGTCCCCAAGACGTAAGAGGAGGCCACTAATTTGAAAAAGGACTCTAGAAGAGAAACGAGGGCACTGCCGGACTCGAGAGGAGTCACCCAAAAAAATAGTATGTCTGCAGGACTGAATGAGGTCCCGAAGACCAGAAAGATTACCAAGAAAATGAGAGGAGGCCCTTAAGATGGGAGTGGTAACAGGTGTGAAGTGAGGTTTCCAAAATTGAAGACTCCCTCAAGACTGGCAAGGCTTTGCCAGGATTAAGGAGGAGGCCCCTAATTTGGCAGATAATGCTCCTGGGACATGAGGGGAAGCCCCATATCATGGTAATGGGCCCGAGGATGTAAGAGAAGGCCCTTCAAGACGAGAGAGGAAGACATTGAATATAGAGGAAGGTAGGACATAAGACATTGAAAACCGGTAGTCTTCAGGAAATGGGACTAGATACTTGAGGCATATAATTTGCATATAATGCATATAAATAAAAGGCATATAATTTGCGACATGAGGCATATAATTTGCAAGAACACCCTTAGAGATGGTAAACGTCGTGCCGGGGTGTTTCACATTTTAGGCATGGACCAAAACAATCCGGCCGGGGACCCTGAAGATCACGCTGAGCCTGGGTGTACCAAACATTTATGACCGGACCATGAAAATAAATATAGTGGAACGACGGGTCGTACCATTCCACAACAGTCAATGGGACCAAAACAAATGAAGACAGAGCAACGAAAAACACTCCTGACATGAGTCCAACTCTGAAAAACACTCACAAAAACACACAAAAACAAACAAAAAACGCTCCAACTCTGGGGCCCAACAATGATGCCATACCCCTAAAACGTTTTAGACCCGAAAAAAAGTGTCGAGGCAGCTAAAGCTCGCGCTAGGGATCCAAGAAAATGACGTCGGGGCCCAAAAGATCACAGTGGACTATATAAAAAATCACGTCGCAGCCCTTGAAAATCACCCTCGAGGCCCAGAAGGGCGCGCCGGGCCCCAAAAGTCGCAGCTGCTCCAAAAATAAATTCTTAATCGGAATGTCACTCTGGGACAAAAATGTACTCCTTCAGTGGCCACAGTGGCATATCAAAGGGGAGAATTCCTCCTTTATCCTGAGGCATAAACTCTCAAGGATCGTGCCGGGCTCCAAAACTCGCGCTGGGGTCACCAAGATTCGCGTCGGTTCACCAGAATTCGCGCAGGGGTATCCAAATAAGTGCTCGGGCCCCCGAAAACTCGTCCCGAGGCTCGAAAACTTGCAATGGGAACCGCCAAAATCCTGTTGGGGCAACAGCTAAGTACAACACTTCCCACAAACTCAAATCTATCTCCCAAAATATCGCGCTCGGGACCCACAATTCCCATTGGTAGTCCTGTCGAAGCTCCACAAATTTGGCGTTTATGCCCACACGTAAGAACAGTGTGACCACAAAAACCAAATCGGTATCCCAAAAAAATAAGGCTGGAGCCTTCCAAAATAAGAATGGATTTAACAAAATGAATATCCTGTTCAAGAACATGGCTCTGGAGCGCCGAACATGCAACCAGGTGCCTTCACAAATTGCGTATGACAGTGAAGAACATAACGTATCTTTAAAAATTCGAGGTGAGATGCAAAAACGTGGCGCCAGGGACTTGAAAAATCAGGCCGGGATTCGGAATTTACAACAACAACAAAAACTCCACACAAATCTCATTGAGCCCAAAAACACTGGCGTTGGGTCCCCGGAACCACGCGCCTCGGCGTGATAAATCGCGCTGGGACTAAGAAGCACCGCACCGAAGCCACAAA
Organism: Imbricaverruca yamaguchii; assembly: GCA_034440575.1. Classification (NCBI taxonomy): domain Eukaryota; kingdom Metazoa; phylum Arthropoda; class Thecostraca; family Neoverrucidae; genus Imbricaverruca; species Imbricaverruca yamaguchii. The sequence continues at coordinate 25,990 of JAOTOL010001554.1, read as the reverse complement.
ATCGTACTGGAGCTCCACAAAGGTGCGTCAGAAGCCCCAAAAAACACAACAGGAACCTGAGAGCATAACGGGGGCCGACATTACAACTGGCCCTCCAAAACGCACATAGTCTCCCAAAAAGCGACAGGGCCTTAATGCATGCGTTGCAGTCATAAATAAACATACCTGGACCTCTAAAAAAAAGTACACAAGAAGCTCTTATGGCAAACAGAGGTCATAAGGACGCACCAGGTCCTGCAAAAGAGGCCGCGACCGCAAATGGCAACATGGTTCCAAAACGAACAAAAGCACCGGGCGTTACATGAAGACATCGGGATCTTCGAAAATGCCATGACTCGTTTAAAAAAAAATTATCGGTGTCGAAAAAAGCAACAACAAACTGAAACGAGGAGGGGTTTCGAAAATGCATTAGGCCGCTGCGCAGAAAGACGCAGCGGGTCCAACAAAGAACACTGAGGAAGGGCCTCGGTTCGACAGCCATTCTCGGAGAATAGCAACAAAGATATCAGGTGCGTCAAAGCTGAGCGGAATTTGCATTTCATAGCTACCAGAAAATGTAGGAGGTAGGAAATTATTGATCGGATTTAATTACTGGACTTTTCGCAGCGAGCGCCCATACTAAGCGTTGCAGCACGTCAAATATGGCGCAAGTTTATCATGTGACAGTAATTAACAAAAGGCAGAAGGCCTACCAGAAACCGCAGCATCGTACGAAGTGTTGCGAATGCACCGAATGCGCAAAATGAGTGTGCACGTGCACAGACGTCGGCGTCGTAGCGACCACGTGATATGAATTGGATGCCTGAAATTGGGAAACTTTACATTTCAAAGTGATGGGTAATGTATTTTAAATTCCCGTTGGGCGTTTAATACATTTTCTAAACTCCTGCTCTTTTAGGGTTTTGTTGTTTTCATGCACCGATAATATTTTTACGTGTCAGGGCGTTTTCGAAGATCCCGATGTGCTTATTCCCCTGGTCCTTTTGTTCGATTTGGAACAATTTTGCCTTTTGTGGTTCCAGCCACTTTTTCAGACCCTTGTGCATTAGCATGGTCCCTGCGTGCCTTAGGAGCTTCCAGTGTACTTTTTAGAGCTCCATGTATGAGCTTTAGAGCTCCATGTATGTTTATTTAGGTCTGCAACGCATGTTTTAAGCCACTGTCAATTTTTGGGAGATTGTGTGCTTTAGAGCGTCAGTTGTATCTTCGGCCCCCCTTGTGCTCTTGGGGTCCCGCTGTGTTTATTTGGGGCTTCTAACGTACATTTGTGGGCCCTAGTTCGGTTTTGGGGCTTCGGAACGATTTTTCTGTGTCCCAGCCTGACTTATCGCTCCCAGGTGTGTGGTTCCAGGTACCCAACGCCAGTTGTCTGGCCTCAATGCGATTTTTGTGGATCGTTTCTGATTTGTTCTCTCTCAAAAGTCCGAATTCCGGCCGGACATTTAGAGACCCCGGCGCCATGTATTTGTATCCCATCTCGATTTTTCGAGATTCGGTATGTTTTTCGGCGGTATACACAATTTGTGAAGGCATCTGGTAATATGTTCTGTGTTCCAGAGCCACTTTACTGACCCTGACATTTATTTTTTGGGAATCCCTCCTAATTTTGGAGGGCTCCAGCTTGACATTTTCGGATACCGATCCGGTTGTTGTGGAATAGGTGTAATTTCAGCAATGTGAGTTTATTTTTCAAGGGATACCAAAATGAAACCGTAGAATTGGGTGGAGAGTTATGGTTGAAATCCGCCGAATCAGGAAGGATAGTGGTAGATTAGCCCCCTCCACAGGATAATTCAGTTGATCACTAATCGTTTCATTTCGATAGGGCCCCTGTGGCAAAATAGCGGTCGAAATCCCAGGCGCGTGAATTTATTCGCGAAGAAGTTGTTATTTTAGCTTGTTTGACAGGTGCCTTGCAGCCAGCTCCCAATGTTAGAAAAAAACGAAAATTCCTAAGATTCCAATCAGAAAACCAATGCAACGCACTTCTTGTTTTCACTTTCGCGAAATTATCGTCTTGGGACTGAGAAATGATCGCTTAAGCTTCGCTTAGGGCATCAAGCTGGTGGTAATAAATAACTGTAGTGATGAATCCAACTATATTCAGTTATTCTTGGAGGACATAAAAGTGGGTTGATCAATGGGAGATATCTGTAAGATATGCTTAGCATCAGCCTCGCTGCAATCTAGAGGGCAGCGGGAAGACTTTTTTTGTGAGAGAAAGCATTTAGATGTTGGTTGTTTTTGACACTCAGGTATTTATCCACATATCACTTATTTATGCCATAGTATGGCCCAGTTTTCAGCGAAAAATAATGATTATTGCTATTGCGTGTTGAGTAAATAATGCACCATGCCAAGAACAAACAGTACATTCTTATGAAATCTACATTAATATGAAATGAAAAGGCCTAAAACAATATGAGGCCCTAACACAATGGAGGCCCTTTTTCGGGCAGCAGGAGGCCCCCTTTCGATCTTGCCCCCTCCCCCCTGGAAGAATTTCGTGGCGACGCCACTGGATACATGCGATCCTACCTCGACAACATATGGGAAGTGTGGGGAAAACTTTTTAGGCCCAGTTTTCAGCGAAGAAATAATGATTATTGCTATTGCGTGTTGAGTAAATAATGCACCATGCCTAAATGTAATGAAAAATAGTGTACAATTATCAATGCAAATTAATGCAACCCAACCTAGCATATTGAGGTTGGACGGGCCTCAACCTATCAATGTTGAATCACTTAAGCACACTGATAGTGCAATACTTGAAACCTACTGATATTGGATTACCTAAATATGGGGCGTGGACGCTGGTCCAACGGTCAAAGAGGCCTCCTCGATCCTTTCCGCCCAGTCCCAGCCCCTCCCAGTCTAGTTCGAACTCCCCACCTTCCATCCCCCATCCGCCCTCAAACCTACCCTCACCTCCCTCACGCCCCACCACCACCTACAAACCCAGCCTCTCCACCCCCTTCCTACCTGACCCTCCCCTTTCCTCAGTCATACCCACCGATGCCCAATCCATGTCCAACCTCTCTATACTCGCCCCCGCCTCCAATCAGACATCCTCACGTACCACAACACCACCCAATGTACAACAATCCTTACCACCCACATCCATGCCACCCACCTCCAACACAACCATTACCAACGCAAACTATTTTGCATACATGAGTACCGCTAGCGGTTTGTCTCCAAGAGACAAAGCTTTCTCCTCATGCACATTTCCACCTGAAAGACTACACTGCATTGCGTAAGGATATTGCTTCTCGCACTGTGGCGCACGGCGAAGTCCTTATTGCCGTGCACAACTCTGCTCCCTTTCACGAAATATCTATCTCTTCGAATATTCAGTGTGTTGCTGCTCGTATAAAAGTATCTCGACACACCGTTACCATATGCAGCATATATTTACCGCCGGGAGAGATCCTTCCACTTTCTGAGCTGTGTCAAATGGTGGGGCAGCTCACGCCACCGGTGATGGTGTGCGGAGATTTTAACGCGCATCACCCTCTTTGGGGTTCAACCATAGTGACTAGCCGTGGACGTGCTATGGAGCGTTTTGTACGAGATTTCCCACTCTGCGTCCTTAACACAGGAAGGCCAACGCATTTTACATTGCCCACAGGTCAGACCTCCGTGCTGGATCTCACCCTCTGCAGCCCAGAAGTTGCACCGTTTTTAGAATGGACAGTAGATGACGTCCCGTGCAACAGTGACCACTTCCCTGTTTGGTCTCGCTTTGTTCACCATGTTTTTGTAAGCCGACGACCCCCCAGGTGGACATTTAACAGAGCCGACTGGGATTCTTTCCAAGCAAGTCTTGAGTGTACCCTACGCGACCACTCCGACGAATCTGCTATCTCCGTGGAGACGTTCACAGCAGATGTGGTGCGGAGTGCTCAACGGACATACCTCGCTCAACGGGAACATCAGTTCGCGTGCCCGTCCCATGGTGGTCGGAAAGGTGCCGAGAGGCCTTGATTGCTAGGAAGAGAGCACTTCGTGTTTTTAATAGAAATAGCTGTACGCAAAACTTAATAGCTTTCCAAAAAGCGCGGGCAGTCGCCAGACGTATCATCACCGAAGCAAAACGAGACTCGTGGAAAGCGTATGTCAACACTTTAAACCGTTCCACACCATTGTCATCTGTATGGTCCCGCATAAAACGCTTCTCCGGAAGGTATACGCCACTTCCACTCCCCACCCTGCATATGGCTGGCCGAGACATCGACCCGGAAGAAGTGGCCGACGAGATCGGACGAGCTTTATCAGCACGATCGAATAATAGTAATAGTGTGTACTTCTGAAACTACAAGGCTCGTTGGGAGGCACGCACCATTGATTTTTCAACCACAAACCTCCTTGAATACAATACTCCATTTACTATTTCCGAACTGACTGCAGCTGTCAGTACTCTGAAGAGTGTAGCAGAGGGTACCGATACATTGCACAATGACATTATCAAACGTTTGCCTGCAAAAGCCTTCGAAACCCTCCTGAATACACTAAATTACATGTGGACAACCGGTACATTTCCATCTTCGTGGCGGAGGGCAATCGTAGTGCCTATACGTAAACCAAACAAAACAGGAACGGACCCACTGCATTATCGCCCCATCTCGTTAACCTGCTGCCTATGTAAGTTGTTTGAAAAGATGGTGAATGTCAGACTAACGTGGTTTTTAGAACACAACAATCTCCTCATTGTGATACAGTGGTTTTCGAAAACACCGCAGCATGCTTGACCACGTTTTAACACTCGACTCTGTGGTGCGCTCTAGTTTTAGGAAGAAATGCCACACAGCTGCGATATTTTTCGACATTGACGGAGCATATGATACTGCATGGAGACACGGTATTCTCATGAAATTGCATTGCATGGGTATCCGAGGCTCCATGTGATTTTTCCTGAAAAATTTCTTAGCTTCCAGGACTTTCTGTGTCAGAGTAGGAGGTTTCCTCTCTGGCACATTCCAACATGCGCCGTAAGTTATTAGGGGCCAGGTACGCATGTAATGTGGCACAAAACCGAAAGAATCCAGCCTATCAGTGGATATTCGCTAGGACACCAAGGGCACGTCAGGGGGCCCATATGCAACGTGGATTGCCGTTCTCCATTCGTATGGCCTCGACCCTTCGTAATTGTAGTATTAGACCGGGCTGTGTGGCACGTAATATTACGCCGACCACTCCCCCTTGGCAGGTTGTCCCAGTACAAATTAATGTCACTTTGTCATGTTCAAAGAAAGGACAGGAGAGCTCCGAGGAATTCCGCACTCTGGCATTGGAAAAGATATACGAATTCCGTGATTTCTCTCGGATTTAGACGGACGGTTCCAAGACCGACTCGGGTGTTGGATGCGCTTACGTCGGTCGACACGGTGTTGGGTCTTTTAGTTTACCAACACAAGCATCGATTTTCACTGCTGAATTGTACGCAATTCTTAAAGCCCTGTACTCTATACAAGAAGACCTGGCCACCAAACACGTGATCTTCACAGACTCCTTGACCAGTCTCCAGGCATTGAAAGCATTCAACCAGGATAACAGACTTGTTCGTAGGATTACACGAGTCGTCAAAGCCATAAATGACGTCAACAGAATTTTCATCTTCTGCTGGATTCCCAGCCATGTCGGAATTGCTGGGAATGAAGCTGCTGACATGACTGCCAAGCACGCCCTCACCAATGGTCGGGAGGTCCACTTACGGCTCCCTCCAAGATATTTTTATCCTACAATATTGTCAAGTATACGGTTAATATGGCAACGAGCATGGAATTCAAAGTGTAGTAAGCTGAGGGCTTTGAAGCCAGTCCTAGGATTGTGGAGGTCCTCGAGCCGGGCACAACGACGGGAGGAAGTAGTACTTTGCAGACTAAGGATAGGTCATACCTTCGCGACACATAACTACATACTTACCGGTGATGACCCACCTTTATGCCCACGCCGTTCAGATCCGCTTACCGTTTATCATGTTCTAGTAGGTTGCGTACTTTTAGAACCACCGCGACGCCAGATTTTAGGACAGCAGGACACACACTACCCTGCATACGCTAATAGGAAACTACTCTGAAGTCGTGACGTCTGGGAGCATTTTTACTTTCCTTCAACAAGCACGCTTTGATGTAGTATATCACCGATCCTAACGATTACTAGTTGCTGTCGGTAAACACAGTTATGGGCGCAAAATGACCCTGGTAGTCGACGCGCCTCTAAACTCCAATTCATCATCAGTGTCTACATATTCTCCCAAGATGCTCGTATAGGCCTATGATGCACCAGGCTGACACTGTTGTGATCGGTCCTTTTCTGTCCGTGGAAGGCTTCGTAAGTTTGGTTGATCCCTGGATGAACTATTTTGTGGCAGTCAATCTCATGGCATGTGGTGAACATGTGTACCATTTCAGCGAGTTTGTCTCCGTCCCTCGGTGATGAGTTTGGCTCGACGTCACAGACACTTCTACATTCTGCCCTTGTCGTCTGGACGGTGGGATCTGAAGTGGAGTGGCGGTATGTGGCTCTGAATGTGGGATTTCCAAATACACGACGTCTTGAGTCCTGTCTCAATGCGTCCCGCTTCAACGCCAAGACACGGGGGTCTGTTGTTGCATTGTGCTATTGCGATCTGAATGGATGATCCAGGCTGTTCGAGTGATGTGGTTGTGCAAAGCGTGGAGGCATTACTCCACCATCTGAATAGCCTGAGACCAACCATCCAGTTCCTGATGAAATAAAACAACAAGGAAAGACCCAGGTTTCTTGATGTCAAATTACTGAAACAGGGCTCCAGACCCTTGAGTTTAGGAAGCAGACAGAGACGGAAGCGGAACACAAAAATGAGAAATACATGCACTGCACTCCAGATAAATGACCCAAACAGCTTACGTGATGATCGACCAAACATCCCAACATTGACAGGGCCAGAAAGAAGGCAGCTTACAACGACATTCATTCAAAGTAGAGTAGGCGCCTACAAGTAGAGTGGACGCTTATCTAAAAAACGTTTTGAATCTGTCGACACCACAACACCAGAACATTCTCCAGAAGTGACGCCTCTCGCCAACGGACACCATCCAAGGCCCATCACACCAGCACAAAGGAGAACGCCAAGAACTGCGAACACCATTATGCGACTGTGGAAGATCATACAAAGAGGATACCGGACACCCACACCAATTGGGGTGACCGACCAGAAGACCATCAGACAAGCCCGGTGCGCAGTGAACGGTCGGGTGGCGTTGCCGAGCACGCAGTGATTTAACCAACCCCCGGGGCGACACAAGCAGCCTGGAGTGTGTACCATACTGGAAGACAAGCAACATCGAAAAGAAGCACACGGCTATTTATCGCTAATTCCACCAGCGAGCTAAATATACGCATCGGTCCATGTAGTTGACGGTGCTCGGGAAAACCACCACACGATCCGAATAAAATCCACCGTCCACGTGGCTTCAGGATAGCTTATCCTGGGGCCCCACGAAGTTGGTTTGGTAGCAGGCTTGAAGGTTTTCCTTCATCATTGGCTTACATGCAATTTTACCGGTTTTCTCTAAGCTATTTTGCAAGTCTCATGGTAATATAACTAATTTGACGTTTAATTGAAAGATATATTCTTCAACTTCAGCAAAGTGCATCCTAAATGACCCAGTAACAACCTTCCTGTCAGACAATGTGCCGTTTCCGGCAGGCTGACCATTAAGTGCCTCCAAAATAAAGGGATTTTCCTCAATATTGGTAGGCTGCCTCTACCGTAAATTTTAGCTGGTCCAGTTGTCACCCTCGTTCAAGGGCGGAATAAAGACAGCCGGTGGGGGCTCAGCGCGCCAAGGCTTCTTCCCAGTGGTATGAAAGTTTCTGAAAAGTAAACACAGAAGACCGCCTGAAATGATCTGACCGACCCCTACACCACAACAGAAGGCCAACTGTAGACATAAGAGGTCCCATAGCCGCCACAGGAAACCAGCAGCTGCCCATAGCTGCCACAGGAAACCCATAGGCGCCTCTGGCTGAAAAATTCGAGGGGTTGGGGTGCACTGGATAGTCTCTACGAGTTGCTTTGGATATCACATTAAAAAATGGCGTATACCTTCCGGAGAAGCGTTTTATGCGGGACCATACAGATGACAATGGTGTGGAACGGTTTAAAGTGTTGACATACGCTTTCCACGAGTCTCGTTTTGCTTCGGTGATGATACGTCTGGCGACTGCCCGCGCTTTTTGGAAAGCTATTAAGTTTTCCGTACAGCTATTTCTATTAAAAACACGAAGTGCTCTCTTCCTAGCAATCAAGGCCTCTCGGCACCTTTCCGACCACCATGGGACGGGCACGCGAACTGATGTTCCCGTTGAGCGAGGTATGTCCGTTGAGCACTCCGCACCACATCTGCTGTGAACGTCTCCACGGAGATAGCAGATTCGTCGGAGTGGTCGCGTAGGGTACACTCAAGACTTGCTTGGAAAGAATCCCAGTCGGCTCTGTTAAATGTCCACCTGGGGGGTCGTCGGCTTACAAAAACATGGTGAACAAAGCGAGACCAAACAGGGAAGTGGTCACTGTTGCACGGGACGTCATCTACTGTCCATTCTAAAAACGGTGCAACTTCTGGGCTGCAGAGGGTGAGATCCAGCACGGAGGTCTGACCTGTGGGCAATGTAAAATGCGTTGGCCTTCCTGTGTTAAGGACGCAGAGTGGGAAATCTCGTACAAAACGCTCCATAGCACGTCCACGGCTAGTCACTATGGTTGAACCCCAAAGAGGGTGATGCGCGTTAAAATCTCCGCACACCATCACCGGTGGCGTGAGCTGCCCCACCATTTGACACAGCTCAGAAAGTGGAAGGATCTCTCCCGGCGGTAAATATATGCTGCATATGGTAACGGTGTGTCGAGATACTTTTATACGAGCAGCAACACACTGAATATTCGAAGAGATAGATATTTCGTGAAAGGGAGCAGAGTTGTGCACGGCAATAAGGACTTCGCCGTGCGCCACAGTGCGAGAAGCAATATCCTTACGCAATGCAGTGTAGTCTTTCAGGTGGAAATGTGCATGAGGAGAAAGCTTTGTCTCTTGGAGACAAACCGCTAGCGGTACTCATGTATGCAAAATAGTTTGCGTTGGTAATGGTTGTGTTGGAGGTGGGTGGCATGGATGTGGGTGGTAAGGATTGTTGTACATTGGGTGGTGTTGTGGTACGTGAGGATGTCTGATTGGAGGCGGGGGCGAGTATAGAGAGGTTGGACATGGATTGGGCATCGGTGGGTATGACTAAGGAAAGGGGAGGGTCAGGTAGGAAGGGGGTGGAGAGGCTGGGTTTGTAGGTGGTGGTGGGGCGTGAGGGAGGTGAGGGTAGGTTTGAGGGCGGATGGGGGATGGAAGGTGGGGAGTTCGAACTAGACTGGGAGGGGCTGGGACTGGGCGGAAAGGATCGAGGAGGCCTCTTTGACCGTTGGACCAGCGTCCACGCCCCATCATCGTGTGTTGGTCGGGGGGGGCCTCTGGTGGTCGAACGGCGTCACTCGTGGACGGTGGAACCTCGGTCGCATGCCTTGTGGACGGGGCGACGAGTAAACCGAAGGAGCGAAGAACCTCACTTAGTGCTGCAACAAGTTCATTTGTTTCAGCTGTCTGTACTCGCCGTGGAACCGAAGTGACATTTTTAGTTTTGGTTGCATACGATATTCTCGGGTGTGTGCGATCGTATAGATCCCGAGCTTCGCGAAATGTTACCTTTTGATTGTGTTTGGTGGATATAATTTCCTTCTCCTTAGAGTAGCTAGGGCAGGCACGGTCGAACGATGTGTGGGTATTCTGTCCTCTGTCGCAGTTGACGCAGAATGGCACTTCTGATGTACATTGGTCGCTACTATGGTCTGGGGAGGCACACTTGCTACACACAGGACGATTTCTACAGTATTGGTTAGTATGTCCATATTTCTGACATTTAAAACAACGCATTGGGTTTGGAAGAAAAAGTCGCACCTTGACCCGGATGTACCCCTCCCGGATCTCAGAGGGCAAGTCAGTTAAATCGAAAGTCAATATGACATTGCTTGTGGCGATCAGCTCTGCACCTCGTCTCGCCTTCATTTTTCTGGCTCCTATCACGCCGAACTCAGATAGCCCATCCACTATCTCTTCCTCCGGTACGTCCTTGAGGTCATAACATTTGATAATTCCACGACATGTATTTTTGGTTTGGTGGGGTTCGACCCTCATCTGGATGCTCTCATCGACTTTCCTGCCACCTTTCCGCACACAATATACAAACTCTGTCATTCCCAGTGCCTTCTGTGCTTCTCCTACTTGAGCAAACTCTACTTCAATAGCCTTTAACTTTTCGCAGCGGATGATGCTCCCAAATCTGTCGCATCCGTCTCGCCTCTGGAAAGGGGACAATAATGCAATGTTCTTGGTGAGTCCTCGGAAGATGAGGATGCGGGGGACATTCTAACTTTTAGACACACTCCCACCTGTGAGGGGTTGGGCGATGGTCTGGCCCCTACGCGAGGGACCAGGAGGATTTATTTGGTTTGGAGATGCCATGCGCTGTTCTTGGTTTCGGCTCCTCGGGCGCCCCACCCCTAAGGGGCCCTACTGGGGGGACGCCTTGGTCCCGCGAACGGGAGGTCGTCAGGCGCCCGAAGAGCTATACGGGGCAGGCGGTGCCTTCACCCGGCCGGGAGAGAGAGACTCACCACCCCGACCAGGATCCAGCGCCGCCTACCCCTTGACCCCGGCCAGCCGGGCCGGCAGGCACTGGGAAACTCAGGCCCCCAGCCCGAGGCGACCTGCCACTTGACCCGCGTGAGGCCCCACGGGCCCGCCCGCCCCTCCGGGATATCAGGACCAAAGAGGTGTGTTGGTCCCCCGTCACAACCGTGCGACGGGGGACCTCAACCTCTAGGACTCCGTCAACCCCGGGGGACGGGCCGAGGGGGCGCGGCTACCCCGATAAAACTGAGCTGGTGGGCAGGACCGGGGAAGTTGCCCTGCCTGCTCATAGTATGGATAGTCAGTGTTACAGGGCCAGGTGGGGGCCATGGATGTTGGGATGAGATGGGCATTGGAATGGGAGCGTATGGATGGAAGGACGAGTGAGGCACTCCTAGTCTCACCCCTCGCCGGTATCATGGTCGCCGGGTCATTGGGGCACTCAATCCCCCACCGCGTAAAGGTCGTGCCTCATCGGGGGGAATATGTAGACACTGAGTATGAAGTCTTGGGAAGTAGCGCCAACGTACACTAGTCGTATATGCACACTATTATAGTCGCATATGTACACTTGTCGCATATCAGTGGCGATATACACAGTCGCATATCAGTCGCATATACCGAGAGCTGCATATGCAACATTGCATACAGTCGCGGAATATCATGCAAAAGAAAAATCATCCGTCCATTGTCGATCAGGGTGAAGGAACAGCCACCACCCGAAGGCGGCTCAGAGCAATCTCACGGCCCCGATCACGCCTAGTGAAAGCCGGACACAATCACGGGATGATGCAAGTATCCTGGAGATAGAACCCCTCGGGAAGATACGCGGCAACATAAGTGGCACACAGCTGGTCAACACTCCAATCAGCACGCCGACCACACGCGTGAGTCTCACCGGACACGCGTGAGTCCGGTGTGACTACTAGTGCCCCGGAAACGCGTCACGGGAACATAACGATGCCTTTTCTGGGGTAAAATGGTAAAATACGCTCGACCTCTGGTCCGAAGACATGCGTTACAACGTCCCCAACGATAATAGGTCCGGCATGTTCGGCTCGGCAAAGACGTCTGCCAACCCATACTCGTGCTAAGTGCGAGACACCTGACGAGGGCAGGGGAGGCGGGTGCTCGACACGTGTTCCATACGTGCTCTACAAAAAAAAAACTGATATTATGAACATCGCAACTCATTTTGAGTTGCTTGATTTGTGGTGCATTGTTCTTGCTGATGAGGATCATATACTTGTACTTAGTTGGTGCATAGTGACAAACGTACTCAGTGCAAACAGTCCCCGATACTTTATTGGTAAGAATTATCTTACGTACTGCTTGGTTCAGGATATTTGCCAGCACACCGACAATTTGGATGGGACCTGAGTTGAGTTCACCGAAGTCTTCGGTATTTCTGGCACGTGCAATAGAAGTTGTGGCGATCTAGCCAGATACTCGAATGGAATGATGACCACATCGAGTCGGCTGTTGTGACGTCACTGACGTGGTGGACGTTGGGCGGCACGGTCAGGTGCTGGAGCGAGAGGGCAACTACGTGGAGCCCACCATCGTGACGGGGCTGGCGCACGACGCTGCCGTCGTCCAGAAGGAGACATTCGCACCGATCGTGTACGTGTTCAAGACCAAGTCCATGGACGAAGGCATCCAGTGGAACAACGAGGTCAAGCAGGGCCTGACCAGCTCGCTGTTCACACAGAATATCGGCACTATCTTCAAGGTGAGTTGGCACGCTCCCCAGTGGAACTAAAACACCTGAGACTGTCGACTGCGTTGGCATCTCTTACTTTCCACTGATGGGCTTGGTTTGGTGGTGGTGCTGCACATGTTCGGAGACCGATTTTCACTAGTTTGATTCTCACCTATATTCCATACTGCTCCCGCCTGTCGGTGATTATGATAGCGAGTACCGTGTGTGTGTGTCCCTCGACAACCCGTCCTCCTGTGGCCGTGACCTCGTGCTCGGCTGAAACCGTGACAGTTACCGCATCCTTGACAGTGGCTGGGCCCCAAGGGCTCCGACTGCGGCATCGTCAACGTAAACATCCCGACGTCGGGCGCCGAGATTGGCGGCGCGTTCGGCGGCGAGAAGCACACGGGCGGCGGCCGCGAGTCCGGCTCCGACGCCTGGAAACAGTACATGCGCCGATCCACCTGCACCATCAACTATGGCGCCGAGCTGCCGCTGGCGCAGGGCATCAAGTTCGAGTGAGGTCCACGCAAAACGACGAGCAAGTTCGAGTGAGGTCAGCGATTAAGTTCGATCGCTTAGGGATCAAGTTTGCTCAGACAGGAATCGCCGACCTCACTCGATAAAGTTCGAGTGAGGTCAGTTATCCCTGTCTGTCCGTCTCAGTGAAGACATGCGTTCTGTAGAGTGTAAGGTCGGCGCCGTAACTGGCACCTGTTTGCGTCGTTTCGAGCGGAGAAATCTGCGTGGACCTCACTCGAACTTGAACTGTGTGGCGACGGATTGTCAGTGTAATGGGAACCGGCTGGTGCTACAAAGTCGTTGCAACCGGCTGGTCGTTATAACCGGCTGGTCAAAGTCGCTACAACCGGTTGGTGCAATATTTTCTACGAATCGCATGTCTACTCAAGGATGGATTACGAGTAGGTTGAAAGCGAGCTGTTTGCAACATGGTTGCTGTGAAGATGTAGCGGGTAGTGCTCACGGGATTGGCGTGTGTGCGACTTGTCGCGATAAGAAGTGTCAGATTTGATCACCGGTAATGTACCGTAGCTGATGGCTCTCGCGGATCCGCACGGCGGTGAGCCAGACAGTTTCCTCGGTTTACCCGACGCAACTTGGTTTCCGTCGAATGTTCCCAGTTCGGTGTGGCATTTAGCAAAGATGTGTAGATACAAACATACGGGTACCAAGAATTTACGACAGCAACTTTACGCGCAAATATACGGGGATGGTGCTCGTTCATGCCTCTAGAATTTTGGCGTTTACCGGGGTTAACCTGGACGTGCAATGGCATTTCAGGATCACTGGGGTATTTGTAGTTACACTGTGAGGTAAGGTCAATACCTCAGCTTCACAGAGGACAGGAACACCTTTATTACTGGGCATGGGAGAGGCAGTATGCTAAATGCGATACTTTAATATCTTCGCGTAACTATTGTGCTAAAATCGAAGCCCAAATCGAATCGTTAAGAGTGTCTGTTGGCATGACATGTGATGCCCGGGAACGATAACGGTGGGACACGAATGACATATTGTGCGAAGTGGTGATGCGAACCATGCTATCAATAATTGGGCACAACACGTGAGACCGACGGTGGGAATGCCACTTATCCCACTGCACACTGCATCGTTATTTGCACGTTATGTTCAGAAAATTTCCGATTGCAGCGCATATCCCCTGGTGGTGGTGGTGGATTGGAGTTTAGGGGCGCGTCGACATCAAGGGTCACTTTGCGCCCATAACTAAATTTTAATCACACTACGGTGCTGCTATCATACCTTGCTATCTATCTTCACGGGTGGGGGTTATATCACGTCAAGGCGAGCTTGTCGAATGAACGTAAAAATATTCCCAGACGCCACGACCTCAGAGTTGTTCCCTATAAGCATACGTAAACAGGAGTCTGTATTCAACCGCCCTAAAATCTGGCGTCGTAGAGGATCTAGTAGTGTACAGCCAACTAAAACATGGAAGACGGTAAGCGGGTAAGAACAGCGCGGACATAGAGGTCGGTCGTCACCGGTAAGCATGCAACTGTGTGTTGCGAATGTATGGCTTATTCTCAATCGGCAGAGTATTACTTCTTCCGGCGTTTGGTTCGGTGAGAGGACAGCCACTTTCCTTGTGTCGGTTTTAAAACTCCGAACTTACTACACTTGGAATTTCAGGTTCGTTCCCATTCTGACCGTATATTTGATAATATAGTGGGGTATATATAGATCCCTTGGAGGGAGCCGTAGACGGACCACCGCCATTACCAATGGCGTGTTTGGCGGTAATGTCGGCAGCTTCGTTTCCCGCGAGTCCAGGATGGCTGGGAATCGAACAGAACACGACATTTCTGCCGACGTCATCTAGGAATTTTACGACTTAGGTAATCCTCCGAACAAGTCGGTTATCCTGGTTAAAGGTGTTCAGTGTCAGGAGACTGCTTAAAGAGTGTGAAAACCACGTGTTTTGTGGACCGGTCTTTCTGTACAAAATAGAGGGCTTGCAAAATGGCATACATTTCGGCAGTAAAAAAATCGATGTTTGCGTCGGTAAACAAAAAGATCGAACACCTTGTCTACTTAAGAAAGTACACCCGACACCAGAGGCCGCCTTTGAGCCGTCTGTGTAAATGCGTGAAAAATCGTGATATTCGTGTATTTTTCCAATGCTAGCATGCGGAGTTCCTCCGGGCTTACCTGCCCTTTCTTTGAGCAGGTTAGTCATGTCAGTTTTTACTGGGACAACGTGCCAAGGGGGAGTGCTCGGAGTGATTACACGTGCTATGGAACGCTGCCGGATGTTACATTCTCGAAGAATCGGGGACATACGAGTGGAAAACGGTAATGCACGCTGAGTAATGTGACGTGCACTTGACGTCCCTGAGAAAATCTACCGATAGGCTCGATGGTTCCGGTTTTCAGCAACATTGCATGCATATTTCGCGCCCAATAACTTACGGCGTAGTGCAAGAGGTGGCTCGTCTACTTCTACCATTACACTAGCAGCCGGTGAAGTGCGGAAGGCTCCAGTAACGATGCGAAGGGCCGAATTGTGGATCACATCAAGACAGTACTTGGATGTGGCTCTCGCTCCATCATAAATAAAAGGTCCATAGTCAATTTTACAACGCACGAGCCATCAGTACATGAGAAGTAAAACTGATCTGGCAGCTCCATATGAACACCTAGAAACGGTGCTCATTACCTGGAGACCTTTTGTACATTTGATGATAAGGTCAGTGATGTGAGTTTTATACGTAACATGGCGATCCATCCACACCCCCAGAAACTTTACTGCAGGTCTGAAAGGTATGAGGTGACCGTTCATCCTTATCGTTGGGTCTGTGCAACGGTGTTTCCGACAGAAGTGAACAGCGGTAGTTTTTGAGGTGGATAGAGCGAAACCAGTTCTATCACACCACTCCATCAATTTCACTACAGGTAAGTGGAGCTGTCTTTCCACCGTCCGCGCCGTACGAGAGGAGAACCATACTGTAAAATAATCCACGAACAGCGCTCGTCCTACCGATGTTGGCAGTGCATCACCCACATCATTTATGGCCATGGCGAACAGAGTCACACTCAATATACATCCTTCCGGAACCCCATCAATCTGTTGGAAGGTGTCAGAGAGGTAGCCACCTGTTCTGACCCGAAATGTCCTGTTTGTTAAAAAAAATCGTCAAGAAAAACCCCATCGGGCCTCTGATGCCTATTTGGTGAAACTTAATGAGGATACCATGACGCCATGCGGTATCATAAGCGCCGTCAACGTCGAAAAATATGGCGGCGGTATGACATCGTTTCATGAAACTCAGGCGTACAACGGAATCGAGAGCTAAAATATGGTCAAATGTGCTCCGATGTCTGCGAAAGCCACTCTGTATCAAGGTGAGTACATTATTTGTTCTAAAAACCACATGAGTCGCAAGTTCACCATTTTTTTCAAACAATTTGCAAAGAGAACAGGTCAATGATATGGGTCGATAATGAAGTGGGTCCTTTCCAGTTTTGTTTGGCTTGCATATAGGGACGACAAGCGCCCTCCGCCATGTCAATGGAAATGTTCCCCTTTCCCACATTTCGTTGAACACTTGCAGAAGTGTATTTAAAGCTGTGATCGGCAGATGTTTAATAATATCATTGTGTAAGGTGTCGGGTCCTTCTGCTACGTTCCTAACGGTGCTTAAAGCAGCATTCAGTTCGGAAATAGAGGATGGACTGCTGTAATGGGTAGAATCTATTGTAAAATCAAGGGGTAGTGCCTCACACCGGGCTTTATATTTTGAGGAACGTCTACTGTGTATTTTTCGATCGTTCTGAGAAGGCCCATCCAATCTCGTTAGCGACATCCTTCGGATTAATAATATCTTGTCCATGTATGTGCAATGTGGGGAGTGGGGTACAGGTAAGTTTGCCGGAGATACGTTTGATGCGGGACCACACCGATGACAGTGAGGTGGAACAGTTGAACATGTTGACACAAGCTTTCCAGGATTGTCGCTTGGAGTCGGCAATTGTGCGCCTCGCGTGTGCCCTCGTCTTGCGGAAAGCTACGAGATTCGCCATGCAGCTGTCACGATTGAAAATACGGAATGCCTTCTTTCTAGCACGTAATGCATCCCGGCATTTATCAGACCACCAAGGGACTGGTACACGGCGTGGCGTGCCCGGCGAACGAGGAATATATTGCTGAGCACTTTGTAACGTTGTGGTTGTAAACATCTCCATGGGAA
The DNA here is from genome assembly GCA_034440575.1 of Imbricaverruca yamaguchii. Taxonomy (NCBI): domain Eukaryota; kingdom Metazoa; phylum Arthropoda; class Thecostraca; family Neoverrucidae; genus Imbricaverruca; species Imbricaverruca yamaguchii. The sequence continues at coordinate 8,837 of JAOTOL010001554.1, read as the reverse complement.
CCAATCCTTCGGAGCACTCGCCGAGTCTCTCCTCGACATCGGACTGGAAGGAACTCCAGTCAGCTTCTTCAAAAATCCACTTGGAGGGGGGGGGGGGTCGTCGACCAGCTTCCACACCATCAATAAAACGAGTCAAAACGGGAAAATGGTCACTTGTACCTGGATCATCATCCACCGACCACTCTAAACAGGGAGAAAGTTCAGGGCTGCAAAGCGTCAGGTCCAGCACAGAGGTCTGTCCTGTTTGCAATGTAATGTGTGTTGGAGTTCCAGTATTCAGAATACCAAGTGGAAAATTCCGGATTATACGTTCCAATGCACGTCCACGACCAGCACTATTCGCTGAGCCCCAAACATGGTGATGGGCGTTAAAGTCACCGCACAAAATCAGCGGGGTGCGAGCTGATTTACCACTTGCAGCAGTTCTGCAAGTGGAAAGATAGTTCCTGGTGGTAAGTATATGGAGCATATGGTGGTAACACGACGATTAATTATTATCCGAGCAGCGACAGCCTGGTTGTTTGATCTCAGGTGTACTTGTTGGAAGGGGACTGAGTGGTGGACGGCAAGAAGCACACCACCATGTGCCACAGTGTGGGTGACGATGTCCTTGCGTAAAACAGAGTAGTTTCTTAAATAAAAGGAAGCACCAGGAGATAGCTTGGTCTCCTGTAGGCATATTACGGCCGGTATACGACTGTGCAAAATATGTTAATTAATTAATTAATTCGTTAATGTTAGTTCTCACGCCTCTACAATTCCACTGTAGAATATTACTCATTTGTCAGTAAGTGAAAGAGAAAGTCCTAAGCTAAGAGCGTAAAAGGCCAAGTGACTAAGTCATGGTCCTGTAGTCTTGGCTTCGTGGGCGTGAACGCGGGCTCACAAACTCACTTGGCGACGCCGCACCGGGAAGAGCACGCTTCCTAGTGCGATTTGGGGATGGGGAGGATATTGGGGGTGCACGGTTCGACGGGAAGGTGTCTTCGGCGGTCTCATGGCCGCTGCGGGTAATGGCGTGGAGTGAGGTGTCGCCAGTGGGTGCTGGCCCTCAGGTTTGGAGGTCGAGGGGGTTGGGACATGTCGGGTGGTGCGACCCTGTGCTCCTAAATCTGGGGCTCCAGGGCGCACATGCACCATAGGATGTCCAAGCTTTGGATCTGAGATGGTTGGTGGTGATGTGGGTGGGGGAGTTGGCGTGGTTTTGGAAGGCTGGTTAGGAGTGGGTTCGGTGGTTATGGCGGGTGAGGATTCGAGGGTAGTGGAGGTCTTAGAGGGCTTCTTAGTCCGCTGAACACGATGCCACTCTTCTGGAGCTCGCTCTGTAACGTTTGGGATGACTGCGACTTCCTGGGCCCTTGGCGACGAAGCAACGCGCTCTGCCGTGTCGGTTGTGTCACGTGCAGGATTACTTATGGTGGGGGGCATTTCGGTGGTCTCAACGCAGTCTTGGGTTGGCTGCCTGTTACTTGTTGGTATCGTAAGGGGCACTCCAAAGGAACGAAGTAGGGCTATCATTTGAGAGATGAGCTCAGAAACCTTGTCGGGCTGAGTATGTTGTGGGATTACGGTATGACTTTTGGCTTTTGATGCGTAGGTGATTCTGGGGTGAGTGTGTTCATACACATCTCTGGCCTCGCGGAAGGTTACTTTTTGTGTGTGTTTAATAGCAATAATTTCCTTCTCCTTCAGGTAGATCTGGCAAGTCCTGTCATACGAGTGAGGGTTCTGTCCTGGGCCAGCTTCCGCAACGGGTGGTCTCGGAGGAGCAATGCTCACTTCCGTGCTCTTGGGAGGCGCACTTGCCACATGCAGGGCGATTACGACAAAACTGGTTTGTATGACCGAATTTCTGGCGTTTAAAACACCTCATAGCGTTGGGAAAGAAAATACGAACCTTAACCCGGACATATCCCACACGAATATCACCAGGAAGATCGCTCGTGTTAAATGTTAGTACGGTGTTGTTGGTTGTGACCATCTCTGCACCTCTCCTCACCTTCAACTTTCTCGCTCCAATCACTCCAAATTTTCCTAGTCCATCGACAATCTCTTCCTCCGGTACGTCCCTCAAGTCAAAAGAATTGATACCTCTCGAGTTCTTGGTTTTATGGGGTTCTACGTATATTGGAATAATTTCGTCTACCTTCTTGCCACCCTTTCTCACACCATAAACAAACTATTGTCATCGACAACGCTCTCTCAGTTTCCTCAGCCACCGCAAACTCCACCTCCAACCCTCCATCCTTCAATTTCTCACAACAAACAGCTTTTCCAAACCGGTCGCGCCTGTTACGTCTATGAAAGGGTGACAAAGAACCAAGAGACTGTGTTTTCCCTCGAAGAATGAGGACTCGCGGGGTAGCGGAAAACGTGTTACGTCCGCCGGAGCAGGTGGTCTGGCCCTCACGAGAGGGACCAGGAATGTTTTTGGTTGTTGTCGGTGCCATGCGCTGTTCTTGGTTTCGGCTCCTCGGGCGCCCCACCCCTAAGGGGCCCTACTGGGGGGACACCTTGGTCCCGCGAACGGGAGATCACCAGGCGCCCGGGGAGCTATACGGGGCAGGCGGCGCCTTCGCCCGGCCGGGAGAGAGGGACTCACCACCCCGACCGGGATCCAGCACCGCCCACCCCTTGAAGAACCCCATGTCCCCGGCCCGAGGCGACTAGTCACTTGGCCCGCATGAGGCCCCACGGGCCCGCCCGCCCCTCCGGGATATCGGGACCAAAGAGGTGTGTTGGTCCCCCGTCACTAGCACCGTGCGACGGGGGATCTCAACCTCCAGGACTCCGTTAACCCCGGGGGACGGGCCGAGGGGGCGCGGCTACCCCGATAAAACGGAGCTGGTGGGCAGGACCGGGGAGGTCGCCCTGCCTGCTCATAGTATGGATAGTTAGTGTTGTAGGGCTAGGTGAAGGACATGGATTGGGATGAGATGGGCATTGCAATGGGGGCGTATGGATGGAAGGACGAGTGAAGCACTTTTAGTCTAACCTCTCCCCGGCCGCCTGGTCTGGCCGCCGGATCCTTGAGGCACGCAATCTCCACCACCACCACGGAAAGATGATGCCTCATCGGGGGGGCATATCCCCTGGTGTTTTGCTCAGGTTTTATTTTGCAATTCATAATCCTTGTACACCAGCCGCTTGCATGAATTCAATTGGTTGGTTATTGGAGTTTAGGGGCGCATCGACTGAATTCAATTGCATTCAATTACATGATGTTATAACTTGCTTTCATGCACGGAAAAGTTGATTACAAACAGTCTCGTACCACGGATTGCTTTGAGCCTACACGTTGAAGTTTAAACTATGAATAGCATCTTTGCGACGTACCTTGGGTAGTGTCTCTGAGCGTGTCCAGGGCAACGCTTGGTGTCATTTTTGTCCGCCCAGCCCAGTCATCCAACATGAAGACCATGAAAAAAGCATACACCATCCCACGGGCGCCGGCGTGAGCGCCCCTTTAGCATCACAGTTCATGCACGTGTAGGCTTCCAGCCACTTACTCATCTGCAATACCACCCCAAGTACCCAAGAATGAATTGCAATACCACCCCAAGTACCCAAGAATGAATAGCAGCCCGATGACGACAGCACACGACGCGGACGGGCAGGGCGCCAGCGGTGGATGACGGAACATTTCAGTTACAAAGTGGGTTTATTCTATTACGTAAATATAACTGGCTGACGAACGGCTGATACAGCCCATCGTGGGACGAAACAGGAGCGACCTCGCAAAACATTAGCTGAAGTCACCATCCCGTATTTGCACAAGAGCAGACACAAACAACGCTGTCTGTACACCAGACGATCGCTACCGACTTCGCCCGACCAGTGGTCCACAATCATTCCGAGAGCTTCACGAGGAACTGATGAACCCCGTAATCATCCAGTATTCCGGCTTTGTGGCGCAGCGCCCGCAAGTAATCACTGCACGCTCACATAGCAATAAGTGATCAGAAGCAACCGGACTGGGCCGTTCAAGCTCCCGTTGCAATCAACGCAGTGAGCCTATATTGCCTGTCGCACCGCTCAAGCGACCTCGTCCGGATCCGGCCTGGAGCATCTCCGATATGGGCGCCGTTTGGTCGCCAGCATTTGCTGTGCCATACAACTTCTATAATTAGCAAATAAATCGCCCACGTCGACGTCGGGGAGAAAATACAGGGTGGGCGGCGAATATTCACTAAGCCGGGGTGTTGGGTTTCTGGACCAGACGGGGTTCTCGTAGGCCTTGAAACTCACAGCTTACTAATTGATGGGGCTCAATGCAGCATAGACTTCCTTGCACGCAGTCAAATAACATCCAACAGAGCATGGGTGTGCCCGGATAGAACGAGGCGGTCTCAAACGCCGTCGCTTTGGATCACACATCCACGTCTGATCACATCATCTACGCGCAGCGCGCAGACGGGCGCCATCGCAACACATTTCCCTAAAGCACGCAGGTATAGCCGGCCCCTAGCTGAGCTCGAACCCGGCCTCCGACTCGATGGCGTAGCATAGCTTGCTGGCCATGGTCTGCTCGTCCCTGTATTCGGGCAGCTTGAGCAGGTTCATGCATGTGCTGGCGGACGGCAGCCGGTCGGCCTCGTCGGCGCCGGCAGAGTGGATGCAGAACGGCGGGTACAGCTCGCGGAAGCCGAGCAGCGGCGGCCGCGAGCACGACGTGACGAACTTCAGCAGCTGCGTCTTCTGGCGGTCGGTGAGTGCGTCGGCCACGCGCCAGAACATCTCCACCACCGGGTGGTCGTCGGCGTAGCCACCCGAGTACCTGGTGTGCGCGCGCAAGTCGGCCACGTCCACGGGGGATGGGCGCGCCGACAGCAGCGTCTGCAGCTCGCCATGGTCGAATAGCTGCAGCCACTCGAGCGGGATGACGTCGGCCAGACCGCGGCGCAGCGCAGCGCACTGCCGCTGGATCTGCCGGTTCAGCTTGAAGTCGGCGACCAGGTGGACGTACTCGATGTGGTTGGTCGACGTGACGGCTGTGGCGGCGCCGCCCGGCTTCAGCTCCTCCACCCGGCTTTCCCCCAGCTCGGACACGCGTACGGTGAAGTCCAATCCCAGCTCGGCCACGTCGCCGCCGTACCGGCTCAGGTACATCAGGTTCTTGTACATAACCGGGTCCAGCGAGTCCAGATAGTGGATGTCGACAGTGTCCGACCGGCGTCCCAGCAGCTTGGTGACGAAGAACGCGGCCAGCGGAAGTTCCACCAGCATCTGCTCGTAGACGGCCTTACCCAGCATGCGGCCGACGAAGAAATAGTGCTCGCCAGGTTGTCCACCAGCATAGCGACGTGCGGGTTCGGGTAGAGTTGCTGGTTCTTGGTCGTGCGGAAGAAGCCGCGGTTTGGATCGAACGCGGTCTTCGAGGAGCTCCGAAAGGAACTCGCGGAAAGATGCCGCCGCCGTCGATGCCGGCCTCGTCCAGTCCTTGGCGTTGATCATTTTGACGCGCATACGCGGCTTCAGCGTCGGCTCGCTATCCAGCGAGAGCTTCTCAAATGCGTCCTCGTAGATGTAGTTGCGTCGGATGCTGATGCTGATGGCAGTACCGGCGCTCGACATGAAGTGGTCCAGCTCCGACTGAGAGCCCTGCTTGTCCTGTCGCACCAGCTCCTGGAACAGCTGTACTCGCTGCGGAAAGCTGAACACGAACGGCAGCTGGCGCAGTAGCAGCATCATGCGCACGTCCCGCGCGCTCACCAGCGGCACGCCCGCCTCAAGCTCGTCGCGCGAGAATCGCACCGGGCCGGCGAACGGCCGGTAGGCGGCCAGGTCGGCCTTGAAGAGCGCCACCACTTCGGGCAGCCGCTCGCCGGTGAGCGGCTGCGTACGCGCCGCCCAGTGGCCAGTCGGGCAGAAGCGCAGCCGGGCGTCGCGTGACTGCAGCTGCCACAGCAGCGCGTTAATGCTGCGCAGCCAACTGATCCAGTGCTGTGCCGCGTCGTCGCTGCCGCCACCGCCGTCCGGCACGCGCACGCCGACGCTGCGCAGCGCCGACGTGTAGCCGGACGGCACGCTCGGCTGCAGGTCAGGTAGGCCAGCTGCACCAGGCCCGGAGTAGACGTCACGTAGCGCGGCCGACATGGCCACCAGCTGCGCCACTACGAACAGCGGCTCATCGCCGACCAGCTCGGCGTCGTGCAGCGTGACCAGCATGTGGGCGAACATGGCGCAGAAGGTGGCCAGCGGCGGCACCAGCCGGTGGCGGTCGGCGGGCGCCGGATCTGCGCCTCGCGCCAGCGTGCTCAGCAGCGACTGTTGTCGCCGAAGATGCTCACCTGCGAGCACTCGCTCGACACTGGTCCACAGCCGGCGCAGGAAGCGTTTGCTGGAAGGCCAGCGTGTAGAGCAGCCGGCACTTGTGCAGCGCCAGACGGTCGCGGCTGATGAGGTGGTAGCAGACGCCGCAGACGCACGCACTGCGCCCGCCTCGGGCGCCAGGCTGTCCACTAGGACACAGAGGGTGCGCACGTGGCGCGACTGGTCGAGCGAGGCCAGCGCCTGTTGCAACACGGAGCTCTCCTCGGCCGCCTCGGCCCGTCTGCGGCGGCGCCATTTCATCGTCCGAGTCTGCGCTGCTCGAGTCGTCGGCGGTGAGCGGGCGCAGGTGGCTGGACGCCCAGTCGATAAGGTCCAGGTAGAGCAGCCGCACCTCGGGCGGCTGTGTGTCGATGCCTCGTGGCCCAGCGCCAGCAGAGAGAAGAGCAGCCAGGTCGACGGCGGCAGCAGCGAGCGCTGCGCAGACACCACATCCAAACAACGCGCCAGCGGAAGCGGCCTCCGGCGGCCAGCACCGGCAGCACCCAGTGGGCGCACCTGCGACGAGAAACGCGGCTGCAGGAAGGTGGTGGCGAACGCGGCCAGCAACGCGTCCGAAACGGGACCGGGGTCGGTTGCCAGCTGCAGCGGTCGCTCCAGCAGCTGTAGCACGGCGGCCGCCGCCGGCACCGGCGGCTGCAGCGTGTCCTCGTCCAGCATCGGCACGCGCACCTCCAGCAGGGCGCCCACGTGCCAGAAGCAGCCGCGCGCCACTAGTGGTGCAGGTGGTGAGCGGCGGCCGGGCCGGCCAGCACCACCTCCAGCAGCCGCAGTGGCACGGCTAGCCGCCGACCCTGGACGCCGCACAGCGAGCGTGAGCAGAACAGCAGCAGCCGGCTGAGCGGGAACGAGCCGGCCAGACCGGTGCACAGCGCAGGGTGCCAGCACCAGCAGCCGGCAGAGCACCACCAGACGCGCCCAGTCGGCCTCGTCCTCGGCGCGGTAGAACCAGCACAGCCGCGCGGCCAGGTGGCGCACCAGCAGGCCCGGCGGCGGCGGTGGCGGCTCGCTGCCGGCCGACCTGCAGCTGCCGCTCGCCCACAACGAGTCGTACTCGGCGCGCAGCTGGCGCCGCAGCTGCGCGCGCCGCACGCAGCCGCGTACGAACGCCTGCCGGACGGCGCAGCGCCTGCGCAGTCTCCGTCTGGCGGCGGCGCTGCGCCCGCCTGCGCGCGCCGAATGGCCGTCTCGCGGGTGTCTGTCCGGCTCAGCCCGCCCAGTCGCACCTGCGGCCGTCGCCTGTATTCGCCCCTCAAACTGTACATCTGCGAACAGCCGGCACCGAGGGCAATAGCGAGGTCAGTCGGTACGACAACTGCAAGTTACCGATAAGATCCATCGGACGACAGGAAACGAGCGTAACTTACCGGATATAAACGAAGCTACTCAGAAAGAACAGCATTGTCTCAACGTGCTGTCTTTATATGTTATCATTACTGCACATTATGTTACTCATATACATATGCATATGTACATATATATATATATATATATATATATATATATATATATATATATATATATATATATATATATATATATATATATATATATATATATATATATATAAAGATTCCTTAGCTCACGAAATGTTTAATCATGTAAGCTATATATATATATATATATATATATATATATATATATATATATATATATATATATATATATATATATATATATATATATATATATATATATATATATATATATATATATATATATATATATATATATATATATATATATATATATATATATACATATATATATATATATATATATATATATATATATATATATATATATATATATATATATATATATATATATATATATATATATATATATATATATATATATATATATATATATATATATATATATATATATATATATATATATATATATATATATATATATATATATATATATATATATATATATATATATATTATATTATATATATATATATATATATATTATTATTATATACATATATATATATACATATATATATATATATATATATATATATATATATATATATATATATATATATATATATATATATATATATATATATATATATATATATATATATATATATATATATATATATATATATATATATATATATATATATATATATATATATATATATATATATATATATATATATATATATATATATAGCTTACATGAGTTAAACATTTCCCGTGAGCTAAAGATTACTAAAATATCTAAATCGCACACAGTGAAGTTTGGTGGCAAGTAATGCACGCAAGAAACACACGTCTATAACCAATACACACCATGTAAGATACACCAACAAGAGCCACTGAATTCTGTACCAATAAATTCAGCTATTTGATGCTAACTGGTCCTAGTAAACGCATATCCTTCATCTTGTAACACCAACGAAAAACCTGTTCAGCCCACTCAGATTTGCGCACAAATATGATAGAAGTGAAAAGCAAGCAACAAGAATACCAAAAGCAACATAGCAT